>JAOYRR010000286.1:0-600000 GCA_038994665.1 Podotricha telesiphe | reverse complement strand
TACAAAAAACCTAGTGTTAGGACCGGTCTCCATTTTCTGTCCGTTGAGTGGCGGAATAAATACATAGCGGCGTTAAATTCCAGAGTGTGCTAATGACAATTTAGTAATAAGCTACTTTTCAGCTATTTAGGTGCATTACATAAAAAATAACGAAATCCAACGTCACGCTGCTAATAAAAAAATATAATACAAATCTGTAAAGAATAGGCCCTCCGTTTGTTGTCGAGAGCCACAGTATAGTAATGAGACAGTATGGTTGTGGGTTCGATGCCCACTCGGGAGAATGATTATATATAAATAATATTTTCTGTGACACCTAAGACAAAGCGTGGAGTTCGGTTCCGCCTCTCAACACGCAAAGTGGAGAACAGAGTGTCTTGAGATGAGGAAAAAATACCTATATATAATTTATTACATAATTTAAAATTTGAATACTTACCTACAAATGTTTCAAACACCCAATAAAAAACATCAATATACTCGACAAGGGCAGCTAAAAGTCAAGTAAAATGTTAATATATTTATATCAAGCTGCGTGACTGACAAAAAGCTGAAATTTGGCATGTGGGTTCTTAAAGGAGTACTAAGAAAAATAAGAATTTTACGTTTTAAAGTCCACGCAAACAAAGCTGCAACTTGTATACATATAAAACTACTCTAGTATTGAGTGAATGGCAAATAATGTGCAGCTGAAGTTACTGGGATGTTTAAATCCGAAATGCAGGACGTGGGTTCTTGTTCGGAGAACTAAGAAAATGGAAGGAAGGAACAATCTTATTTTTTATTACTGGGGTCCAGTTGTCGAAAAATACGAGAGTTTTGACTGAAAGCAATGGTAGTGGTATCGATCTCCACTACGATATTTTAGAACCTGACAACAAATTAACCAAAATAAATTATGTAAAATCAATTAGTTTAAATAAAATAAAATTTCTAACGTTTCAATATATATTTGCCGCCAGACACTGCCAACACTCTTGTGCAATTAACCATTACATTATATGAATTGGGTGCTGAGAACGAATTGCAAGAGCTCATAAAAACGAAAGCAGTGGCGAAGTTGACTATCGTCAACGCGATCGGGAGGAACTTTAGCAGAATGACCAGTTGATTTACTTGCATTATGTCGCCTTCCCAATATTTAAATGTGCCAATAATACGAAATATCTGAGAAATAGTAGGATTCCTTTAGTACTTTTTATAGGTTATATATAGATACTAGAGACCTTGAATAAACTTTCATCTCTTATTTTGCAACCTTTCACAGGTGGATTTTTGAGAAAAAGTAGCCTATATTGGAACTTGCGTCATCAACTATCTTCCTAAGGAAATTCATCGATGTCGGTGAAGCGGTTTTAATTTTTCATACAAACTTTCATCCCCTATTTCAAGCCATAAAGGGTTGATTTTTTAGTAAACTTTTAGAAAAAAGTAGCCTATGTTGGCCCCTGGATCTTAAACTATTTTCAGTCTTAATTCCACCCAATTCGGCTTGGTGGTTTAGCCGTGAAAGCGTCACATACAGACAGAGAGACTTTCGCATTTATAATATTAGTATGGATGGCATATGGTATATTATATGTATGGTTTTTATATTCATATACAAATGACTACATTATATATGACTACATTGAAAACGGTATAAACTTTTATATATGAGCGAATAGAAATATATAATAATAATAATTTTGGACTGAAAAGGCTTTAATTAAATCCTAAGCCAATTACTGGTGGCTCATTAGAATGTTATATAATTAATTATACTGTCCTAGAAGCCTATTAAATAAATTGTATCCATTACGTATTCGTTTAGATATTGTGCTACGTATTGTATCCCTTATATTATAACAATTTAGGTCTTTTAGTTTTAAATGAAAAATAAAATAATAAATTGATAAATAAAATGATATATTTCAATTTTAATTAATACTAAAATATAATATGAATGCAAAATTTATCTTGAATAAATGATAACTAAACAAAGTACAAACACAAGCAGAACTTATAATATGTCATGTGGGCCATTTTCATTCAATATCATTCCCCCAAATGAATTATTCCCCCGAGTGGATGTCAAACCCACCACCATCGTCGTCTGCAGTCAAACGCTATCCCACTGCGCCTCGATGTGCTAACTAAAATTGATTGACATAATTTTAATAAATAATACTGACCAACAAAATCCGGTTAATCCTATACAGATCTGTGTCGACATTAGCATTTATGATTTTAATCTGAAAATATATTTTATATGTAATAAGCCAAAATAAAATAAACCATTTATTTTGAGAGAGATATATATAAGTACTTACCAGTTCTTCAAAAGGAAAGACGCTTATGATGTCCAATAGAAATGCATGTTTCAAATATTTTGTCAGCGTGTATAAAGGGTGCGTTATTAACAACGATCTATCGTCGTAGTACGCCACATATGCCATTAGCAAAATATCCAGATATAAAACTATATCTGTATAGTTGTAACCGCCTCCGTTTCTACTTTGGTTTGTCTTAAAAGTAATAATATTATGCTTTGAGATAGGATTACTAGTATTTTGCAACTAGACGTTTTTTCCCATATAGCCTAGTGTCAAGACACTCCGTTCTTGACTTTCTGTACGAATTCGCGACATATATAAAGTTGTAAGAATGCTTTTATTATTTTGTAGTTATGGCTATCGTGGCGCAGTGGGACTGCGTCTGAGTGTAAACGTGGTTTGTTGTGGGTTCCATTCCCACTTGGTAGAATCATTATATTTACAATATTTTCATTTTTCCGCCCCATTACCTAAAACAAAGCGCGGCTTAGGTCCGCCACTCAACACGCAATGTCTCGATATCGGACGGAAAATGATGGGGACAGTGTCTGGAAATAATATTCACAAGGGAAAAACAAACAGGTTTCTTTAAAAACATTTACATGATCTGTACCGTATTTAATAATGCCTAAAATATAAGTATTTTTTTTAATAAATGGTTCAAATTCAAAGAAAATAGACCTGTTTCATGGACATGCTTGTACTTGGGACCTCAATAATCGTTAACAATTTGCATACGTTAAGTAACACATGCTAAAGTCTTGTGCCCAGAATATTGATATAGATCCTCCTTTATAGTCTATGTCACGTTTTTTTCGGTTTAAGCCATGAGGCATTGTATAATAAGAATTAAAGGCAATATCAGTTTGTTCCTTACTTTCTGGCATTAACTTGCTTTTAGAGAAATTTACGTAAGGAATGGTGCAATTTGACTCTTTCAATAAAATAAAATTTTAACATTATACTGACTAAAGTTTTTTACTTAGTTTTACAATCTAGACCAAAGAATCGAATATATTATAAATATAGTTTCATAGAGTGGTATTAGAAGCAAGTTGTTTTCAATGATTAATCTAGACTATGTAATATATGTATATGTAATATTTACATTTGTATATAAAATCATTTATTTGTAGAGATAGTATAGAATATTGATGTTGAAACTTTTAAATCTTAGCCGCAAGTTATTATAAGTTTAAGTAACAAGTTTACGCATAATACGGAACAAGAACAGTACAAAGTAAATTACTGTATGCGTGATAGAGACGGGAAGATATCTAGAAAACCCTTGAAGTTATAACCCAGAATATTATCAAAATTACGGATGCTTGAATTTTCGATTGGTTTTTTTTTTGTAAACAGGCTTACGGTAAGTCAAAGAGTCAGGATAGCTTAGTAGGAAAAAAACGACATAAATTGTTTGTTTTCACGAGGAGATAGTTGCCGTAGTTGTATAAAGCATATTTTATAAAATGGTCGTCTGAATTATCAAAATCAAGAAACGCCGTATTTATACAAAATGTACAATGTATGTAATAGTTCGACTACTTCCGGACAACATTAAAACACACATATATTCTTTAACATTTTTTAAAGTGTTTAAGAACGTTTGGACGGTTTTCAAGAGGTGCGGGTTCAAATCCCGCTGCGTTAAAAATTATATACGTTTTCTAAATGTCTTTAAAACACACATATTGGTCGAAAGTAATATGAAGATAGAAACTATAATAGGTTTTTGAAAAATGTTTTTTCATATCCTTAGTGTGTAAATTATTACATATTAAAAATATTAAAAAAAAAGTGATGATAGAGAATAGCATATTTATCACTTAACTATAATTAATTTTGTTATTTTCTTAATAAAACATATTATATAGTTTACATAACTTACTGCAATATCATAAGGTACGGTCAACACGTAATATATTGCCATTATAAATCTAAGACTGCACCATAATTTCAGAAATATCCCATGTGGAGTTATGCAGCCGGGTAGGAAAAAATACCTAATGTACCTACAAATATTATGTTATAAATAAAAATATGAATTACTAATAGTGTAATCTTATTCTTCTTTTTAATTATGTTTAATATCTTTTAAAGACTAATTCACTTACTTAAAATATATGATAAATATTTTCAGAAAACATATAAAATTTTGAGTGAAACTCGAACCTGTGCCTCTTGGAAACTGTCCAAGCGTTTTGACCATTAAGCCATACGTTAAATACCCGATACGTCGACAGTTCTATTTGTTAAAATTTACATACGAGTATATGTGTTGAACCATATGATTCATATATATATATATATATATATATATATGTAGTCAGATAAATTAACTTTCCTCAATTTTTATATGTTTTCTAAAAATTTAAGTCACTTATCCATTAGTTACATTAACCGATACAAGAAAATATGCTATAGTCTTATACAATTTCTGTCTTTCGCAGGCTAAATCCTACAGATGTATACGTATATCCGTTCAATTTTTAGTGATGGTTTATCGTTTCATCAAGTTTCAAATTACAACAATTAGGAAGAAATTTTACTACAAATATATAAACTTCCGTAATTTACTATTTTCAAAGCTTTCATATAATTTTTATTAATATTATATGTTTTAGAGTAATTCAATAAATAATCAAACCTTATGACGCCTAGTTTATCAAAAACTGCTACGTAATATGCCTTATCCTTCTTTCCATTCACGAATACAAAACTCTCTTTTATTTCTTGCTAAAATTAAAATATTATTCATAAATTAAACAATGACTTCATAAAATAACATAAAAGTCCATTTTTAATTAAACTTACTGCAATTCTGTTTGTTTTTTCATCTATTTTTCCTATAAGAGGCTTACTTTTTGTAAAATTGGCGGCTTGCCTCTTGATTTCAGGATCCTTTATTACCTGTATCATTCATAATTCAATAACCTGTGCCATTTATTTAATTATATTTAACAATTCACTAATATTCGTAAAAATAAATGCCACTCGATTGACTTTTTAGATAATGTAACAAAATTAAGAATAAATAGCTTTTGTATAAATATAATGTATTAATTAACTAACGGGAGATCACCAGATTTGCTATATATAAAAAACACCTTTTACAATAATAACTATAAGACAGACCATCGATGACGAATGATGCGCAGGTGGGCAGCATCCGACTGTAAATGCTTGCTTAAAAAATAATATATTGGTAGTGGGTTCGCCTCAATTTTCCATATAGGAAATTATATTAAAATTAGTTTCATATCCCCGCTGAGGTAAAAAAACTCAGTTGGTCAGTCATCACGCAATCTTTGCATAATATCTCGTTTTCTTACGGAGAGTGGAGAACGTAAAATCTAAACGCCTTTCTCTATATGAAAAACAACGTGAAGCAGTATAGCTGTAAATTGAAATTCCTTGAAGTCATATCCGGTAAATTTAGAGCTGATACGGACTCAGAACGCTTATTACGAAATTCATGAATCACACCTTAATAATAAGGTGACTGATGTCCGGGAATGTGCTCCAACATTGTACGAGCGCGCTGTATTCAACATGCAGCAATATGCAGTTTGTCGTTGTCAGCACTGTGTGTACCTGATTTAGCGTTAGCTTATTGCAATCTAGCGGCACATAATTATAAATAAACTTATATGTAAGTACGTTTGTTTATATTATAGAAACTTCTTGGAACGGTTATTAACAGATAAAGTAGTTATTTTTTAATTTTATTTGTATAAAGTGGAATTGGTTTCCATTCCCATTGGTTGGTTGGCTATGGGTTCGAACTCCACTTTTATATTTTTTTTATATTATCGCTCACGCAATGTCTCGAATTCAGGCTGGAAATGGAGAACGTAGTGTCTTGATAGTAGGTGCTCTTGGACTACCCTTCTTTGGGAGAAAAATTATGAAGCTGTTTTATATATTATGTATGTTTCTTTTTCTTCAATGTCAAAAATATTTATCTATATATGTCGAATGCGTTCTGCGAAGTGTAACTTAGTTATAGATCATTTTACCACGCTCGTATTAGCTTGATTTGTGTGTTTGTATGGGTATATGTCATCACAATATCTTATATATATAAATTGAACTTAAATGGTAAACTGCTAAAAACAAATGGTAACAATTTTTGTAATAAAAAACACACTTTGGGCAATCCATACAACATTTCAATAACACCAACGTCTTTTCCTGGTCCAATAGATGAGTCCACCTTGCCCAAGTTATTAAGTATATTACAATGGCCCTGCAATGAAAATAAACAATTTCATAATGTTGGCTTCATAATCGAAAACCACATGTATATAGACATTACTGAGGTAAAGCAAGGCTCATATCAGTTGATTGTGAGTTGGTAAGCGTATGACAGCTCACTTTGGCGACGAATATATAATATATAACGCAGTTTAGCTTAATTATACACATAATCATAATTTAGTGCAGAAATCTCATGAAGTTATTTCACTAAATTTATATGAACAAGAGCGCTGTGGGAAAGCCTTTGAATGTATGCGATATGATTGTTGGTTCGATCTCTACTCGGGTATTAAGTGTTTTAACAAAAAGTTTTTTCCGAAAGTCCAAATATTACAAAGACTTTTAAGAAAATGCTTATATTTTCAAAATATAAGTAGTGAATAAAGAAAAACGTTTGGCAAATATTTAATTTTAACTGTTCTATTAAATTTTTAATATTGTATAAACCGTAACATTTTTATCATCACAAACTATTCTGAATACCTTCTTTGTCGGTAAAAGCTGAATATTAATTTCGTGGATAAAATTGAAAAAGGGAAGAATTCCCTTTGTGTAAGACAGTTGTTGAAAGAATTTTTTTCTGTTAACGAACCAACGCGTTTACAAACAAAATTTCTAAATATTTTTTTACATTTTTTAAAGTGTTAATCACACACTTAGGTAATTGAAAAATACATATTTAGAAAACGTATAAAAATTTGAAGCGGGATTTGAACCCGCGCCTCTTGAACGGTTTTCAGGAAACTTGAAAATATTGTTGTTTTGCTATTTGTTAAAACTATTTTAAATTAAATATAATTATTATTATGAAAAATCTGAATCCATGTGAAAGTACAAATAAAAAAATACTTTAATTAATGGTAAGCTTTAGAGAACTTGTAACTGCACAGAATTTGAGTGACCACTTTACCCAATATATGCTTCTTGGGCTATGGAAAATAAATAATAACCATCTTTAAAATATACATGTCTCTGCCTATATCCCCTGCATGTTGTACAATTTCATTGTCCGGTAAAATAATTGTTTTGGAATTTGCTGCTATAGTTTGTAGAAAATCTCGGCTACAATCCTAAAGAAGCAAATACGAATGATATGTTTAAAAACTGTTTCTACAATTTCTATGTACATATCTACTAAATTTTTCAGACCATTGCCCTAGTTTCTTTTAATTAAGTGGTGGTAGACGCAAGAAACTACCTATTTCGGTTAACCGGGCAGACAAAATATTTTTATATTGTATCTAAGAATTTTCAATAGAATTTGAATTAAAAAATCGTAGGTATAAAGATCTATTTAAATACTTATAACATTTTTTTATTAGCTTCACATTAATCTATCGATGTATTTAGTAGAATCAATATAAGTTAATATAGCAACGTTATTTTAACCCACTCCTTACCTTCTGACTTGCCTGAAAATATCATAAATTAGAATATTGGTAAAAATATACATTTATATTTAATAATAATAGTATATTTTTCATGCCAATTTAACTCTAATTACCAGTTATCGTTTCATATCACTATATAAATATAAAAGTAATATTTTATTAAGTTACTTGAAATAGCGGACAGCGAAGGAGTGTTTCAATCATTTCTAACGCCAAGATTTCTTGTTGGATGTTATCAGACATATCTTTGAATATTTCTGCATTTACTACAGCGTTGTTATAGTACCTAATGTAAAAAAGTAATTTAATTAATTATAGTACATCAGCTTACAAAAAAGTTTACAAAATCAACTTTCCAAAACTCAACGTTGCGGTTTGTCTTGCCAGAGCAAAGAGATGACACACATTTAAAAATAATTATTTCTCCGAGTGGGAATAGAACCCACAACAAATCGCGCTAAATTTAAACGCTGTCCAACTACGCCACGATAGTATCCTTCATTGTTTTAAAAAGATTTGAAGGCAATCTTTTAATTTAGTGCTTAAGTAAATGAATTTGTAGTTCAAAACCTAAATCAAATAAACATTTATATTGCAATACTCATATTATGAAATATAGTTATTTAAAATAATTGTACCTGGTCATCTTTATATATATTCTTTCTTCTTTATAAAGATATGTATAACATATGTATCAACTTATATCAATCGATTAATATGTCAAATTGTAAGTAAATCACAGAAATCAATACTACCTTATTTTCATTTCAAACTTACTTTAGTCGTTTCATTTGAATAAGAGCTATATATTAAATTCTCCGTTTGTGAAACTTAAAGTTTAGTAAAGCGAAGCTAACCACTGCACGCAAAAGAACTTTTTCACTCGAGCTTTGATTTTGCCGCTTACGTGGTTTACCGAGAGGAAGTAGAATAGCTTTCGCATCGATCCCTAATAGTTCAGGATAAATTTAATACATATTTTTGTATAAATATTTAATATTTAATAATACATCTTACAGACAAAAATTAGGGTTCACGCTTTTTCCCGTATAGCAGGGTAGTCAGAGAGAAACCTAGTGTCAAGACACTCCGCTCTCCACTTTTCGCCTGAAATCGGGACATTATTCAACGCCGCGCTTTGTCTTAAGTACCAGAGTACCAAATTATTTTAAATATAACCATTCCCTCAAGTGAGAATCAAACCCACAACCATAGATTTAATAAATATTGTAAACATTTATTAAATTGCTTGTGTTTCATAAAAATAAATGCTAAGACAAATTACAGAGGCATTTTTCACTTTTTAAATTACCTGCATTTTGTGTTTTAGTCAAGTATCTAGGTCTTTTTAGAAAATTACGCTCTATTCCTTTTATAATATAAACCATCTCCGCGAAACATCTATAGTATAATTGAAATGTTCTTGGAGTGAAACTTGTACAAGCATCAAGCGCTATACAGTGAAGCAACTTTTGTAATCATAATTGTAGTTTCACTAATTTACTAACTATGAAACACAGAGAGTGTTTCATAGTAAAAATAATAGATTAATAATTTTTTACATTTCCTAATGTTATTATATATTTGCTTTTACAAGTGACTGACGTTATATTGATCCATTAATTTTCCCCAATTCGGTTTATTTATACTTACCGCTCAGTTCAAAACCGCAATAACAGTCCACACCGATACAGATTAAGTCGTAGAGTTCTACGACTAAATTACTAATGAAAATGTTATAGTTCAATGTTTAATAAATTTTGACTGTATATGCTATTGTTGTGGGGTTCATTCTCACTCGGGGGAATGATTATATTTGTATTATTTTCATTTTTGGATTTGGTAACAAGTCAAAACGCAGCGTTGAGTTCCGTCGCTAGCACTCAATGTCTCGTATTCGTGCGTAAAGTGAAGAATGGAGTATATTGACACTAGGAATACTCTTGCCTGCTAAAAATCAAGTCCTTTTTATAGGAGATTTAATTTCCAGATGTCTCTCTAAACATTTTTTATTCATCTAGTAGTATACTTAGTAGTAGGTCAAAACCCATTATAAAAAAGTATATTATAAAACCAGCTTCACGCTTTTTTCGCGTAGCAGGATGGGATGGGGAGACAGAACCTAATGTGAAAACACTCGTTCTCCGCTTACCACCTGAATTAAGGACATTGCATGTAAAGCGAAGCGGATCTCAACGCCGCACATGTTTACCAGAACGATGAAATAATAACGATCGATCGATTCGGTCTCAGAACAATCGCGTGTACTGTCAGGTGTTGCGCCACTGCGCCAAGACGGTCTCTATATTTATTTTTATATTATTTTAACATACTAATTTTGACATATTATACGTTTAAATTATTAGATCAATATTCGTTACACACTTATATTACATAAAATTTTCGTTGCTTCAAGTGTAATTCTTACCTTAAACTTTAATTTTCTTTGCGTCGACAAAACATAAATAGAGCATATCTTTGCAATATAGAAGTAAGTTAAATAACTGCCACATACCAAGAGAAATATTGTCTGTAATACGGGAAGGAGCCTGTATTAGATACGTCTTCAATACATATTCAAAAAAGATTAAGATTGTAACTATAAATTTATCAATAGTATTTTATGAAAATTATATAACTTTCGGCCTAAAATCGAGATTTGAGCGTATTGAGTGGGGAAACTCAAAGACTCACTTTAGCTTGGTGAAGTGAGAATCAAACCCACAACCATTCGCATTTACAGCCAGATGCGGTCCTATTGCGCCAGAATGGCCTCGATATGTTTTTACGGTTTCACACTTTTTCCCGCATAGCAGCGTAGGCAGAGAGAACCTAGTGTCAAGACATTCCATTCTCCACTTTCTGCCCGAATTCAAGACATTGTGTGTTGAGTTGTGAAACGTTTTTCACGTTTTTCCACCTGAACGGAGAAAAGAAAATAATTTTAATATAATCATTCCCCCGATTGGGAATAGAACCCACAACCGCATATACAATCAAACACTTGCACACTGCGCCACGATGACCTCGACCATAATTATTGATAAAGAGAAAATTCGGGGACAGATTGTATGAATATAACCAAGGTGGTAACAACAAATATAAGTTGTAATAAGCGTATAAGAATTTCGACGTAGGCGGATGTAGGATGCATGGCTGAGCGGTCAGAGCGCTTGAACGGTTTTCAAATCCCACTGTGTTCAAGTTTTCCGAATATATGTTTTAATAAATATAGATTGTATCAATGTGCAAAATATATATATGAAAAAATAAAATTTTATTACCAATAATAAATCATCACCGCCAGGTGACACATCAGAAGTACCGCTAGCAGTGAAAACAGATGTACCAAATGAAAAGGAAGACGTAATCGGTCTCTCGTGTTGTGCGTCGGCTATTACGAACACTTTCGTCTCCCAATAAATCAGCCGACCCATCCAAGAACTCTAATTTCATAACAAATTATGTTCATGTCAAACTATTTTATAATGCACTTTTATATTTTTGAGATTTAAACTATCCTAGAATGCTTGTATCTGTTTAATCTTTATGGAAATATTACGTGATATGTGTAAGAGCTAACCGAGGTTACATTTACGTGAAGATAATTAACCGTTTCGTATTCAGTTCTTTGTCAAATGTGGGTTCAAAGTTCACATATGACAATTTATGACGACTATAATAAATAGAGAGGCGTTGGAGTGTAAGATATGCGTTGTATGTGAATTTATACTTAAGTGTATATCAAACACACACACTAGTGTGTAATATTTATTATATTAATTATTATTATTTAAAATAAATATAATGGCTTAACTCGCTTTATCCCATATTTAAACAGTTAAATACCTCGATGAAAAGCCTTTTATGAATAAAAATGTTACTGTTTTAAATATAATTACTATAGTGAAAATAAATTACCTCTCTACAAAGGCCTCTTGGACAAGATGTAATATATAAAAGGCATCCAGACCAATAGCAAAATATAAAAAATAATATACAATATTTTGTTACACATAAAAACTGAAAATTTTAAAATGTATGAGTATTCGATATCGCATATATTGTTTATTTTAGATGCAAGCTACGCTTAAATCTAAGGAGATAGTGTCTTGTATTTGAAAATTTTTTACCAACTCCTATTGGCGATTACACTAAAATGAATTTTAAAATTCAGGTAGTAAGAGAAAAGGCTACTTAGAGCTAGATTATGGGCATAAACCTATATATTATAAATATAACTTAACTTATTCAATTTATCACTCATGGTTTATTTTAAAGGCATTTCTGCTGAGAATTATATTTACAACAATCACATGATGCAAAGCTATTCTTAATGCGCTACATTTTTTATACATACATTATATGTATATACCCTTAATAAATATAATTGTAACCCATACTATAAATGTACTATAAATAAATAAAAGGATACATTACCTCTGCATTGCTATTAAAGTTCCTCTGCCATTTACTTAGATAGTCCCAAATGTGCCATACTTGTAAAATCGGGCACAAGATGGCTATTTGCGAAACAATCGATTCGGTGCTAGGGTCTAATGTATCAGTAAATATATAAATGGGAAAAACTGTGAGAACGTCTAAATAAAAGCCAACGTTCGCCATTTTCTCCTCGACTATCTCTCGCACTGTTTCTTTTCTGATATTCTGCAATTTAAATTACCTGCTATACAGATACTATGAGAAAGAATTATTTGCATTTTAAAAAGGAATAATGTTGTCAGGAAAATTTTATGCGGCCGTTGCACGTATTGCATTGATTATATATTATAAGTGGTGTGGATTTCATACTAATTGTTAAACTATAAAAGGGCATAATATATGAAATAAATATATGTATGTTATAATTAAAAGTCAAACTTAAGACTCAAAAAAGAGAGCAAGTGGAGATAGAGAATGCTTATTCAACTAAAATCTATACTACAATATACCAATAAAAAAATATACTGCAAATTATATCTTTAAATACAGAGACAGTAATATAATAGGAATTTATAATCTTTCAAATTTTGTCTGTCTGTTTGTACGACTGGAGGAACTTGAATCATTAACTTTGTTGTATAGCTTTTAACCCTGGGCAGAGAAGCATTAGTATATCATTGATTTTGAAGAGTAGAACACATGTAAGACCAAAATAGACCAGGGAAACTTTAGGAAATAAAAAAATCTGCCTTTTGTTGCAGCATAAAGCATATTTTCTATTCACATATAAAAAATAAGGATTCAGAACAACTGATGACGAACCATAAAATAGTAAACTAAAATATAAGGAAGAGATAAATGCCCCTTTAACAAAAACTGTTTAACTTGATAGGCCTTTTCCTTTGACCTACATAATAATTCAAGAACTAGAAAATCTGATGAAGTACCATGATAAGCTAAGCTTAAGCTGTAAGAAATTAGTAAGTGCCACATAAGTTCAGTATGGTGGCATGTTTTGTTAAGAAATAAAAAACTTTGAGCTTTGCGCCTTTCGTAGTGCAGTGGGATACGTCGATTTCCACATGAGATAATGGTTATATTTATAACGATTCGATTTTTTCTCTTTGGTCAGACAAAGATGAGCTCTTGCTCAAGGCAAAGGCAGACAAATTGAGTTTCTGCATTCAATATGCAACGTTTCGAATTTACGTGGAAAGCAGAGAACGGAGGCTCATTAGACCTCTCGGTCCCCAAAAAAAATACAATCGTTTTGGAGCATGTGATGTGAAAGTCATAAGAATCAAAAAATACCACCTTAAAGGAATATATTATATTTTTAGGCCCAAATTTCAATGTAAGCATTTAGTCACAAAGTCCATGCAAACGGAGTTGCGGGCGTGAACTAGTTAATGAATAACTCTGTACCACATAATATTTATTGACGCTCCCACCGTCAGACTATAGATGCGGTGTTTGTGGGTTCTATCCCCACTCGGCGAAGTTATTTTGTTTACATTTTCCCACTCTAGTAAGACAAAGCATGGCGTTCAGTTCTAGCGCCCTCTGTGCAATTTAGGCAACTATAGAGTTTTTTGTACTAATTAAATATAGTCAAAATGAATTCGAAATTATATTACTATGCGCATATGCGCTGATATTTTATTATAAAAACGATGCCGTTAGGGCGTGTGTAGGCAAAGTGCCTGTAAAATGGACAGGAAAGGAAGATCGGTTTCTCACAAGGTTATCTCTCTCTCTCTCTCTCTAGGGGTAATTAATATAAGAACTCACTTTTTCACCAACAGCTGTAGTAATTTGAATATAGATATTGAGTAAAAAGCCAGCGGTGACTATTGTATTCAGAATTTTCTCCCAGTCAGCTTGGTAACGATTCATAGAAAATTGTGGGCACATAATACATATGTATAAGACCATTACAAAATGAGCAATATCAAACATGTTGGTCTGCAAATTAAAGACAGTTAGTGATTTCTAAAATTCATAATAAAAATATTTTGTAACCTCTAAAAAATCAAAACCACAGAATTCATATGTTTACGCGTTTATTTTTCTTACCATAAGTGAGTAAATAATATAAAAAAAAATTAAATACAGTAAATTTATGTTTGGACACTTTAAACGTTATTCTATGCTTTTTTTAATATCTCATGATCTTACAATATGCCGTAGGCACAATTGTTTTATAATAATTAGTAGATTTATTAGTCTTAAAGCCTGACCGGGTTTGTTATATACATATCTCACATATGTAGGCAATTTGTTAAATTTTATACTTTAATTGTGTGTAAACTAAATTTTTAATTTTCACGATTATTTTGAAATGAAAGTATTTTTAACCGGATTAATCGCGTATAATATTGGTATTCGAAAATACATTTTAGAACCCGACGTTTTGAACACTTTACAGTAGTCCGTGGTCTACCTGTGATTAATCCGGTTAAAAATAGTCTAATTTCAAAACTGTAGCTAAAACTTGGAAGGCTTGCTACATACGAAAATGGCAAGCTAATTTGTCTGCATAAAATCTACATACATAATACCACATTTCGTTATTAAGCTAAAACAAATCAAAATACTTGAATAACCATAATAAATAAATCTAATAACAATTAAAAATAGCCTGTATAATATTTTTGTTTGTAACGTGGCTCTGGGTTCCACCACCCATCTAATTAATATCTCTAAAATAGATAAAGAGGAAAATATAGTGTCTCAACACAGTGTTCTTTTTGAGTATTCTATGAAAATTATGTATATAACAAATATAAGTTGTAATAAGCGTATAAGAATTTCAACGTAGCTGGAGGTGGGACGCATGGCTTAGCGGTCAGAGCGCTTGAACGGTTTTCAAGAGGCGCGGGTTCAAAAATTTTTATACGTTTTCTAAATATGTCTTTTTCAATTTCCTTAGTGTGGGAATAACACTTTAAAAAATGTTAACAAAATATATGTATATACATACGAAATCAGTGTTCGGTTCAAGTATCCAAGGAAAAGTTGATCTGAGACATATGCGAGGCTCTTCCACTGTTGTCACGTTTGAGGAAATTTTGTAAAGTTCTAAATATTCAGTTGTAAATTTTGGCTGTCTTTTATTATTTGCATCTGTAATTTATTTAGATTACTGATAATGATGAGCTAAATACGTTATCATAAATACTTATGAAAAATTGTCTTATTCTGGGCTGCGCCACGCCACTGGTACAAGCTACCAATGAAAATGGCTACCAATTACTTCCGCTACACAGACTAATCCTATCTGATGAAAAAGTTTTCAATGTAGGTAACATAAATCTAAAAGTTATAGTCAGTTGGAGACACAAGCCACATTAGTAAATTTCTTACCAATTATATTGAGCTAAAATCCACAGCAACTCCGTTTCCTGATTTGGTTTAAAAAATTTTTTGTATAACTTTAGTGAACCGGTGTTAAATGATTTAAAGTTCAAAAATGAAGCATATATCTTCTTATCATTCTTATTTGAACAAAAGTTCGAATTTAAATTCTTAGTTTGAATTTAAATACATAGTTAACAGAGAGAACGATCGCAACTACTGGACACATTAACTAGGTTTTGCTATGAAGGGGTACCGAGCTGGTAACAAAAATGTACGTTTGCGCAGCGCCTTAAATGAAGTTTTCTATATAACAAAATTAAAATTAAAAACCCGATATTATGAACTAATGTTTAAGTTAATTAAAAAAGATTCAAATCTAAATGGTACCATGCCTTTATAATACATATGAGAGTCATCAATAAAAGTAGGATCTTCTTCTTCAATCCCTGCCAAATGATTTTTAAGCAACTTCATTGGCCTGTACCGTGTCCTAAGTAGTCTTGAATCGGCTTCATCATATTTAATTATATCTTTCTAGAAACAAATATTGTTATTTAGTTTATAGAAGTTATGGATTCAATTCCCATTCCTGGGGGGTATATATTTAAAATATTTCAATATAACCTCCCCTGGTACAAAATGAATAAAATAATTGTGAAAAACATTGAATATATTTTGGTAAAAATAATTTAAGGGGATGCAAAAAGTGTAATAAAATATGAATCTATGATAATTAAGTTTGTTTGTCTGTATACCGCACGCGCACGTTTTCGTAGTTACTGAACGGATTTGAATGGAAGATTTTACTGCATAGCATTTAGCCCTGCGCAGACTTAGATATAATTGATTTCGAAGAGTGAAACACCTAGGACTGATTTGGAAGAGTAGAACACCTAATGTAGACCAGCTAAACTATAAGAAATAAGCGAATGCCCCTTTAACAAAAACTATTAAGTGTGATAAGTATTTTCCATTGTCATATAACAATTAAAATTTTGTAAAATCTAATGAGAGGAACCATAATAGACCAACTAAATCATAATAAATAAAACTTTGGTAAAATTTGTTTGGGTGGCCAGTTTTCGTTAACAAATTAAAATCAATGAACTTTGAGGTCATTGTGCTGCAGTGGCACAGCGTACAGCCAGATTGTAAATGCGATGGGCATGCATTTAATTCCTACTCAAAGAAATGGATAAATATAACCATTTCTTGTGTCCATATTTCTCTCTAATAAATTTATTGGCTGGTGGTAAATGGAAATAGTATGTCATAAGACTTTATGACATACTATTTCCATTTATTATTTTTTATGACTATAAAGACCATACAAACGAAATTGCGGGTATCAACGACTTTATACATAAATCTAAAAGTTATCCACTGAAATAGGTATGAAATAATAATATCAATGTCGGATATCACATCCACCTGCTTGGCTTTACAACTTTTAATCCGAGTTTCGACTTTTTCTCGAATTTGTTGGAGCATGAAAGGGTTCTCATTCATCGCCCGGAGAAAATCCGTTCGGCGTAATACCTACAGAAGTAATGCTGATATTAAAATTAATTATATACTTTTGTGATCATTATCTAAAGACTACTAAACCCTTTTTCATTTTCATTTATAGGGCTAATTTTGTTATATTTACAGGCTCTTCATAGTTAACTCGACTAGACTAAACCGTTAATTGTTAAGCAAAACTATAGTAAAAAAAAAAAATTGTGACAAAACGTTTAGTAAATTTATTGTTTTTTTTTCTAATAGAAAGCTCCACAGTTCTAGCGTCTGAAGCTGTAGTATATTTTTATAGGTATAAAATATTTGAAAATATGATAAAAGAGATATAAAGAAGGTATAAAAAGTGAACCTGAAGTTCTACGTAGGTAGCAGCTTTAACTGTAACTTTGGAGGGTATGGAATAAAACAAACTTATTTCTCCCAAAACCTGAAACAATAATTACGTTTTATATTACACGTACCGTTTGATAGTAAAATGCTTCTTTCACATTTTTGGCACATGGTACTGAATAATATTTTTATATAAAAAGTTGTATCCACTTATCAAAATTGGCCCGAAAGTCAAAACTTCACTTAGAAGTTGTGATGTACAAAGGCGGAAGAATTCTAGCAAATACGTATAATATAAATGTGAAAATAAGCATTAAAAGTATGAAAAAAGTTACGGTTACATAAAAACGCCAATGTATGTAACCATATGGTAAGTACAACTTGGGTTTTATTTAACTTCAAAAATTTAACATATCGTAAAAGAATATTACTATTTACCAACTTATTTCTACGCCTTCAATAATTGCGTTATTACAACTATAATTTCATGTCATTACTTTTGCTATTCATTTTTGTTTTCGGCTTCACGCTTTTACACGCATAGAAGGATCAGTCCGCTTCACGCTTTTACACGCATAAAAGGAAGAGTCAGAGAGAACTTCCGTTCTCCACGTTCCCATTGAAATCGAGACATTGCGCACCGCGCGTTGCGCGAGGTACCCTAGCGGTAACAAACTATTCCCTCGAGTAGAAATCGAACCCACAACCAACAGTCTCACTTCACCTCCATAACCTCACAAATTCATTCCCTTCTGAATAAAGTTAATATCAATATATAAGTATTATTAATTTGTACACTTATAATTTAATTATTTGTTACTTACTGTTCCTTCTTTAAAAGCAATCATGGGACTCTCATCATCTTCATCTGACAGCATTTCTATGACACCACGCTTCACAAAAATCATACTATTCTTCACCACATCTTGGTTCCATATATATTGGCCGGTTAGGTAAAGCTCATGTCTTATATATAACGACATGTGACGCATAAACGATTCACCTAAATTGTAAGAAATGTAAAGCTTCATAGGTGATATCTATTTATGCATTAGAACATGATGGAAAAATATTTCGGCCGCTTTTACAAAAAAAATGCGTGCGGAGCAAAATCAAATTTAGCTAAAGCAACGTGTATATGAAGAAACAATGAAGAAAATCATATATTTATTTTTAAACATTTTTTAAAGTGTTAATCACACACTTAGGAAATTGAAAAAGACATATTTAGAAAACGTATAAAAATTTGAACAGGTTTCAAGAGGCGCGGGTTCAAATACCGCTGCGTTAAAATTTTTATACGTTTTCTAAATATGTCTTAATCATATATTTATTGTTTTACTGGAATGCACTAATTTGTTACATTATTCATAATAATGTTTTAAAAATACACTATTCTTGGTAGTCAGAGTGAACATAGTATCGAGACACCCCGAACTCCAGTTTCCGCCTGAATTCGAGACATTGCGTGTCTCACTCAACGCAGCACTGTGTTTTGACCACCAAAGCGGAAAATTGATAAGAATTAACAACTAATCACAATTACAATCAAACACTAAACAAATAAATTAATAAAATAAATATTACACACACTGCCATGTATTTAACATAACTTGCAAAGGTAACGTTACTTTATGTTACCGATCTCACTAGTAACGAGAAATAACTCGTAAGTACAATATTTTGATATTCCCGTTTATTCTACACATTGACAACATTTACTTGAGAATTATTACAGAATATAAAGAAAAAGTGGGTAAAGACTTTATAACCCAACACGCAGCTCTTGAGATCGGATGTGAGGAAAAGGGTCGATGCTACTTAAGTTGTAGTAGAGAAGCATGTAAAAGTAAAATATAATGTCTGGACAAACAAAATAGTTAGTATTTATCCTACTAGTTTCCCCGTATCTCATTAATAACCTTTTATAGTAATTGTATATTGCACACTTAACATGATGAATGCGAACAGGATTTCAATAGGAAAGACCATTTCATTTTAAATAGTATTGAAAATGTAGTTTTTACAGTAATAATCCTTTTGCATAGAAACTGCATGAAGCTAGCCGTGTAGAGTACAAATAGAATAAAACTTGTATTGGCATTTTTATTAGTGATCGATAGCGATAGAGAAACGACACAGAATAACTGCAATATAGTATATGAAATATATTTATTGAATACATTGATTAAAACGACTAGGAAATATCGTTGATTATTATAATTTTTCACTTCAGTTAATGAAAAAATAAGTACACTTCGTGCAATTGCGCTTAACAGTCATTAGACAACTTCAAAGCTTTATAAAGTTATAGTAAAATAAAAATAGATTAACATTTTATTATTTCTGTTTCTATATCACATAGAAATGTGCCTTTCGTCACCATATAAAACCTCTTTAATTAATTAATACGTTAATAATGTTATGAACGCAGTTTCAATTTGTGGCGCAATTGGACAGCATCTCATTGTAAACGCGATTGGTTATATGTTCGATTCCCACTGGGAAGAATGATTATATTAATAATAAAAAACATATATTTAGAAAACGTAGCGGGATCTGAACCCGCGCCTCTTGAAAACCGTTCAAACAATCTGAACACTAAGCCATACATTCTACTTCCAGCTACGTCGAAATTCTTATACGCTTATTACAACTTATATTTATTTTTAGCATCTCTGTAGAGAGATTTTTACAAATTTCTGCTACCCAAAGATTATTGTACGAACAATGGTTTGGTAAGAGATAATGCTATTTATTAAATATTTTTAATATTTTTTTTCATTAAAGTGTTATTCGCACACTTATATAAAAATGTTTTATACGTTTTTTAAATATATGTTTTTTTAATTTTCTAAGAGTCAGATTAACACTTTAAAAAAAAATGTTAAAAAATATATTTATAATGTTTGTATATCCCCGCTCTGGTACCTAAGACAAACCGTGTCTCACAATTTGCAACATCTCGATTTCTCTTTCAAAGAAAAGTTCTGAAAGCCTACCGAGCCTTAAATAAAGCCGGGTATAAAAATCGCAGATAATTAAGCTTAATACTAATTTAACTAAAAACTTTAATTTCTCCTTAAATTAAGAATATCTAATTTTAAATAAAATAACTAACCAGTTTCTCTTAATAGAAGTGAATCATGGAAGTGTTGAACATTTATATCGAAAATAAGTTCCATTTGAAGAGGTAAAGGTAACTTTTGCAATTGCGAAGTGGTTAGAATTCCATCCTTCATTTTCCATAAGGTTTGCTTGTAAAGCATTGCTTGCTCTACTAGCAAGGGCGATGCTCCGCGAAGTTTTAAAAAGTTTATCATGTGATGGTACTGTCGAAGAACTTATGATAGTAAAATTTAAATAAACACGTGTTTAAGCTTCATAGAAAAAAGTGTATAACAAATTGGTGCTTCTGAAAACTTTAAGCAGTTGTATCTCTCTATCAGCAAAGTAAATTATTATTATTTTATTTAATATGTCTGATAAATGATTACCTACGACTATATATAACGGTATATAGTCAGATATATTTTTGTTATACATTTGAGCAGAGATTTTTTTTTTTTTTATATTAAATTAAGTTAATAATAGGTAATATATAGTCGTGTACCTATATACTGTTATAGACACACACAATTATTACACTTTGTATATTCTATTATTATATATATTTTTTTA
The DNA here is from genome assembly GCA_038994665.1 of Podotricha telesiphe. NCBI lineage: Eukaryota > Metazoa > Arthropoda > Insecta > Lepidoptera > Nymphalidae > Podotricha > Podotricha telesiphe. The sequence continues at coordinate 578,696 of JAOYRR010000286.1, read as the reverse complement.
ACATTTTTTAAAGTGTTATTCCCACACTAAGGAAATTGAAAAAGACTGTTTAACGGTTTTCAAGAAGCGCGGGTTCAAATCCCGCTGCGTTCAAATTTTTATACGTTTTCTAAATATGTCTTATTTTATTATTATTCATTTAAATATTTTTTTATTATTTTATATATTTTTATTTAGTTATTTAGTTTTATCAACAATTGTTACAATTTATGCATACAAATTAATACCATACACCATAAACTATATCTAATTGCACAGTTAATTACAGGTAACCACCACATGCTATAATAGGTGGCTAATAAAAAAAACAAATATAACAATAAATAGTAATTACATACACCATTAAATAATATTATAACAATACGTAACTCAGTAACATGCTCATTGATAACAATAGTTTTTTTCTTAAAAAAGATAACTGTTTAATTGAAAACCTATTTCTATTTAAACAAAGATGGGCTTTTTAAGAGCTTTGTAACTTGTTTAAAATGTTGAGTTCAATTATAATTGTTTATTATTTCGTATAGCAGTGTAGAAAGAAATAACTTAGTGTCTGACGACACTCCGCTCTCCATTTCACTTATTAATTCACTTATTATTAGTAAAAAGTACAAACACTTGCCTGTTCTACAAATACGGACCATCGATTGCTTTCTAGAACCAGTTCCCACGTGAGACCTCCAATAAAACGGTAGCGTATGCAAACATACCCAAAGATCATTAGGAACGATGTCAACCATTTCTCACGAGAATGCTGAAAAGGTTTTATTTATTGATAAATATAATATAAACGGAAAAAAGCTATTTTTTTTCTTCCATTTGAGAGACAATGATTTGAATGGCAGAATGCGACGCCACACTCAAATTTTACCCATATCGACACAATCATCTATTTAATAATATAAAGAAGTCTTTAATACAATAATAAATGAAATATATATTTAAAAGAATATTATTAATAGGTACTTCCTTACTGGAATAAATAAAACAGAAGCTAGCTCTTAATCATGAGGTTTTTGTACATAATATGTACATTAGAGATGCCATTTAATCATTTTTATTTCTCCTCTCTGGTGAATGAGACAGAATGCGGCGTTGAGCTCCGCTACTTAACATGCAATGTCTCGATTTCGAACGGAAAGTAGATAACGGTTCTTGCCATTAGGTTCTTACAAACTACCCGCAACGCGGTAAAAAGTGTGAAACTGCTAAAATATGTACATTATTCATAATTCAAATAAAATCTACTTTAGGCGCTGTGGGCATTTTTTGAGATGCGACCAAACCATTGAACTCGTGACACTGTTACCTTTACCGACGCCTCCGTAATTTATTTTTTATGTACATTAAATGAAAATTGTAATATAACATTTGAAGTAGCAGTTAATTATGATAAATAAAAATTGGAAAGTATTTCCTGCAATTTAAAATATTTTCTAACGGTTCACCTGAAATATACACTTAATTGTTTAAAATTTCACTTCTATTGGCACTCCCGGAGCACTATTATCCTGATTTTTATTCAGCTTCACGCCTTTTCCTGCATAGCAATGGTAGACAGAGAGACCTTGTCAAGAGAGTCGGTTCTCCACTTTCCATCCGAATTCGAGATATTGCATGTTGGGTGGCGGAGCTCAACGCTGCGCTCTAACCTACCAGAGCGGGGAGACGGGTATCGAACTCACAACCATTGCCTATTCAGTCAGATGTCACACAACACAACTATAGCCTCTATTAATTATAATTTATTACTACTTAAAAGGTATATTAAATAAATAAAATGCATATTTACAAGAGGAAAGCTGTCTCCGAAGATGCAATTAAACAAGCGAGCAGCGCTATAGTACCAACAGGCTAAATAACTGAAAAAAAGTAAATAAAAATCTACTATAAGTACTTTATTAATATCTTATTTATTTTAGCTTTCTCTAGTTCAATTAGTTTTACGAATTTGTATATATTTGTGCATTTGTTACCTAATATATATATTATTAATAAAAAAAAAAGTTTTAATATATTTTATTTATGTATTAAAGAGAGTGAGTTCACATTCCACGCTTATAAATATTTTAAATGCCGTATAGACAAAAGGCATTGTATTCTGATAGCCTGTAAGTAACATTTATACCTAAATTATTGGGTCAGTAAGTACTACTCATTGACTACAAGTGTATTTATTTATGATTGTATAAGATTGTACAAGTGCATAAAAATTAAGGGTGTAATGTCTTATTTATTTATAAAAAACGTTACTTGTCAAATATTATTTTCTTATTCATTTTATTTAAAGTAGCCAAATAATATGTTTTAACGTCCTTTTTAGAATGATTCGAGGAATACCACAGGCAAGTGCTTAGGTGCAAAACCAAAATGACTAATACAATGTGTTCTATAACATAAAGTCTTTTACGAGTGTTTCGCATCTGAAATGTTTTTTATTAATTAAATGATGCTACTTATTTATTATTTTTATACTGTTAGAACTAGAATAAAGATATATTTGTAAAAATACACAGAAAATGATATTACACACGGGTCTGAGGCCCAAGCATTTATTCGTGTGGGAATCGAACTTTAAATATTCACACAGTTCTAACAAAGACCAATTAGCGACCTGAGACTAGCCAATGCGCTTCTAGACACAACAAACAAACTTACTCGTATATATATATATATATATGTATGTATAATACCAATAAGCTTTACGCTTTTTCCCGCAAATCATAGAGTAACCAGAGTCAATCAAGAATCGGGCTTAGCGTCAAATGTCAGTGTTTCACAATTACCTATACTTATATATATAAAAATAAGATTCTACCTTTTCATTGATCTCATAAAAATAAATTAACAATCTGTATATTCGTCCTATACTCAACCATCTTCCAAACAGTATTATATTTTCATGACCTCCATTGTCAAAATGATCTAAAATAATTAAAAGTATAGTAAACTAAATAAAAAACACCGATTATTTCAGTTGGCATAGATACTTACATATAATGCCAACAGGTAACAAGCTTATCACATCGTATACTAAGAAAATATAATTTCTTTTATATAATCGTGTATATAACCTCAAAATGGACCAAAATCTATGTAGTAAGTGTATTGTAACGTCGAAAAAGTAAAATATTTCACAAACAATTATACTGAGGTTCAATAAAAAGTAAGATTGGTCTAAGTAGTACGCAATTAATAAATGCACTACATACTCGTAAACTACCAATAACAAAATCCAACTCTGAAAAGAAAAAAATAATATTCGTAATATTTTTAAATATATATTTATATATATAATAAAAGTGTAACGGATCGCTGTCTGTACATGGAAAATATATGAAAACAAATATTATTAGGGGCATTTGTCAATATATTAACAGTTAGTGGTTATTTTATTTCAATCGGTTCATAAACAAAAAAAGTTACAACCATTTAAACCTATTATGTATAATGTATGTATGCATTAAGTAAAGTTTGTGTTTTAAGTGAGAACGGAAGCGAGCGAAAAAAATAAATAGTTTTATCATGTAGTTTACGCAGGCGAAGTCGAGAGCGGGTCGTTATTTAATAATATAATTACTTAATAACTGTTACTGCAACTTCCCGCCAAAAGGAACCATTTTACTTTTTAATAAAAATGATATTGTTTAAATACATTCAGCCTAAGCCTATAAAACTATATATTTTTCTTATATTATTTTAAATTACTCATTATTCATTTAAATTACTTACTTTTAAATAAAACTAAGTAATTTAAATGAAGCACCTGCCACCAAATGTTCCAAGGAGCAAGGACCACGCGGTGAGTTATATCCCCAAGCTTTCCCTCAAAGAAAAACTTTCCTCTATAATTCTGGATAGTTTTTCTGCCCACAATATTTATACGACTAGCTGGCCCAGCCGTAACTGTGACTGAAGTGCTAAAATTTAATGTCATAAACTAGATTATTGGTTATGGTGAATTTTACACTTATATTCAAAAGATATAAGAAAAAGTTGACGTTTCGAACACTGCAGCATAGCAGTTCGTGGTCTAGTCAGACTGTAAATAATACCAGAATATGATTCCAGGATTTATCTGGTTAAAATAGTTTCGTTTTCAATATCCAATTTGCATATTTAAATCCACTTTTACATAAATAATAATATAAAGATATTTTAATTTTTCAACACAATTTAAATTACCATTAACAAAGATTAGGTCTATATTAAGGCACATATTATATAATTTACAATTATTTGAGACTGACGCCTGTAAGCTTTCAGCTTTATTTACTAGTCACCGGGTTCCCACTTGCACAAAGAGTTTAAAATAAATAATAGAAAGAAATATACTAGTAATATATTATATTAGGTAATAAAGATATTTGTCTGAATTACATTACAAAACTTACTCTGTAAAAGTTCCTAAGGACGGTTGACTGATACTTCGTAACATGGTTTCTAACTCGTATAGCCAATTATTATTAGGGAAAATACATTTTAAAATTCAAAACATACCATCGCTTTGACTTTTATTTAATGTATTAAATGGCCTGGCCTATGAGATTCGTAATTGTATTATACCTAATTCAAATTAATTCATGTATGTAAAAAAGTTAATAATGTATAAGGTCGTACATTAATACCGATTTTACTAATGTACCTACTAATAATTGTTACCGACTTTTAATTGCAAGACCGGAAATATGATTTATTTTTATAAACTTAAATGCTATTTATATATTAGTCATTTGAAATTCTAAATTATTTGTAAAATACAAATAATTTGGTACTTCAATAGATTCTCTTTCCGCTACACACGCCTACAGACGCCTCCCTCGTGATAGCCTCACCCCCTCCGACTCCTGACCTGCTCCCTCGGTCGCTGGTCGCCTAAGCTGGGCCACCCACGAGTGATCGTGGGTTTCACCCGGCTGGGCTGGGTTATGAGTGGTGGTGACCACCACGGTCAGAGGGTTCACCCTGGAAGCGTTACCCCTCGCTTGAATTGGGGGAATAGACGTCTCACAGTGAAAAAAAAATAAAGTGATATAGACGTGATATAGATTTATTATTTATTTTACTGAAGAATTGAGTGAGTTACACTGGAGTGTATCTTGGCTGTACAAAGTGATAAACATATAACTTAACATATATACTGAAACTAAAAAAAGTATGAAATTTTTTTTTTTATGCTTTCCCTTTTATACGTTCTGTATTAAGGTAATGTACGTAATTACCAACCATATCCATGCTCAATATAGCTTTAAAGTATACTGCGTTCTATGCTATCCCGCTAATTTAATAACATCAACAGGGCTTCCTTTCCAACAAGTCAACAATCTCAAGCCCGATGAGTTATATTTCTGATGTGAAAAAGTTATGAGCGCTCCAACTAATTATATAGTTACGAAACTTATACGATATAAACAAAATATCTGGACATTTCTTTAACCTTTCTATTTAATGTACTATCATGATGAAAACCTACCTACCTATAAATGATTAAATTTAAACTATAAAACATCCTGTAGAATAGACTTATTATAGATTGTTGAACAATCGTCATACTATCAAATTTGCTTGCAAAAGTCTATTTTTTTAATTATAGCTCAACATTTAAAGGTCTAAATTAACTCTGGTATGAGCAATATAAATAAATAGATTCAATAAAAATAGCTTTTAGAAATGTTTAGTATAGCAAGGAAAATATAATAGTAAGATTCTTCAAATAAAATCTAAATAGCTCGTCGTTATCGGAATTCACACCATTAGTGTTGAAATAAACCCCTCCGTAATTATTAAACAATTATGTAGAAATATATTTTCTGTAATAAATTCCTTTTAAGTTCGTGTATATGCTTTTTAAAACTATAAAAAAATGAAGTTATTGATAAATTAAATATAATTCCTAATAAAGCACGAGTCTACATGAAATTTTATATATGTACAGTAAAAATTCATTAAAATAAAACAAACTTTTCTAAAAAGATCTTTGATTTTCGCGATTACTACACATTTTGAAATTAAACAATTTTTAAGTTTATATTTTTGGTATTCAAAAATACATTTTCGAACACTTTACAGTAGTCCGTGGTCACAGTGTGGCATTCGTCTGTCATTTCATACAATTATTATATCAAACTACCGCCAAAAATTTCTTAGTTGCCTCGCGTACTGCCCTGGATTCTTACAAAATGATACATAGAATAGATACAGTCTCCTCGTTGAAGAATAAACTTTTCTTATTTTTTTATTAAGTTCTTACCGTTTTCAATTCCTGGAAACTGTTTTTTCTACCACCAGAAAATAATTTGTTAGGTAACAATATTATATAATCAAATTGTCTTTTAAACACATTTTGCATTTAAGTTTTAACGAGGCTATAAATTCCATAAGAAAGACTAACAGTTAATATTAATACCTGGATGAAATCTATTGCAGTTAGTTTGTCTTGTTTGCATGTGTGCCTAAATATATTACATGCAGTAGGTAGGAGCCTGAGGTGTTAGTTCTAAACCGTTGATTAATAGCACACATGAGACAGACTAATCTGTGCAGCTCGGTAATTTGTCACTAAACTTGCTGCATTAACTTAGTTCATTGTTTTCATCGGATTTATGTTTATGAAATAAGAAAATTGTTTAGTTTCACATCCTACAAAGATGCTAAAAATAAACATAAATTGTACCTAGTTTTAAATAAGAATTTCTACGTAGGTCGATAACTATAGCTTCCCACGTTTATGTTAATTGGTTGGAGTGTTTTGACGGTTTTTAAGAGCTTCGAGAGGTTCGAGTCCCGCTGCGTTCAATCCTTTATACAGTTTTTTTAAAAACTGTATTGTCATTATATATTATTATTTATATTTAATACTAGCGACCCGCTGGCGGCTTCGCTCGCGTGAACTAAAGCTGTTTCGTATTTTCAAACAATGAAATTCTTGCAAAAATTAAAAAATGGAACAAAAAAATAGCCTTAAGTAATAAGTAGTTTATTCATGACCCTCAAGTATCTGTATATAAAATGTTGTTCAATATTATTATCACTGATGGATCTAAATAAATAAAGTTCATTACATCAGTTCAAAACCAGACAGACAGAATTACTTTCGCATTTATAATATTAGTATAGAATAAAGATTACTACACGAGTATATGAACTATTGATGTGACGTGATACCGTTGACGGGTAAAACACCCAATGGCTTAGCAATATTTATGACACTTTTATACATAAGTGTATGTCAAATACGTGGAAGTGTCTGTAGCAATTCATTTAATTTAAAAAACATTGGCTGTCTGCACTTCTTCTCCTTATAAACTTCTTCTTCCAAATATCATACTTCTATGTACACCTAATTTTCACAAAACGTCACCAAAAGTTGATTCTATACGTCTTAATATTAAGATTTACGTTTACACATAATTATTATAGCGGAAATCAAATATTTTCCACATCTTAATATTGTTATAATATAATACATATTATAAAAAATAATAATCACTCTAATTAAAAGGCAATTCGCTTGCTAATGAGATGGATCACTTACTTTATAAATATTGAAAATACTGAACCTCTTGTTGACATTATACGTTCAATAAAGCTGCAACAAAATAAAAAAAAAGCATAGCAACATTATATTAGTATGATAATATGCTTATTATGGCTTTTTGAACAGCACATAAATAGCAGTTTCAATATTTTGAATATAATTGAGGAGTATACATGACTTAAAAATAAATACCAATGTACTTAATTGCAGTAATATACAAAATAACTAAACTTAGCTCTGGTAACTAAACCAGACTACGACAGGGTTGGGTTTCACCACTCAATACGCAATGATTCGATTTCTGATAGACACTGAAGAACGGAGTGTTTTGACACTAGGTTCTCTTTGACAACACTGCTATATCGTTAACAGCGTTTAGCTTTTAACAATTAAAAAAATATATAAAAGGTTTGTTTCTTTTGTTCAAAAAACACTGCATTCTAGTTGAAACTGTTTTGTAGCCCCACTAAGCGCTTTATGTAAACGATGGGATTTCCGTTCCTTATCGTCCACTCCAACTGATTGTTTTCCATTTGATCTAAATCCCTCACCGAAGCAGATAAAATGCACAAAATCGTAAAACGTTTCGAATATTCGATTTAAATGTTGCCAAATCGATATTATTCTGCGGTTTATATGATAAGCTAATCGATGTATGTACCTCGGATGCTTTTATGTTATCATCCCGACCCAAAACTTCCTTTGGGTTGCCCTGATAATACTTCGAGGGACCGTTTTCCATCAAGCTGGATTTTGGGAATAAAATTTGCATACAAACGTGTTATGTACGTAATGTACTTACTGAAACTCGTTTTGGGACTACCATCTGGAGTCGGCTAACTTTTAGGTATGATTGTTGTAAATTATATATGAATAAGTAAATTTTCTATTTTAATATGTCTTTTTTGATATGCCCTTACGTTGCTAATATACACTGTTCTTAATTTTTACCTTTCTGTTAAAGATAATGGCCATTGTGGCGCAGGGGGACAACGTCTGACTGTAAGCGCGATTGGTTGTGAGTCCGATTTAAATTTGGGGGATATAATAAAATTATTCAATTGATTTCGTCGTGCTTTTGACAATCTAACATTTTATTATAAAAGCCTTTTTACATATATTTTTTGTAATTGTTGATTCATTTAGTTTGAGTAAATGACAAAGTGTGTATAAATAAGTTGTTTATAATAGATTTTTATCCTATATCCATCCAGTTTTTAAAAAGTATTAAAATGAACATCAACGTATTGTAATCAAAATAAAAAATAAATTCTCTTTAGATTATATATTGTCGTTCATATCTAAAGTTTAGAACAACACTGCCAGGACTTGCGCTTTCATATGGCCATAGTTACCAACACTATCCTAAAATATATGCTGAGGACGGCAAGCACTGCAGTGCGCATTTATATAACGCTTCTACCACCCGTCCACATGTTGCAGCGATTTAATGGGCTCCGTCTAATAGCCACGAAAATCCCCTTAAATTAAAGAGATATATTTATTTAGCCGAAAATTGAGTTAATTTAATGATTCTCAGAGAGAACCTGGCAAGACACTCCGTTTTCGACAATTTAATATGGTTTTTCAAATAAATTAATAAAAATTTAACACAATTAAATTGTTATTAAATCTGGAAATTCTGAAAAATATAGCTTCACACACCATTTTCCAAAACAGCAGGGTATCGCGCTTTATCAGAGTGCAGAAATGCAAATAATTTGAATACACCACCCCCAATCTACCTCTAACAATCAAATTCAACACGACATATTTAGAAAACGTATAAAAATTTGAACGCAGCGGGATTTGAACCAGCGCCTCTTGAAAACCGTTCAAGAAAGAAAAAAGTTCTAAAGAACACTAAGGTGATGCATGGGATAGCACTTTAAAAAAAATGTTAACAAATTCAACACGTTTACAGTCAAAGCAGCTGGCTTCTTGAATTACAAAACCAAAAAGCTTGTAGCAATTAAATCGAAATCACAAATTAAGGAATGTCGTAATCGATCCGAAAATGTCACGCGAAGCGTAATTACATGTCACGCTGTACAAAATTGAGACGGAAAAAAGACGAAGTTTCCCCATCACTATTAATTCGTTAAGTAAAGCCAAGTGATGATAAATTATACTTTAATCAGTTTAATTAATTTAAAATTAACGAAGTATATACGTTATTGTTTATACGTTTCAGTTGTTTATGTCAATTTGGCCTAATTTGTTATACATCAAGACATAATTATCTCATTAAATTTATTTTTATATTTAACTTATGTTCTCTGTTATTTATTGTATAATATATTTCAGATCTCCTAAAAATCTTCTTTTTATGTAAGTAAAAAATATGTCTTATAACACATATTTTTAATATTATTATAATGCCCGGAAACGTATACAAAATTTGAACGCAGAGGGATTTGAACCCGCGTCTCTTGGAAACCGTGCAAATGCTTAGAATACTAAGTCATACGTTCTGTATATTCTTCTGTTAGAAATATCTCTAAAAATACTTTTGTCTTAAATAAGTAACTTAAATAACATGCAGTTTTCCAGGGAAAGGTTAAAGGGGAAAGGCTTATTTACTAAGCAATAAAAGAAAAACTTCATAATATAAATAGACAATATTATTGTAAAAATGTTTGTATACATATTAATATGTATAACTGAATTATCTAATTAAAGTGACTAGATATTTTTACTAAACAATTTGGCAGTGTACTTCAACTTCCCGAGTCTTGTGAGCAACCTGTGTGACAGAGAAAATAAATTTGTATACAAAATATTACCAGTAAATTGTATTTCTAAGAAAAAAGTAAACATGAAATTACAATTAGTAGACACAAATGCAAATTTTTCAAACGGAAAAAAATTATGCGAATTCCATTATAACAGACCGGCATCTTACAAGTTTTTGTTATTTCACCGTGGAAATGCCTATTTACATATATATTTCATTCTTAACAAAATTGATAGGGGGGTAGCTACTGGGGGGGGATTCATTAATGTAAAGCTTAAATTAGAAAATTATAAGTGACATAAAACTTGGTAATATACAGTGAAACTTTCTAAATGAAATGTTTTTAGCTTTCTTCATAGCAAGGTAGTCGGAGAGAACCTAATTTCAAGGCACTCTATTCACCACTTTCCGCCCGAAATCGAGACATTGCGAGTTGAGTGCCGGAACTTATTGTAGTGCCAAGCTTGGCCGTTTTAGTACTGAGAAAATTATTCAAATATAAACATTTCCTTGAGTGAGATGGAACATGCAACGTATTGTGTTAAAAGTCAGACTCTTTTCCACTGCGCCACAATGACCGCAATAATGAAACTTTATATTTAAAATATTGGTTTTATATTTTAATAAAGTTTTACAACTGGTAAATTTTAAAATAGTAAATAAAATTCTTCACTGTTATTTTGAATGTATTATTGATTATCACGATAGCTTACCGTGATCAGGGCAGTAATGTCGTCGCCGTCGTCGCCGTCGTTGAGCTTCGCAAGCGTCCACGCAAGTTTCCTCTGTTGATAAAAAAAAAGTATAGGGGTATGCAATATTGTATTTTTATATCTAACACTAATATGTAATGCGTTTTTTTTAATATATTAAAATTTTTAGTACACGATTTATAATATTAGTAATAGAAAAGAAGTTAAAACAAATTTAACAATAATAAGTTCTTTGGTTCCCCATTTTTACACATTTCGAAATGAAACTAATTTAACCAGATACATTTTAGAAAACCCGACGTTTCGAACACTTAACAGTAGTCCATAGTGACAGGAAGACCTACCTGTCTACCATAATCCGGTTAAAATAGTTTCATTTCAGAATTTTACAAAATTGAAAAGACATATAAAATCACATTACACATCATCATGCCCAGCATATGTAAAAATAAATTTTGTCAATTAATGTATACTTATTCTATTACATATTTAGTTGTCAAAGCTATTTCTAATAGTCAAAATTTTAGCAGCTATAACACATTTAAGGACAGTTTTACCAAAGTAGATTTATCTGTCATGTCATGTCATGTCATGTCATCTCAGGTTAACTTAAAAAAATTGAATAAAGTATAAATATAAAACAAAAAGGCGTCGAGTTCCGCCACTCAACACGTAACATATCGGACGGAAAGTGAAGAACGGAATGCCTTGACACTAGTTTCTCTCCGTCCTACCCTGCGGGAAAAAACGTGAAGCTACTTTCTTTATATAAAATAAAATATAACAGCTTGTACTATAGTAAGAGTCACCGTCGCAGCAGGGCGGGTGCGCAGGCGGCGCCGCGTCGTCCTCATGCCGCGCGAGCGCCCGCAATTGCAACGTGTAGGCGCGCGACCCGCCGCCCGTCAGCCCGTCGCCACCCGCAAATGTCGCGTAAGGACTTATTTCGTATACATCTAGCATAATATAGAAAGGAATAAACTGTTGTAATGTATTAGTGTTATATACGGTTGAAATTATTAATGGAAAAGTGGTATGACAATGATCATAAAACTGTTCCATTAATAAATTAATCGAAATCTCTAGTATATGAATTACATATAAGGTTTTGTTAAAATTGATATAAGAGTTATCTAAAATTATTTGTTTAAAATAAACAATTTCTTTGCTTTACTGGCCTACTTATTATGCAAATATTCCACCTATGTTCAACCCAAGACTCAATCTCAATATAAAATTTCATCACAATCGGTTTAGCTGTTTCAATGTGATGACGTCTCAGACGTTACAGACTGACTTACCGATATATATATATATATATATATATATTAGTATGGATATAAATTACGAAATATAAAGTAACATGGCAAGATCTCAAACTTTATAAAGATAAAATGTCATAACAAAATAAATGAGCAGTATAATCTCACCTGGTGGATCGGGAGGTAGCTTCGGCGTCGGGTGCGGGGGCGGCCGGTAGGTACCGCAGCCGGGCTTGTCGGTAGTGATTACACGAGCTACCGCACCGTCGCTTCTACACAACAAAACCGACAGTTTATGGAAAACTTCACCTAGTCATTTCCTTTTACAAAATGTTAAACTGCTTTCATTAATATGGTTGCTTAGTTTAGTTCAAAAGTGACTTTTTTCTACACTAATAGGTATGTATAAATAGATAAATTAGACGGGGCAATGGCTAAATGGTAAATGTTTAACTTTTATTTTATTATGTTTTGTTTGATTTGTTTTACTAAAGCCCGCACTTAGGAGCCCATTATGCATTTTGAAATTGAGTCTACCTGTGACCACGGACTACTTTAAAGTGTTCGAAACGTCGGGTTCTAAAAATGTATTTTCGAATACCAAAATTATACGCGATTAATCCGGTTAAAATAGTTTCATTTCAAAATGTGTAATAATCGCGAAAATCAAAGAACTTATTAAGCTCATTATGGTTTTTTTTTCTTGCATGCTGTATGCGCCTGAAAGTGTTTATTACTTCTCACACTTAGATTAAGTTCCGTTTACTATGTTTTTCAATGAGTGTACCGTACCGTATAAACAAACGTTGATGGATCAAATAAAAAAAAAATAATAAGGTGTAATATCGTATAATACTTAATTGTTAATTATTATTATATTAGGATGTTGTAAAATTTCATTTAGAAAATATCATATACAGCCTTCATGGAAAATAGCTTCGAAGAGATAGTGATCTTTTTTAATATTCAAATTTATAACTATATACAAAATCATGTACATTGATTATTATTTTATAACTTCGCTAGAAATATATAATTTGTTGTTTATTTATGGCAAGTACCGACCTATTACCTTGTAGGCTTCCATCATTAAACGTATATGAACATTTCATACTTAAAAATAATTATTTGTTTTTCTTGCAAATTACGGTACATTTTGTAGTATTGTAAGCATTAATATAACGAGGACATGAATGCCTCTTAAGCGGTGGATCGCCTCTTGGAATTGCAAAGTAAATGTAGTGACACAAAATCTCTACATATTTTACGACGAGCTTTAAGCTCTTCAATGAAGAGCATAAATAAACCACAATGTTTAAACAGAAGCTCCCTAATATTAGTATTAAAAAATATGAAAATTTAAGGGTTTAATACAAGACTACACACTAAGATGGCTTCAAAATAAATAGCTATAAGTAACAAATATATAATTTTAAATTTAATACATCAATATCAATAAGCAGCTTAGCAAAGTGCTAACCGTAAAGAACGCACACTCGAAGAACACCCTGAATAAAATTTAAGTGCAGCATTATATTATCAATATTTCTTAAATTTCAAATTTATCTGACGTTTATGATATATTATATCTTTATAAGATTTCCAATTTTATTTCATCTTCGGTATAGGCATATAGAGACATGCCATGCCTTTTATCAGCCAGAAGTCCTTTTTCAGGTAGCTAATATCAGATTTACTTTAAAAATATATTTGACAACCATCAGGGCCGATATATAAAAAACATCGATGTATTATATCACTTAAAACATTATTTTTTATAGTAAACATGACATCAAAGCGAGTGTGTAGCGCGAGCTATTAATAACATCTAAAAGCTTTCGCTTCTAATACATAGTTGATTTTAATAAAAAATAAACATTTTTAAAGCATATACTTTCATATATTTTAAGTTTGCTATGAAAATAACATTTGATATAATTAAGTTACCGCTTTAGATGAAAATATTATACGTACATTATGATTTTATATTGCTATAATACATCGAAATGTTTTCATAGAGGGTCGTTCTGGAAGTAATATGCTTTTAATTTTCTTTTTACATACAAATATATTAAAATATACTAGCTGTGCCGCGACTTCGTACTCGTGGAATTATAAAATAAAAGTCTAATTTATTTCTTATTATATGAGCTGTCTGCCAATGAAAGTCCCATCAAAATTGGTCCAGCCGTTGCAGAGATTATCCGGACTGACAGACAAAAATTGAAAAAAAATATATTTTGGTATATGTACCGAGTATATTAATAACATAAATAAACATTTTGTAAAAAGCTGTTAAATAAATATTACAAACAGACATTGCAATTTTATTTATTTGTATAGATATAACTTTTTTTATACGTTTTCTAAATATGCGTTTCTCAATTTCCTTAGTGTATGAATAACACTTTAAAAAATGTTAAAAATATATATATTTAATAAATAGCATTCTCTCTTACCAAACGATTGTTCGTAAAATAATCTTTGGGTAGCAGAAATTTGTAAAAATCTCTCTACAGAGATGCTAACAACAAATATAAGTTGTAATAAAGCATATAAGAATTTCGACGTAGCTAGATGTGGCATGGCTTAGCGTTCAAAGCGCTTGATCAGTTTTCAAAAGACGCGGCTTCAAATTCCGTTGCGTTCAAATTTTTATACGTTTTCTATTTCCTCAGTGTGCGAATAACACTTTAAAAAATGTTAAAAAAAATATAGATATAACTTGCTATAGCAAATATTAAATCAACTGTGGTAAAGAAGACTAATTTTGACTGCAATTTCATATAACAAACACCTTTAACAAATTTTAGTTCCCGCATTACAAACTAACATTTACCACATTAACACCAGCAGTAAGTAAACTAAATAAACCCTATACATAAACGCGACGTGAAACATCCATCACGTGTGTTTATCCCACGTAATACTCATGAACTGTAATGCATCCATTTTACGACGCCATATTGTAATAAAATATTTATGGCCCTGTTGTTGAAATACGATTTTGTCGTTACACTCTTTTATCATGTAATAAAAACAAATTACACTTATTTATAACATTATTGGATAAAACGTAGAACTAACCATTAAATTTAACCGTTAAATATATTTATGTAAACTAAATAAATTCAGTAATTCGTAAATAATTATTACAGAAAAAACACTAAAACAAACACATCTAAAACATTTTCTCAGTTTTATGCTATGCAATTATATTTTTTGGAATCGGACACGTTTGCCAACATTCAAACACATTCGATTTAAACAGTGGCCGAAAATACCAAGTTGCAATAAGTTTTCGAAGTTTAAAATATATATAAAGATAAACAAATAAAAAGCCTAGACCTATATTGAGAAAGCATTGAAGTCCAATTCACTTTTCATACATTTAATATTATAACGTATTTGGAGCAATAACTATCACCAACCGCACCGAAGTCTGCCACCAAGCTTCGCCTAATCAGAACCAGCAAGAACAAGCGGATTGCATTGAACGAGACAGTTTTTTATTCATAATAATTATTTGCTATTATATTTATTTGCTAATTATAACCAGAAAAAACTACATAGACCAACAAGCTGTTTACAGATTTGACTCGAGACGAAACGGTGTACGTAAAAAAAATCACTTCACCCAAAGTCAATCACAGCGCTATAAACAGAAATGTCTTGAGACACGAGTGCACTAATACCGGTGACAACGTTCGTTGTCGGTTTAGTTCAGCGACAAAGCGTTTCTTTTTAGGGACAGCTATTGTTGTTCTTTTTAAACTTGCAGTAATTGACATATTAAGATAACAACCATCACACATAATCGGACTGAATATGTGTATTTCAAAAATATATATTTGGAAAGCGGTTTACATAAAAATATTAAATAAATAGCTTTCTCTCTTGCCAAAAACGATTGTTCGTAGAATAATCTTTGGATAGCAGAAATTTGTAAAAATCTCTTTGCTGATGATGAGATGCTAACAAAAAATATAAGTTGTAATAAGCGTATAATAATTTGGACGTACCTGGATGTAGAACGTATGGCTTTCCGGTCAGAGCGCTTGAACGGTTCACAAAAGGCGCGGGTTCAAAATCTTATACGTTTTCTAAATATGTGTTTTTCAATTTCCTAAGTGTGTGAATAAACACTTTAAAAAATGTTAAGAATATGTATTTCAAATTTGACTTGTAGGTACACATAGAAGGCTCATTTTTATAATTATTATAGTCACGTTTACAGATAATTTGAACTATAGTCTTTATAAGCGTACCTTTTAAGTCTTTATAAGTTCATGTGTGAAGCTTTAAGAAGAAGACTAGTAGAAGATGAACTTTGAAAGTTTATTTAAATTAACCGGTAAACATTTCCTCAAATGAAACGTGTATCCAAAAGAATCTCTGTCATATGATATACAATAATTTATTAACGCAGTATTATGGTAATCAACATAGCTCAGTCTTGTTGATATTTGTTAAATGTAAAGCGATGTAACTACATTCACCGCCAATTAACGAATGGTGCGAATTATCACGTACGGGTCACACCCGCTGTTGCATACTTAACGAGTAAACACACAGCAATTGTACTAATAAGTCTATTTAAATTAAAAGCCCAAGCCTGAAGTTTGAAAAAGTGATTTAAAATTAAGCTATTACGTTTAATATGATTATTCTATTCGATTAAGTCTGAGTGCTATTAAGGCAATTTTACTTCAACACTTGTAGTCAGTGGTAAAACTTAAATATTTCTTAAGAATGAGAAGTGTATATACATTTTTTGCAACTTGTGTTAGTTAATATTTTTAATGTAGTATATACTAACTTATACATACTTAGTTCGTAATGGTATCCATTATGATTTAAATTTCGTCAATTTTTCACAGGCTTACTTTTCTGTAGACCTGTCATAGCTTATTACAATGACAGATGTAAATTTAATTGCTAATAGTCTCTCATAAAGTGAAAAATACATGATAATAATATAAAATGTATTCATATGAAACATAAAACTCAGCAAATGCTGCCAAAATATTTTGTTAGGCAGAGAGAATCTGGTGTAGAGACACTCCGTTCTCCACTTTCGGCCAGAATCCGAAGTGGCTGAACTCAACGCCGCGCTTCGTCTTAAACCCAGAACGCTGTCAATACATACTCAAAAAACGCATATTAAATAAAAAATATACCTTTGTCATAATAAATGTATATGAACTGTCTGTCGAATCCTACGTCAGCTCCTCGTCATCGAGATCGTATTTTCACTCACAAAGAAAGCCCTTTTATCAGCATTACTCGATTGAGCCTTTATTTTAATCACATTCGAGGCATTTCGACTATTTTTGATCTTTTTAGTTAAATTTAGGAACAATTTCAACATTCAGCTTATATTTTAAATAGTTATATCAATTTTTTTGTCTTTCTCTTGAAATATACTTACAAGAGAATTTAGTTTTAAATTTAACTATTTAAACTATTCATATTATTTAACTATTCAAATAATTTCAAACTTATTCCAAGCTTTGTGCTTTTATGTAACTCGTAGACAGATCGTATAAAAATATGTTTTGAACATTTAGAAAAAAGGAAATATTCAAGATTAAAATTTCATGGATATTTTTAGCCGAATAACAAGCAGAGAAAAAATCAAAGATACCTTATTTAAAATCGTCTAGTTTGTAAAATAGAATTATTTGAAGGTTAATTTTAAAAGCATCGCTATGACTATATAGCTTTGAATATATACTTAGTAACATTCCAATGCAACACCATAGCTATATGCTAAATAGATTTACCTGGTACAAACAAAGTCATTAGCGAGAAGGTCAAACAGCTCGCAACTGGAGTCTATGCAAATTTATTTTTAACCCTATTGTTTAGTAAAACTCTTTTTCCCTGAAAAACTGAAGAACCAATTTAGAATGTCACTACAGAGGGGTGTACAATAAAGACGAAGAACATCACACCACAACAAGAATTAAATTCAGTTAGTTATAAATATTTATAACTAACTTGTAATATATAATATATAATATATAATTCTTGTTATATCCATATGGATATAGGATATGTTTGTAAGTTTATATCTATTAAATAAAACGATAAAATAATTTAGAGAGATCAAAAAACAGTAATAGAATATTAATCTATTATATAATTATTATATATGAATATATTGTATTATCAAAATTATCTATGTTTGTCTGTTTGTACACGCAGTTTGGAACTCATTTAGATATACATCTTTGGAATTTCTAGAAGATATGAACAAAGGTGTCATACCTTTTGTTGTTGTAAAGCTTATAACCCTGGGCAGTATAAGTACTGCCCTACCGTAAAAGATATAATTGATTTCGAAGAGTGCAGTACCTGATATAGAATATAGACTAGCTAAACTGTAAGAAATAACTACAAGCCGCCATAACAAAATTTGTTCAACGTGATACAAATTATCCGTTGACCTATAAAAAATGAAACATCCCGAACGACTGATAAAGACCCATAATAGCCTAGCTAAACTATAATAAATAAGTAAATACCTCCTTAACAAAAAATGTTCAACATGAGAGATATTTTCCACTGACGTACATAACAGTTAAAAACCTTAAATGTCTGATGAAGAGGTGAATCTGATAGACCAGCTTAACTATAACAAATGTAGGTGGAAAAATGTGGTGGGTACTTTTTGTTAACAAACAAATATCATAGAATTTTGGCTAGGTGGCTATTGTGGCGCAGTGCGGCAGCGACTAACTGACTAAACGCGATGGTTGTGGGTTCGCTGCCCACTAGGATCAACGACGGGCATGGAGTAAAAAAAGATTGCAATTTAGAAATAACTGCACAGATTTCAAGTTTAAAGTGTCAAGAGGTAAATAATTAATTTTAATTGTATTTTAATAAATACTCTAAAAATTATTTAAATATATAAAATAATGTAAAGCATTCATAACCATAGTTAGGTTAAATATTATATATTATTTCATATAACTCTTTAACTTCAGTTGTAGGCTCAAGAATGAGAAGAAACTACGCGTGACATTCCATGGATTCACCGCGTGGATGCTGGGTCCATAGCGTTGTACAGAGTGGAGTTCAGGGCAGTGCCTGGGACTTTCAAACAAAGTGTACGCTTAAGGGTCGCTCTTTTCCACTGTCTCAGCTTTATCTATATGATTTATATATTTAGATAGGACAAATATCTATAAATATTGCTATATATTTTTTAACATTTTTTTAAAGTGTTATTTGCACACTAAAGAAATTGAACTAAGGAACTTGAATGGTTTTCAAGAGGCGCGGGTTCAAATCCCGCTGCGTTCAAATTTTTATACGTTTTCTAAATAAGTATTTTTTAATATTGTCGTCCGCTAAACGATTGTTCATATTTATCGTTTATTAAATACTCAAACATGTACAAAAAAAGATACATAGAAGCAATATTTAAAATATTTCATACCTTTTTCTTCTTAAAAGTATAGCCAGTATCGTCAGAGCAGCAAGACTCAAAGCGGCACACAAAGCGAGTAGTAACGCCAGTTCCCCCGCGGTGGCAGGGAAAGGCGCGTCCACTTCCTCCGTGTAACCTTCAGCGAGGGTCGTTGTAAATTCATATATTTCACGCGTCCAACCCGCTTCGTTTGTCGCTCGAGCTGATACTCGGTATCTCGTACCGGGTGCCAAACCTATATAGCAATTTAGCATTTATTATGTTTTTGTCTATTATCTTTCTCTTTTATACGCTTTCTAATAATATATTTTTCCTTTTATATAGTTTCGAGGCATATAAGGAATATTCCACTATAAACATTGCCAAGCTCACCATTGTTAAATAATGACAGTCTTTCGTACTATGTATGGTATATAACTTATTTTTTCTATTTAAAATAAACAATTGTTTCAAAATTTAACATTCCTATCGCCTAATAATTGACATTGCTAGGTCGTTTGTAATTATTTTATTCGCATATTAATGTATTTAAACAAACGAAGTTCTTAATGCTTGCTCGATTAAAACAGCAGCAACACAAAAACTGAATTCACAGAAAATAAATACACTGTTTTCATATTTTAGCACAAAAATGTACCACAAGTGATTGTTATATTCACTTTGACATTTGTACAATAATAATATAATAACTCAATGTACAAAAGACGTTAGGAATGTTTTGTAAATAGACATTGTTTATTTAATTTTGAACATCAAAAGGCCAAACTAAATAAATATCACAGAGTTGAAATAACAAAACAAATCAGCTTACTGAGAAGCTTACAAGGCTTTAATTATAATATAGAGAATATGAATTTCACCTTTGTATCTCATAATTAACCACATATATTAAATCTATATTTAAAATAAGGACATATTTTTTTTACAACAATGTCACGCAGTGCAGGTTGAACCCACAAGCAGCGCTTTTACAGTCAGATGTTGTTATCTCTGATAATCTCTTTCTTAAAATTTAAATGTTTACATATTTCGGATGGTAGTTTAATTATTCAATGTTCACTCCCATAATAAAATTCTTCTATCTTACCGCCAAGAATAACTTCACCGCCCACCGGCACGTCTCGAGCTCCAGACGCTCCTGTACCACTCCACTCTAGCTTCAAAGTCACCGGCCCACAGCCTCCATCAGACCACATACTCGTATCAAATCTCGCATAAGTGGCATTTGTTCTGATCCACCTATTATCTGGCGGTGCACTCGGGGGTCCCCCGGAAGTCCTAATAGATATCTCCGCCCCTGGAGCGCCCCCTGCAGAGCCGTAAGCCCTATAAGCTGATCCACAGCGTAGGCCTGTTAATATTACCGGTCCCGGACTTGCTGATTGAATTCGCCATTCTCCCTATAATATATTAATACTTTCTTTACTGTTCGTTACTATGTTATATACTTAATTAGCATAAAATAATAGTCTTCATCTTTATTCGTTATATAAACTTCCTATTTAAATAGTCAACTTTCTCTAACTTAATATTGAAGTATATAGCGCTAATCTTTGTTTTTGTCGTCATATCTTAAAGAGTAATGACGTAAGTTTGAAAAATTGTTATAGGTTTGTGAGCTAAATTTTAATTTAGTATACTAATATATTATTATTAAAATATATTATTTTAGACACTATATTTATTTTTTTTAAATAATGTAATTACACGAAGAATTTGTTTACCTCGGGAGCAGCAAGTCTCCAGTGTAACGTATAGGCTTTAGGTAAAGCATGACCCTGGGCTCGTGGAGCTGGTCTAAGATCAAGTTCCAATTCTCTAGATCTCGCTTCTAATAAAGCTAAACCAGGGGGTGTAGGAGGTCTTAAAACATATACTCTCCAAGTGACAGAATCAGAACCGTGTGGGTTTTCCGCTACACATGTGTAATTATCTGCGTGGGATAGTTCTAAACCTATGAAAAAAAATGTATTACAATTTAAAATTAATATTAAAACTGAATGTGCTACAAGCAAAAAAATAATAAATATGGAACTAACTAACTTTAAACTTGTAAACTCACTTCGTATTAAAAGCGCATCTCCATCCAAATGAAAAGGTGATCTGGGGTGTAAAGGGTTGCCGCCTCGCAACCATCGCTTAGCCGGCGGAGGAACGCCTCCGACGACGCAA
Source organism: Podotricha telesiphe (assembly GCA_038994665.1). Classification (NCBI taxonomy): domain Eukaryota; kingdom Metazoa; phylum Arthropoda; class Insecta; order Lepidoptera; family Nymphalidae; genus Podotricha; species Podotricha telesiphe. The sequence goes on along the minus strand of JAOYRR010000286.1, from coordinate 556,834 downwards.
CGCAGTGAGAGAGACGTTCCCGCTGCCCCTACAGAAACTCCACCAAACGACGAGATACGAGCTGGTGCTATATTATGGAAAATATTTTACTGGCTTACAAATCACTTCTTGATAGCTTTTTAAGCTGTTATATATATAGACTAGGCTACACTTTGAGCCGCGGGTTTGCGCGCGTAAAATACAGTTTGTATTTACAAAGAGATTTTAAAATAATGTACCGAACTTAAACCCCCGGACTTTTTAAAACGATGTTCTCACAAAGACGAAACGATTGTATTTGAAACACAACAACATTAGACGAACGCAGGCGAAGCCGCGTGCGGATCGCTAGTTTTTAATCTTTTTAGATAACAGAAATATATAAAAAAATTAAGATTCGAACCGCGTTTCTTAAAAACCGTAGAAACTCTTCGTACTTCTCTCTCTATATCTCTTCTCGCTCTCTTCGTACCAGTTCTTATAAAAATAACCCTATAGAAGAGACATTTTTTGTTTTGTTATAAAAAAACATAGATACTAACCCAAAGCGCTAGTCTGACAAGCTGCTACAGATGACGGGGGGCCCTCCCCCACACTAGTGGAAGCTCGCACCCACGCCTCGTAAGTGCGGCCTGCCCGGAGACCTCGTAGTGCCTTCATACATTCCACTGATCCTTCTCCTTCAGTGCATGTATTTACTCGGGTGATGTTAGCTTCTTGAGATCTAATAGGAAGTTTTTGTAACACATGTTTAAAAAATAAATATATATATTTTTGTTTAGTTAGATATACGAAATTGATTTATAGTAACTAACATTTTGAATCTCTCTTTTTATTTATAAACGTGGAACTAGGAATGTAGTAGAGTATTAACAAATTATATCCATCTATTTCACAAATTTTCCATTGCAACACAAAAGTTTACTTGATTTTAAAGTTGGAGGAGAAATGCTTACAAAGATTTCTTAAAGCTTATTAAATTAAAGTAGACTACACCAAAACTTATATATGTTACTACAATCTTGGAATATTAGTAATAATATGGATTTTATTCTCGTCAACACGCTGTATAATTTAATTAATTATAGCATCGAATAGGTCAATTTGATTGAGCAAAATGGCGGTTGAACAACAATATACTGAACGAAAGCGAGAATTAATTAATATTGTAGTTATCAGAATAATTAAACTATTGTATATATTTGTTCAACTATGTTATTAAGGACAAATGTTTTTATTACCGATTTAATAGATATTACTTATAAAAAGATAACCATTTCTATGTAATTTATAATAGATCGAAATTAGTTTTTTTTTAGTCAAATAAAATAATTAATACGTGTTTAAAAGTTATCATAATATATTTTACCCATAAATAAGTATTGAAATTGATATATGCAAATAATCTTACCCGGATAAATCTTTCACATAGAGTGAGTAATGTGTGAGTCTTCCATTAGGCTCGAGAGGAGGAAGCCACGAGGCGCGCAACGATCGTTCACTCAAAGCGATCAGCTTCATTCCACCGGGCGCACTCGGTACTGTATTATTATATTTATGTACATATATTACAATAATACTCAAGTGATATATCTAATATATAGCTTCTATTCATGTTAGACAAAACAATTAAAAAAAAATCTGAATAATATATTAATTATTTTTCAGATTTTTTAAAAACAACATTTCAATATCCGTATTACAGTCAATTTTATTTAAAAAAATATATCTTTCACTTTTGTTATTTCCTAATATAAAACAATTATGCAGTAAGAATGATAAGGTAAAATTAATAGTATTTGTAACAAAAGAGCAAGTTTAGATCAAATGAGATACAAACCATCTTCGTCGGTCTTGCAAAGTTGCGGCGCTGATAACGGGCCATCGCCAGCCGCATTGTGCGCTCGCACTCTAATTTCATATTCTGCATGAGCTGTTAAGCGCGATACCGTTGTTTCTTCACCCTATATAAATAATTGTTATATATGTTTTCAGCTTCAGGCTGTTTTCCGCAAAGTAGTCAGAGAGAACCAAGGGACATAACACTTTCCACCCATTCTGCATTTTAAACTTCATTTTCCACTCGAAATGAAGACATTGCGTCAACACCGCTCTTTGTTTTCGGTACAAGAGCTGATAAATGAAAATATTTTAAACATAATCACTATATAAACAGCTCAAAATCAAAGCCAAACCAAAGTAGAAGTTTCCTGTAGAGTCTCAGAAACAAAATGGCTCAGTTATGACGTGTCAGTACACGTGATTGTTGTAAACTCATACAAATGTTAATGCTTAAAAAGTAATTTTTATTTCCTTGGTCTAGTTTCACAAGGTGTGATAATTTGCCCAGCACACAATGTCTAAATGCAAAGAGAGCAGAGTGTAGACCAATTTGCTACTAGATACCGTCTGCCTATCCTGTAGCTAGCGTGAGATGTGTGAAATAAGAAATAAAGAAATTGAAATAGAAAACATCATACTTGAACACGTAAATGTGCATCCTGCGTAGGCTGTAAGGGATCAGAATCTCGTTTTGTATATTGCAAAGTGTAGTGCGTTATTTGACCTCCTCTTGCATCTATGTTTGGAGGTCGCCATGACACTCGCAACGATGTGGACCCACTAGATATACATGACAGGTCTTCCGGTCCCGCAGTTGGTGCTAAAAATAAAATAAAAACTATAACAAAAATTACTTCCAATAGGATTTAATATTTAAATCAGTTAATATAAATAATTAAGTATTCGTTCCTTGCAAAGAAACATTTCTTGTCCTTTTAGTCAAAGTTTATTTTAACTATACAAATTTTGTAAAGACCTTCTACCGTTGCAGTTCTTAAATCTCGGTTATTGTGTAAAGCATAATTTATTTGGTTCTCGTTATTTCCAGCGAAGTCATTTACATAAAGAATTACGGCTAGTCTTTTATATGAATTTCATATAAAAGAGTTAAAGTCGCCGGTGCTAACACCACTTGCAGTAGTTACTTACTGCTTCAGTAAACTTTAAGCGAGAATTGTACGTTGCAAAGTAATTAAACAGAACATTTTGTGAAGTTTTTAGCATTCACAATTTTACAAACTTCGCAGTAATTTTAAATTTGAATTATAAGCCATTTATTTTTTTTTTATAATTACAATCCGCACTGTATAATATTTCTATAGTATGGCTATTGTATAAATATAGGTCAATATAACTACGATCCGATTGTTTTATTTTCGTAATTATTTTCGTTTCACTTTTATACTAGAGTCGTATAATATCAGAATCGAATAAAGCCGCCGGCTATGAAAAAATAACATGCAATGATAAGCCACTAACATTTTTAGACATCGAAATCCCAAATGTAAAATAACAATAAAATGTCGGATAAAATCGTATAAAAGTGCTATCAATTTGTTCCGATCCGTTTGACCTGGATCGAAAAGGCCACGGTTCAATTAAGCCATTTTGCATTTTGATGGGCAAATTTACGATAGCCGCTTTGGTGTGGCGGCGTGAATATATTCACGGCGGCGACAAAACTTATGAGTGCCGCTACAACTTCGCCTTTATTGGACTTCTAAAGTACATACTCGTTCTTCATATTTACATATTCAAATGAGTCTTGTTTCCTAAGGTCGTTTTTTCCCGTTCCCATTAAAAGTTAGTCTAACTTTTTTGGGACAGAATACGTAATACGTAAATATTATACTTGTTTATGAGCACATTCTCGTGTACTATCCGCGATATATTTTAGAAAAGAATTACAACAACAAGTCTAACAAGACCGCGAGAAAGGCAATAAACTCACGATAAAATATGACAAATTATACAAAAACTCGAGTCTAATGGTACAACGATATGATACGATGATGAACACGTCAGTCCATAAGTTTTCCTTCTTGAAAGTACCAAGAAAATGAAAAAACTCTACATATTGCTTTCATAGACTACAAGAAAACTTTCAACACCGTATCCCACTCAAGTACTTGGAACACGCTAGACTAGCAAAGGGGTCAACAGGTATTACATACAGGTGATCAAAAGTATATATAGAAATAGCTCTGTTAGAGTCAGGTTGATACAAAAAGCACAGAATAGGGAAAATTGGATATCCTTGGAAAAGGCCTTTACCCGAAGAGGCGTTCTGGATAAATAGTTTTAGTAGAAAAACAAATTATGTAGGTTAGTTCCTTAATTATAAAGAAATGTGTTAAGTAAAAAAATGACAGATGCTACACTCAATGTTGAAAATGTAGAAACCATATAATAACCATATAACCAAATAACAAGGTAGCCATATATGCCTAAAGCACGACGACTCTGCAAACGAATGTTATGTTATTTTCTAGAAATAAAAGGCTTTTTATTTATCATTGTTCATTTTCGTGTACTACGATAATGAGATTGCTAAAATGAGTTTTTCTTCAGGGACGCTTTATAACTATGGCATACTGTATGTATGTAATCAGTGTATATATTTATTTTTAAAATATATACACTACTTAGTTATATGCATATTTTAACAAAAAATAGTTCAATGTGAATTTTAATGTACTTACGTGATTCCAAAGTGTGCCTATAATGTGGTGGCGACAATGGCCCAGTTCCAGCTGCGTTGTACGTTCTTACAGTAACTCCATATCTCGTAGCAGCTTTTAAGCCTCTTAATGTAGTACTTGTTGCGTCCGCACTCGCCCCACTCTCGGAGCCTGTATCGCTAGTTTTTCCTTCCTCGGAAGCTTCCCACCACCGTATTGTGTAACCCAAGAGAGTTCCGTGCCAAGATTCACGAGATGGTGGCTAGAGAAATATGCGGATTATGCCTATATTAATAATATAGTATAAAATTTAAATCTATATGACCATTATTGGTAATAGAGCTTCAATTTAACCATAATCTTGTTTTATGAATAAAAACTCCTGCATACATACATTTTTATAAAAACAGCCTTTAAATTAACAATAAAATGAAAATATGAGCATTCAAAAGTTAATCCACATTTCCAGTTTGAAGCTTACAGCTCATGCTATCTCGATGAAATGTGTATATTTTTAAACAAACTTGCAAAAACTATTTTAATTAAAGCTAAAAACTTCAGTGAAAGTTGAAAAAATAAGAATTCAGAAAAAAATTCCACGTTTATATAACTTTACAAACAAAAGGTGTTTTTAGTTTTGCTGTTGCTGGCAGCTTTGCTTTTAAAAATGATAATTTTTGTCATTTTTCTTTTTACACTATAATTAGTGGAAATTCTTTATTTATATCACATTTTTCTGAAATGTTTTTCAAATATTATAAATATTTTATAATTATCTGAATTTAATATGTATAAATGTATTATAAAATACATAAATAAGTACATACATACATATGTTTCAAGACTACCTGGACACAAATTAATTTAATATTATGAACTGTGATTTTGAATGGATATTACAAATTTAACTGTATATATTTATTTCAACTGTAAGAACACATAAAAACATTAAATAAAAAAATTATATTTTAATTTCTACTTCATAATAAAATAATACAAAATAAAAGCTAACCAGAAGAAAACAAAGGGCATATAATAACGTGAATAAGAATATTACATACGAAAACAAACAATGAACAAAGTAGTTCCTTTGAGGTATTTGCATAATCTCTTGCATCTAACAGTGGTGTTAGACTCACCTGCCATGTAACTTGAAGCTCTCTAGCTCGAAGTGCACGTACTGTGATGTCACGCGGTACGCCTCCGGGCGCTTTTGTCATATACATTACATGTTAAGTTTGAAAATTGAAATGTATGTACAAATATTAATATATATTATACATTTATAGGGGAAATATAAAAGAACTGAGATATATAGGTGTAATAAAAGATATAATGGTAGTTCAATGATTATATTATTGTCGAAGTCAGTCCCGATAATAAAGGGTTACTTTTTTTTATTTCAAAGCACAATAAGACTTGAATATTCAAAGCTTTAGCTTTTAATTTTATTTATTAAAACTTTATACCTTAATAACTTACCTTCTTCTCGAGTTGTAAAATGCAATGGAGGCGTGTAAGGTGAAGCTCCCACATCGTTGAAGGCAGCCAACCGAAGTACATACCGCGTGTCAGGAGACAGGCCGGATATCGATGCTCCCGCACGACTCGGCCCTTCGGTACTATCAATATTAAATTATATTATATTTTGTAACTTTACGCTTTATCCTTATAGCGGAGTATAGACTACTCCGCTAATTAATAGCATAAATATTTAATTTGTTTTTTTTTATATATATATATTTAGATTCTGTAAAATCCGGACGTGAGGTTTATTTTTAATTTTTATCATATTTTAAAGTGTTATTCACTTGTGTCACTTAGGAAATTGAAAAAAATATATTTAGAAAACGTATAAATATTTGAACGCAGCGGAATTTTAACCCGTGCCTCTTGAAAACCGTTCATACTCGTATATGTTTTTAAAACATGTTAAATATATTTAATAAATAGCATACTCTCTTGCCAAAGGATTGGTCGAGTGCTAACAACAAATTAAAGTTGTAATAAGCGTACAAGAATTTCAACGTAGCTCGATGTAGAACGCATGGCTTAGCGGTCAGAGCGTTTGAGCGGTTTTCAAGAGGCGCGGTTTCAAATCCCGCTGTGTTCAAATTTTTATACGTTTTCTAAATACATGTATATTTTTAATTTTAACACTGAGGAATAAAGTTTAAAATTGTTTATTACCCTACATTTATGTCCAATATCTTGAATCATAATATTAAAATTAGGCAAGAGATACATATCTACGTCATTTTAGGTTAATACTATAATAAGGAACGGAAGTAAGGAAATGAAGAAAAGGACATTCCATAATTTCCTACAAAGGCTACAAATGTAATTACTTTCATTTACCTAAGTTTTGTGCTATTAAAAATACCCATATACTATTAAAAATATTGTGTATTTAGTTGCAGAGAATTGCAGCATTATTGTCTACAAAACATACACTTGCCATTTGTTTTTACAGCACAAGGGTTGGCCGTAGTTATGTACAAGCGTATAGTGCAATGAAACTAAATTAAAAATGCACTCAAAATTCACGATGCTCTATAAATTTCCGCGACACGAAATAATTCTGAATTAGCTAGAGTGGAGTTATTTAACGAGATGTTGCTGAAAGCCGAGTAAAGTCGCACATTTGTGATAAAGTCGTGGCATATATCATATATTATAAGTTATATATGTGAACGTAGTGATGAATACATTTCATATTTTCTATTTATTATTATTATTATTATTTAATGTCAAAATTCAAAGTCAAATATTATATGATTATTAAAAATAAGAAGTTACATGTTTCATTTTTGGAACGTCAAATAATTTACCACCAAGTTCACTAAAGTTAATGCCTCAGACGTGATAAGCACCGGCGCAAAAAACTCAGTGGGATTTCTTCTTAATTAAATTATATTGCATGATTTTACTATTTTATAAAACATTGGCGGAAGTGATAAAAATATTTTTATTGTGAAAATAAAACTAAGTATAAAAGTATGCATACGTAAATAGCTAAATTATTTACGTATAACGCGATAACAAGTATAATTTTTCGTTCATAATTTATCAAACTGGAACTAAGCCAATATAGATTCACACAGTTCAAAGCACTTTAACAACTCAATCTCTATCGCACTGTCATTTGGCAAAATACAGAGCCTGGCGTCGATTTACTTCATAGCAGCAGCATTCAACGACGTAAATGTGTTTATACGAGTATAAAGCTCGACGTTCTAACTTTATTGCACAATTTTTAGAACTTTTTATAAATACAATAAAAAGATGAACATGATGCCTCCTCTATAATAAAAAAAAAGATCCTAAGAGGATATATAAAACATACTAAATATAGGCAAAAACAATAATATTAAATTAAAAAAAAACACATTTATTAATTTTTATAGATTGACTAATACATTGGTACATGAGAACATTTTTGGTTTTTACACATTTTAAATTGAATACTGTTTTGGTATTAAAAAATATATTTTAGACAACCCTGCGTTTCCAACACTTTACAGGAATCATCAACAACTGAATATATACCTCAAATAATAATTAATTCAATATATAACGTATTTTGTACTTTATTATACTACATCAAAATTTACGAATAGGGAATAATCCGTTTTAAGTAGTCTCATACAATTTTTAAATACACAAAAGCTATCTTAGTGCTTATGTTCATACTCATTAAGAGATAAATTAATAAGATTAATTTGACAAATTTGGGTGTCAATTGACCGCACACGCAAATAGAGCGCTTAATCAGCCCGCATCAAAATACAAGGACAAATAAAACGCGTCCCTCATACACGCAGCCAGGAGTTAGGTTTCCGAGTTTGAAACTATAACAACAGTAAGAGAAATAAATTTTGAATATAAAGGACTCATATTAATTATAATATTTAAAACGTTTAAGTGCAGTTTATAATAAATATGTTAAACGAAAAGATGGTTGGCTGGTTTGAATTGATCACGAAATGGAGCATTTATTTTGTAATTACGACACATTTTTGCCTACAAAATGATAACAGTTGTACTTTTGATTTCTCAACAATAGACTTTAAAGTAACCTTTTTTTAAATCAAATTAATATATGTATGTAAAGTTGTCAAATATTCATCTAAAACTGTAATTATGAAATCCCACTTCGTAATAAGCCTAAATCATATCCTTAACATATTTTAGTAACACAAAACGTCTCTCTTTATATGTAAATGTTCCGTAGAATAAGTTACAAGTGACTTATAAATTTAATAAATACTGTATGAACGATATTTTTTTATTTTATTTTACTTTTGTCATCAAGAGCCAATCATATTTATCAAATTCTACTGTAATTTATAACGTGTTGACGTGATAATTGCTTTAAATGAAACAGCGGTTGATATTAATTGATATAAATTATGGCAATTTAATAAAATTGGTTAAGTAGTTACTAATATTTTTTTATATATTTTTTGCATGAGGGAGAAAGTGAGTATTTGTTTTTGTTTTCAGCTTCACGTGTGTTTCTACATTCAGCAGGATAAGCGGCAAGTACTAAGTCGAAACACTCTGTTCTTGTACATTTGTACATTATTCTTACAATGATAAATAGAAGACCACGGAACTTAACTTCATTGCTTATCAAACTTAACTGAGAACTTTTTCTATATTTTTATAATCACATTGATATTTTACCATATATAGTCTCAAGTGTGCCTCATGGTGAAATTAATTGCACACTATTATGTATGTAGAGTCATAAATTTAATTTATTTACTTTACGTCCATTTATTTTAAATCTATTTTATTTCCGCTTTTTAATAATCCAAATAATAAATAAACATAAATGAAAAATAACAAATAATTCAATACTTACGCAACATGCAGCAAATCTGAATTGGCTAGTGTTATGTTCATAATATCAGATGAGTCCCAAGTATCAAGCAGAGGAGGTAGCGGAACGTTGAGCGGAGCGTTTGTGAGGTCGCGAGTTAACGGTCTGTATTGTAGCGAGTAGTGTGATACAAACGCGCCGCGGGCTACACGCCATGTCACACGCGCTTTGCGTGACCACACTTCTGATATGCGCATCTCTTCTGGTGTATTTGGACGTTCTGTTTAAAATAATTAATTCTAATTATATATAATTATAATTAAATAATTAACAATGGTTAAAATATATATTTTTTTATTAAATAGCCAAATTCATCACAAAAGTTGCAATGTAACAGTTGCAATATCATATCTTAAAAGCTTTTGAAACTTCATAAATTTACTAATAATATATTAGTCGTTCATTAATTTAATTAAACAAAAGAATAAGTCTATAATAATGTAAATTATTTTAATTTTCGAATTAATGGAAACTATATTCTGATAATACTGTGATTATATTATTAAAAATAGATGCACCTTTAACAAATAATTTGAATATTAGCTCATCGCTGCCATACAAATTCCTCGCCAAACAACGATAATCGCCCGCGTGTTCGGGGCCCGCGTGCGAGATTGTTATTTCCGAAGTCACAGCCCCGTTGCCTAAGTCCCGCATCTCTACGCCACCTGAGCCACTGCGATAAAACATACACTTTACGTTTAAGTAATGTAAATATATATTCATATATACATGTATAATGTGGACCTAGAATAGCAAAGTTCAGAGCTTTATATATTTTAAGCTTCACGCATCTCTTGCATATATAAAGCAATTTTTATATTAAAATAGATTTTATTCTTTATAGGCATGCCATTTTTTATTCTATATATATACTAAAAGGCAGTTTGATTTTGGACCTAATATTTGATGGAAACAGTGGATAAGTAGAATTAATGTAGAATAGGTCATTAAGTTCACGCAAACAAAGATGCGAGCAGCTACTTTATATATATATATATATGCAAATTGACAAAATTACACATTATATTCAGTATATATATAATATATATAGAGCGTGACGTAACATATAATGATTAGTTAAATTGATGATAAAGAGCTCCGTTGCGAATTTACGCAACAAACGAAACAGGATTCATCAGATTAGTGGGGAATTAGTTCATTTCTGCTATGTGACAGACTCGACGTACTAAGCCCAGCCCACTGGCGGGGATTTGTACAAATAACCAATAATGAAGCTATTCAGTTCAATGAAGAACAATTAAATGTGTACATGGAGTTATTAAATGTGATGTGAAATTATACGTGGCGTCATTATGAAGCAATTGGAAAGTTTGTTAAAGTTTGTTAAGAAAGTGAATTTGATTCCCACACAGGATAGTTATATGAATAAAAAAATTACATAGATTATCGTTTGAATAATTAAAAAAAAATTACATATGCCTCGTCTGGTTAGTGCCAGCAGTGTTAAATACAAGCTCTACAATGGACAGAAAATTGTGAATTATATATCACTAAATTCTATCAGTTTAGTATACAATGCGAGAACAACATGAAGAAATAAAATAGTGTAAATTGGTTTTAAATAATTTTATTTAAAAAAATGATGCCATCATGGCACAGCGTGACAGGGTTTGACTATATACGCGATGGTTGTGGATTCATTTCCCAACTCCCATTATATATAAGTTATTGTCAGTTCTCCGCTCTGATGACAAGACAAAGCGCGGTTGCTGCCACTCAACACGCACTGTCTCGGATGCGGGCGGAAAGTTGGAAACGGAGAGTGTTTACACTAGGTTCTCTAAAACTACCCTGCTATGTGGGAAAAAGCATGCAGCTGAAATAAATAATTACAATATCTACACAATGCATATTAATAAGTAAAAGGAAAATATTTTACTTCTATCTGTTATTTACGAATGACAGTTGGGGTTTATATAAAGAGGGTCTTAACAGTGAATTTACTTTAGAAATACATTGAATTAATAATATAAATACATATGATTTACATACACCTTTATTATATAGTGACACACGAAAAAATATGCTCGTAAACTACTTATATAATTTTACGAAATTATTCTTAATTAAATGTATTTACTAGCTTATATCTGTTTTGTCGGTTTTGTAGATACAACAAACTTTCATAGCATAAAATAACAGACCTTCACTCTAGCCATAACTTAGTATTTATCGGATTATCCATAAATTGGTTTATTACAAAATGTGCGACATTTCTAAATTAGAACGCTGTATTACCTCGTAGATTTTCATTTCTAATTCACGTGTAAGCTTAAACTAATGAACAAAGTACTTGAATATTTGATATGTACTGTTAATTCAATTTCCAAAAATATGTTGAATTTGAATGTCCTATGCTTGTGGTTAATACTTTAAAAAATGTTAAGAGTATTTAATAAATAGCATTCTCTCTTACTAAACGATTATTAGTAGAATAATCTTTGCAGAAATTAGTAAAAATCTCTCCACAGAGATGCTGACAACAAAAAAATGTAATGAGCTTATAAGAATTTCGACGCAGCTGGATGTGGAACGCATGGCTTAGCGGTCAGAGCGCTTGGACGGTTTCCAAGAGACGCAGGTTCGAATCCCGCTGGGTTAAAATTTATATAGGTTTTCAAAAAATATGTACAATAGTAGTTTTACTTAGTATAGTCTATACTTTTAATATCTATATAAGTGGTAAATCAGCATTTAACAGGCTTTAAATATTGTCGGTCACGTCTCTGTACATATCGAATCATATAATCCGCACTCATTATGAATTTAATCTTCAGGTTATCAGATTAATGCTTTTTGTCTAAAGCTTACTGACAGAACAGCTTTCGATTGCTAATTAAGAAACCAGCTGGTACTCAAAATATAAAATTTGCTATTCAATGGTGATGTTTTTCATATATACAAATTAAATAAATAATAAGAATGTTATCTTCGAAGACTTAGCCAGTGTATGGGTTTACACGGTTAAAAACATAACATTGTATAATACTGAAAATCCCCAGTTAAACTTTATATTTAATATATACATGCAGATTCTCCATGCGTCCGATATAAATAATTATAATATTTGAACTCGGCTTGACACGTTCCCGCGTATCTAGATTATGTTTTAGAGACTTTCTAACTAAATTATAATATACTCCTAACAATTACTTAAGCGATATCAAATAGCGATAGAACTTAGATCAAAATAGTTAAGGATTTGATTTGTAACAGAAAAATATATAGAAGACTAAAGTGTCTTGCTCTAATAATTTTGAAAAATCTTTTCGAAATATCAAAATTGCCTCGTTGCAATAACTTTCGATTAGAAAAAGCTCAGCGAGATTTGACATAGATGTTTACTTAAACTACAACGATCTTATAAAATGTTACTAGCGGCACCAAGCGTAGCTAATATGTCATCGCTGTAAGTAATTTGTCATAACTTCGCATCTCTATACAAACCACTTCCACATTCTACTATTTTCAATTAACGCTGGTTATCCATACTGTTGTATTATAAAATGTACGCTAATAACACGGATAAGATACATTAATATGTATCTATAAAGTGAATGTATAAACAATACAATAAACAAGTAGCAATGGATAGATAAGTATATAAAAACACATAGCTTTATTAGAAGCTTTTTATTAACTTGCAATGTATGTATGTTTGTTCGTTCGTTCTTGTAATCAATTTTAAAGCATATATAATCCTATTGAGCTGAAATATTGCATACACGTTTAGTTTTGATAACAATGTGCAAGCTGTGTGACGTCATTCAAAGCCCAACACGGCGGGACACCTAAGATTGCGGACTAGTTCGTTATAATGCACTCCTACAACATGGATATCAAATTACATTAATTCAAACAAAGCTAGTGTTTTTATTTCTTAGAAACCCTTTTTTTTATTTTTTATTTATTAAAATCTAAAAAAACTTTAACGAAGTGTAATCAATTACCATTCAGAAGAGATATTCGGGAAAGGACCATGATTATTATTTCAGTCCCATATTACTAAATTTTGTTAATCTTGGGTTTATTGTCAGTATAATGTCAGCTTTCACTTACAAATCAGCTTTTAGTTGTTGCGCTGTAGTCGTTTCCCGTACTCAGTGGGTAACACTAGTTTTTTTAACATTTAAACAGTGCTATTCACACACTTACTATATGCCTCCTTATATTCAATGAGGCGATTTAAAAAAATAACCTTCCACATCAGAATACAGCTGGTTAATGCCCTGCTGCTTAAGGCGATGCTTGCTGTCTGGACATGAATAATGATCTCATAAACAAGCTCGGACGGATACTTAACACCTGTATACGCTTCATGTATAAACTAAGTATGACCGTATTTCGTCTTGTAAGAAGCAGCTAGGGGTTGATTTTCGTTGGTTATTCGTAGGAAAGGTCCTTTGCCTACTTGACTCTATTCTTTTCCAACCGAAACGAAAATCACTTATTTCTCTTCGACGTTAGGTTCTGAATGACTTGCCGAGTCGAAGTTATCAAGCGTCGGGTGAACGAACACTTTACTTTTAAAACACTTAGACAAATTGATCATCTATTTAAGTTATATTATATCTATATAATATATAAATAAAATACATTTTTAGAAAACGTACAAAAATTTTAACGCAGTGCTATTTTCTCCTACGATTCATTAAAATTAAACCATCTATTGAACATAAAATGTCAAATGCTAAATGAATTAGAACGCTACATATATTGGTTTCTTGAACACCCTGTCTAAACAATGAGTACAAGATACAAAGCAACTTACTGCAAAGCCAAAGGTCTTGAATCGTGAGTCCAATGAATATGTATCTCAGGTTCACCGCGCACGGTGCACGTGAGGCGTGCGGTGGACCCTCGCACCACCCACCGGGCCTCGCCAGACCCGCCCCCTCTTGAAAGTTTTGGCGGTTCTAAGCAAAATAAGTTTTCAAACTGTTACTTCACTTTGGTTTCAAATGCAAATAAATATGGAGATGAGATAAATATGACTTTATTTATAATTATATGGTAACTTACAAATACTGAAACATATAATATGAAAGAAAAAAAAATATTTAGGATTGGATTTGAACCAAGATTGAAATTGAACGGTTTTCAAGAGGCGATGGTGCAAATCCCGCTGCGTTCAAACTTTTATACGTATTCTAAATATATCTTTTTCAATTTCCTAAGTGTGCGAATAACACTTTAAAAAATGTTAAATAAAACATATAATATACTTAATAATCATATAAGTATATTTGTTTATATTAATAAGTAAATTATACTAGCGGAGGAATATGACAGTTAAAGTTTATTTTTAGCATTTTAAAGTGTTATTAAAATACTTAGGAAATTGAGAAACATATTTTTATAAAACATATCTTGAACGTTCGTTCGTTTTATTTGAAATTAGACATTTTATTTTTAGGACTTCCATAATATATAGAATAAATAAGTATTCCAGTGTTTTGATGTTTAATGTAGCCTGTTCGCGAGTGAGCTCTGCGAGCAATCCAGTCGCATAAGCGCAAGAAAGGTGAACAACGAATGGTACATTATTTCAAAACCTATATTCTACGTGAGCAAAGCCGCGTGTACCAGCTAGTTATATTTAATTATACGTATAAAAGTCAAAGATGATTATATGGTCAATTATTGACACTAAAATTAAATTCTTTTCCATTTAACAATATAGACAATTTATTAATTATAAATAATGAATTACATATTAATTTCGATTTGCACCTATTTATATGTGTAAGTATTTATTCAAATTATGATTATTATAATAATTATCTATGAAGCTGAATTAAATCCATTATCCATTAAGATTAATTAAATAATTTTCATAAATAAAATTCTGTTCTTCACTCACATATGACTTTTCAAATAAACAAGGAATCAAATATGTATTTTTTAATTTAACTATTTTACTGAACACTGGTTTTGTAATATGTATTACAATTAATTAGATTTTAATGTACATCTCTGAGTCTTATACAAGAGCAAATAACGAAACCAATTTTATTTATATTTTAGCTATATAAAAAATAAATAATAAATAACTTTGTTATAAACTACTCAAATTTACCTCTTATATCTAGAAAGAATGAATGATGAAGAAATGCGTGTTGAACCCTGGCCGTGCAGCGGTACCAGCCCTCATGCTCAGGTGACGCCGCCCGTAACCACACTGTACCATCCGACAAAATCGCGCCCTCGCTGTCCACAGTGTCCGACTGTCCCCATAATATATGTCGCCAATTCTCCCCATCTATATTAAATATATTATTATAGAGCTTCACGTTTTTCCCAAGTGACAGCGTGTTTTCGGATCAGGGGAGTCAGATAACCTAGTGTCAAGACATTCTACTCACGTCGCGAAACTCAACGTCGTGTGTTGTTTTACTAGAGCGATAGACTACTCTTTTACTACCCCACAAAATGCAAGGATTTTCTGAAATAAAAAAAACTAAGGGCGCTGTTGAAATCCATACCGTATTTATGTATTGTCCATACAACGTGCCATTGCTGCGTGCTAAACTTTTATATATTTTCAAATATAATTAATTAGTAACAATAAAATCAAAATATATTTATTATTTGAGCCCTCGTGATTCAGTAGCGCAGCAATTGACTGTTTGATTCCCACTCGGAAAATGATTACATTTAAAATATTTTTATTTATCCGCTCTGCTATCTAAGACGCATTGTGGTGTTGAGTTCCGGCACTCAACACGAATTGTCTCGATTTCGGGCGGAGAATGGAGAACGGAGTGTCTTGACACTAGGTTTTCTCTGACTACCCTGCTAAGCAAAAAAATCATGAGCTTTAAAAATATATATATTTAATTGAGTATGCTAATTACCTGAAGAATATTCCCAAGATATCCTCGGCAGTGGTTGACCTTTGGCAGAGCAAGGCAACAGCACCGCAGCACCAGCCGACACCGACGTGTTCTGAGGACGCCACACCCACGTGGGAGCCTCTGTATGGAGAGACTGCTTTATTTATTATGCTATTCTAAGCTTTTACATGATATTAAAGTTTCTAACTTGAGAATGTGTTTAGTATTTAATCTATTTACGAAAAGTTACTACATATACTGTAAATAAATACCTTTTACAATTAAAGAAGCACTGTGACTGACTGTTCCAAAGTCATTAGTCGCTTTGCATGAATATTCTCCACTGTGCATCGAGTTCAGGTCTTGAATTACTAATATTGTAAAAAAGTCCATATTTTTCTGCTCAACCTGATAAAAGATCGGCAGTAAAATTATTTTGTTAGTATCTATTACGTTATGAATCAAGCTTTAAAGTAACAATATATACCTTTAGTGTAGATGGTATTGGTAAATTATCCTTTAACCAAGAAAACTGTATTGGCTTGTCTCCAGAAACTAAACTACAAGTAGCTTGTGTGCTACCTCCAACTTCTAGCTCTTCAGGAAATTGGAATGGCGCTATTTTTGGAGGTTCTGTTTAAGAAATTTACATGAGTTCTGTATAATATCTTTTAAGAAACGTATAAATGAAAATTGTGCGATTTTAATCAGTTTTATGTAAAATATATAATTTTTTAACTTACTATGTACGTCAATTCGAACTGTCCTTCTCGCAAGTTCTCCACTTTCCGCCCTTACTTCACAAGTGTAGGTCCCTGCTATAGCACTTCTGATGGCCGTCAATTGCAACATACCGCGCTCATCGTTACTTTCAAGAGGCGACTCTATTAATGAACCGTCTTCTCGTTTCCAAACTACTTCCCTAAATAGACCATTAACATTTCAAGGCAAATTCACTTCTCAAATATTTGAAACATATAAACTAACGTACAACTTACTTTAAGGGATATCCAGAATATGGACAGTATATTGTCACGTCTATATCTGTCTTTACATGAATTGGCGGCAAATATCTTATATTTGGTGGACCTAAAATAATCTTTATTGATAAAAAATATTTTGTTACTTTAACAAGTATTTAATGCAAATCTTTTCGACCGTATTATATTATTTTTAGTATATTTTTATAGAAATTTTAGAAAAGGTTTGAATGAAAATATTTACCAAAAACATTTAATCTAGCATGATGCGCGTGAGAACCACCAGTGTTTGTGGCGTTGCAGCCATACCGGCCTCCATCATCTGCACTTCTTATTGTTATACTAAGAGTGGACACTACACTTCCTTCATCACCTCCAGTTAGTGCTTCAGCTCTAGTGTTTACACTATACCTAAAGATTTTTATATTTTCGTAATAGTTATTGAAAGAGCTGTGTTTTTTTATTTTGTTTTTTTAAACGTTTTCTTTATTTTATAAATAAAATTTATTACTTTAATTTGAAATGGTATTTGTACATTGCAAAACAAACAGAGAGGATCCAGTGTCAAGATACTCCTCCTTTCTCTATTTTCCGCCCGAAATTGTGACGGATAGTACAAATATTTTTGTAACAAAATTTATACAATCTATTTTCAACTAGATATTTTAAGCTAGTCCTATATTATAGATTTACTTTAATATATGTGTTACTATAGTAGGAGAAATATTTTATAATTTGCTTTCACATACTTTTCTGGAGCAGATGGTAATGGTCTATCATCCAACGTCCAAAGAATTCTAGGTGAGGGTATACCAGTCGCCGCGCACCTGAACGCTATAGTTTGACCTACTCGGGTTATTGCTTCACTAAATGTTGAAACCAGTCGCGGTGGTCTGTCTGAAACGCATAATCTCATTCATATAAGCAAAAACTCCGTGGTAACGGTAATTGATAAAATAAAGTAATCGTTACTCGTATACTAATTCGTGTATAAATACTAATAGATAAAAACATTTACAAAAATAAAAAAAAACATTATAATAACATTTGAAAATATTCCTACAAAAAAATTAAAACTTTAGCATCGTGTATAATATAAAATAAAATATTACCAGCTATAACAAGTTCAGCTCCAGCAACAGCAGAATCTGAATGGTCGTACGCAGTACATTGGTAGAGGCCAACGTGGTGTGGTCGGACGGGACCAATAGCAAGTCTAGATTGAGGAGAATGTAAAGGACGGCCTTCGTGTTGCCAACTTATTGTGACACCTCCGCCTCTACCGCCGTGAACTGAACAATTAAAATTACCTGTGCCTCCTGAGCCCAGCATCTAAAATGAATAGTGTTCTTTAAATATGATAATTGCTATAGTTTTAACTATGAAAGACGAACGAAAACGAAATAAATTAATTTGTTATATATTATTCATTCAATTAAGTGTTTGAGTTACAAAGAACTTCATATACACATACATTATAATTATTATATAAACCACCTACAACTCTCTATCAAGTTAATATTATAAAAAAAAAATAAAAGTAATGTATTATTTTACAATATTTTTAATTGAAGGCAATCTATTTTTACAATGTGATCTGAAATCAAGAGCAATATGCAAGTTTATTTTAGGCTTAATATACTAACCAAGGGATTAGGCACAACAGTAACTGTTAAGGGTTCGAATACAACCAGTCGTACAATAACTCGCGGGGCCAGTTCAGCTCCTTGCGAACACGCATATCGTACAGCGTGATGTGAACGTACGCTTGGCAACACGAGCGTGCCTCCTCGTACGATCCCTTCTCCTGCTGATACCCACACTCCATTCGCTTCCTGTCGCTGCCAACTGATGAACAATATTATATATAATAAATAAATTTAATAACAATACAATGTATAAGAATATAGTATTTATTTATAATTTGTTACAAAAACAATGTAAACTTTGCTTAATTCTTAAATATATTAAGGCTCTGACCAGAAACTACAAGCACATAATATTTAATAGCGTTGGTTATATTGTTCTAAGTTTTAAGGCACTTAACGCAAGGCCAAAATATTTAATTTTCACATTTTTATACTTGTATTCTTTACATAATATATATTTTCGAAGTTTTACTAGTAAAAAGGTTAACTAATAAAGTTTTTAAATTTTAACTCCTAAAATCACTTACGTAATAGTATGTTTGTTGATATGTCTCAAAATACAGGGCAGTAAAACCGTATCTCCAGCGCGAGCCTCTACAGTATTGACTTCGATGTTTTCCAACCAAGTGCTGTCTGTTCAAGACAAAAAAATTTAAAAGCAATATTTTTTGCAATATTAAATATATATTTTTTTTTTCTTCCGATCGTAACAACGATCGTTAGAAAACTTGCTTAGTACAAACTGCAGAGCCAATAAGTGTGACGTATATACCTATACATATAATTTTGTATATATAGATTTTGTTATCATAAAACAAGAGATCATTTCTTTCTACATTCTTCTATGTAGTATATATATTGTAATAAACTATTATATAATGCAACTGTTTTAAATAGGAACTAAGCATTTTCAGTTTTCTCATGTATGCATTTCACATATATGTATTAGTATATGTAGAGTCTTTTTCATTGTATTTTTATCAAAATATCCCTTTTATATAAGCACATTGTTCTTGATAGATAGATATATAAAGGATCAATTAAATTTCATTATGTAGTAGAGTACACACGAACCATCTGTTGTCAGTTTCAAAGTGGGGCTCGGCGTGTCGAGAGCCAAACACGAATATTCTGCTTGTAGGTCCGCCTGTGTAATGTCCGAGCCAAGTAATAGCCCGCCCGCACCCGATATCCACCGCGTTTCTACAATATTTCTTACTATTTACATTATTATTAAACTGAAGGTTCTTATCTTTAATTTAATAATATATTCACATCAAGATCACTCATAATATAATTTTTACAAATTACAAAGTCAATAATAACTAACAAATAGCTTAAATATTTATGACTTTCAGTGACTCTTTTTGTTGCTTGTTTTTGGTTTGTTTTGTAGGTTTCAATTATTTATATATAAAGATTATAATTTCAGTAAAAACATTGATACATACAAAATATAGTATTTTGAGCATAATTCACTAGAGCTATCACAGTTTGTTTAGTCAGTAATAAAAATATTCTTATTTTCTTAAATATTTTCATTTCCCACAACGGAGATCGAGCCTATAACCACCACGAGGATAGTAGCTTACCTAACTGCGCTATTATATTAACAAGTTCTATAATACGATATTATTTATTTTTTAACTTGAATCTTCCGTATGTCATTGTCACCCGCAACTTTGTTTAGGTGGACTATAAAATGTAAAGCCTTTTCCGTTTCCGTAGGAATTTCAAGTTATCGTCCCTTAATACTCTCATACACTTCCCCTAGGAACCTGCATACCAAATTTCAGCTAAACTCAAATAATTTACCACCGGTTCATTAAAGTTAATACCACAAACCTGAGTAGAACCTTCGCAAGAAACTCAGCAGGACTTCTTTTTTTTTTCAAATCATTATTTACAGATTCATTAATGACATTGATACCTTTAAAATAAGCTGGAGCAAACATTTCATTCCCAAGAAGTGTTATCATTTATAAAATCAAATCCGCTTTCTATTCCTAATAGTTTCGAATGTGCGTTGTCTGTCAGTCTGTCAACACGAGAGCTTTATATATACTAATTATATACATTATAATAAACAAAAGTATAATAAACATACCAACTCCCATATACCCTGAAGATAGAGGAAGGCCATCCTGCAGCCACGTGATATCAGCTAATCCGAACTGCGGAGACACATCGCAACGAAGTACTACAGAACCACTAATTTTCGCTGGAGTCAATTGACGCACTATGTGCGACAACACATTGTCTTCCACTAAGTTGAAAAATAATATAAATTAATATGATTAAAAAATTAGTTTACAATATAGCGCCTTTACACTATTGGTATAGGTACAATTTAAATACGCTAACATTAACTTTGAACATTTTCTTATAATATTATATTGTTTGTATTAGCTAAATATATATCATATATGAAAATACAAAAACTGTAAGCTACAGCGTATAGCTTAAAATTCAGTTTCAGCTTAGATGATTTCAAAGAGACGTAGGTTTGAATCCTGTTACTGACTAATAAAAATTCAAAGAGTGGGCCACCTGAGGTCGCCGCCGCCCTAACATTACATTTGTTCCGGGTGATGCATGCTATCTCAGTCAACATATAAAAATTAAAGATCCGGAGCCACTGAAGAAGAACCATAATGGTCTAGCTAAAGTATAAGAAATAAGTAAATACTTCATAAGTAAACGTTGTTCAATATTGTGGGCAGTTTTGTAAGCTCTTAAATATAAAAATGAATTCCAACATAACGCTGTAGTAACACTACGACTACAATTTATACACTTATTGTAGACACACGAGTACATACATATATTTATTCAACATTGCTGCGGATTATACAAATGTGATACATTTATAATGGAATTGGTTTTTCATGCGGTGTATTCAATTAATTTCGTGTAATTACTGGGTTTATTTATAAAGCATCGTATCCATCAGTAACTAATTTATACTGTAATAGGGTCAAAGGAATTTAACTGAATTAGGTAACATGTATTTTAAAAGGTGAATAAATAGGCGTTGAGTAAACAACATTTTCAAGTTTACAAACATTGCGATTCAATTAAGTTAATACTAGCTCTTATTTTAATAACATAAAGAATATATTTTTTTAACATTTTTTAAAGTGTTATTCTCACACTAAGGAAATTGAAAAAGACATAAAACCCTTTTGATTTGAACCCGGGATTTGAACCCGCACCTCTTGAAAACCTTGGTTTTGGTTTGGTGATTGGTTCAAATTTTTATACGTTTTCTAAATATGTGTTTAACATAAAGAATGTTTATGTAAATTGTATTTTGAGATATATTTTTTTAGCTTTCTGCAAAGTTGGTCTCTAATTTCTGTATAACGTATGTGGGTAGAAAAATGCATCGCTACTTTGTCTTGAACTTTAAAACACTATTCGTTACAACCAATAATTCAAACATTGACCACTAGTAAGTGTTCAGCAAGTGAGTAGTACCTACTTAAGTTTCAATAATATTGCCTCAGATCCACTTTGCTTATTATGTTAGCAATATGAAATATGAAATAAGTATTATTTACATATATTTTTCTTATTAAATTATTGGATTCTACTTTTAATTTATATTAAAGAAATATTAGGGCACCATAAACATAACATCAAAGTATCGCATACTTTATTCAAAACTCATTTGAATAAGAATAAGATTGAAGTGCTTTCATTTTTTGCCTTTTAATTCGATGTTAGAGCCTTAATTATGTGATTGAAATGTCATTTTAATATGAAGAGAATTTTGTCCATGGAGTTGATAACAATTTAAATATTTACGACACTTCCTTTGATATTTCTTTCAGTTTCCTTTTTTATTAATAACGAGTGGTCCATGTGCAATTGAAAAGTTTTTGGACTGGTAACCCAATACAATAATCGACCCGCTACATACAACGTCTAAATAGGGGAAACCCTTTTTCCCAATTTTCATTGGAAAATGAATTTTATGTGATTACTTTATCTCTCATCTCAAATTTTTAACTATAAGTCAAAATCTAGTCATAATAAAAAAAACGATATATCACGTCCTCTAAAAGGCTGATAAGAAACTTTGTTAAACATCACTCGAGGTTATTACCTCGGCCAAGTAATTGCTTAAAAGCCCAGCAATAACGACGATGTCTCCACAAAAAACTTCCATAATACTTTTATATATATATTAAATAAAAAAATATTTCAAGAAGCCTCCGTTCTGAGGAAAAAATATATAATGTCGTTTAATCTTTAATTAAAACTTTCCATGTTCTTTAACAGAAAAGTAATGGGAACGAAATATTTCTTCTTTTCATGTGCCTAATATAATTGAGACTGACGAACTCATTTGAATGATGCAAACACAATTATTTAGACTGAAATTGATGTTCAAACGTGAAATTTGTTTTGTAATGGCCATGTTGTTATAAGCCAATTTACTCTAAAACCAGTAATTTTGCTATATTGGTATTCTATTTTGGTAGCTGCTATATTTACAAATGGTCAGTATTTTGCTATTACATTTTGCTTCTTCTGTTTTATTTTCTATGATGTTATTTTTATTTTAACTTGATATTTATTATTTATTCAATGTTTCATCATTGTATTTTACTGCAATTATTTTTTTCTTGAAAACATGCGATGAACAAAAGGAAACTTGTTCGAAACTCGCTCTAATGTCATTTTTAATCCCTTAATTAAAAGTTTTCCCGTGTAAAAACTCAGGCGGCCGGGGGCTGTTTTTCATTTTATTCCATATTTTCCTCGCTGTAACGGAAAGTTAATTGGTTCAACTCTACTCAAAGTTGTAATTCGTTTTGGCCTCTTCTCGTACATCTGTTATTATACGACCTGTTGTTTACGTTTTTGCTATTATCATTGTATTTCAAGCGTTAGTATAACAAATCTCAATGATTGTATAATCATTTTGTATTTCATAAAAAAAACGTCCTTTACAAATATCTGTTCTTATACGTTTCTTAATAAGGACGTGAATCTATACAAAGATTATGGGTTCGAATACTATTCCGGGCATATATATTCATTTAAATTATAATTAGTTTTAAAAAAAACCAGTTCATTTCAATGATATATAATATTTTGATTTAAACTAATTTCGTTCCCTCGCTCTGGTCAGACAAAGCGCAGCCTTGAGTTCCGCCACAGAGCAAGCTATGATTTTCGGACTGAGCCTATGACTACGGGAAAAAGTGCAAAGCTGCTGCTTAAGTAAACAATACAATAACAAAAAGTTTGGCAATAAACAAGTTACAAGTTCGTGTAACGTAAAAATTCCCTTTTTTTTAAATGTTATAAATTTCACAAGGTAAATTCTTTTATAAATCTACATCCTGATCTAGCGTTTACTATGAATAAGAATTGCTTTTTAATATGATTGTCTGGAAGAGCTGTTATCGATGGAAAACACCAGTTTTCCAATCCAATCAATTACGTACTAACGTAATTGAATTTTTAATATAATAGTAATGGCCCGTTATACATCAACGCATTGGAAATGGTATAATAATTAATTTGCAGTGAATTATTTAAGCACCATTGAATGTGTACGTAAGGTGTGTATAGAGCACGAATTTTATATTGTCATGGGAAATCGTTTATATTAAGCACTAGTGACCCGCTCGCGGCTTCGTCCGCTTTTATTAAAACAATGAAATACCTAAACTTTACCATAAAACTTATAAAAATTGTGGGAAAATTAGCCTTACTTCAACCCAAGACCCTCAAGTATTTCTATATAAAATTTAATCACAATGCCGCTGCTGCTGACTATATGTTGGAGGAAACGTGAAGCTTTTTAACATAAATGGTGTATATTAATATAAATGGTTACTTACAACCAACTAAGGCTAGGTAATGTTAAAGGATTTATTTTGTAGGTTTTTAATTAGTTTTATTTTAAAAGGTACATATGTTCTAATTATATATATATATATATTATATATTGCACTTTAAAAAAAAATAAACTACGCAATTTACATTACAGAAATTAAGTTAGCAACGGTGGACTTATCTCTGAAAGAGATTTTCAGCCAAGCCATACATACATATTTATTCGAATACATATATAATATAACTATATATACGATAAGAGTAATTTTAGTAAGTAAGAGTAATTCTTTGACAGCGTTTCAAGGATATAAACATCACTTACCGGGTTGTAGCAGCATAGGCCTCGATAGTGTAACTCCAGCGCGGTTCGAAGCTTTGCATCTGAGTAACGCACTGCTTCCGCCGCCCCCCGCATCTACCAGGGAACGCCGTGCACCTACCACCAAGCGACCATCGCTCAAGACGTGCCTGCAAACAATTTTAATTTTATACAGAATCTATTTTTACGAACACCAGAAGAAACATTTTTATATTGATGTAAATTGATGGGTATCATATATAGTTTGTACACTATTGTTGACAGCAAAAAACTTTCTAACCTAACCAATCAACCATTCTTAAACGATAAGCTACTCTTACATAAAATTTAGAAATGGAAAATAAAAATAAATATTAACGAATAACCATCTAGCCCATCACATACAGCCTTAATCCACAAAACTACCAAAGGCGGTGCCTATAAACAAATAAGGTCTCGAGGCGAGGTTGAAGGGAGGACCATATATAACTCACGTAAATTCCCCTGTGTTATTATTCAATCTTTTGTCATTATTCTCCCTCGTGCTGACATGCTGCCTATTATATCTCTCGACACTCGATCACTGCGAATTCCGCTAACATTCACATTTAAACCACTTTCGATATCAAATTTGACGACTAAAGTACAAAAAGTAGCCGACTATAGTACTAATGGTAACGTAAAATTTTAAAACCTGAACATATAATATATGATAGTAAAGTTGATTGTTTAATTTTTTATATACGCACAGACATAAATATTATAGAGTAAGATTCGCACAAGAATATTATAGAAATTTCCTACAAAATTTTGATATGAAGCCAAATTTGTACGCAGAGTTTTTTAATTATACATTCAAACGCTACTACTAGCTCGCTCTGTTTAATTATTCATAGACTATTTGCAAATTATAATATTTGGATTGTATTTGTGAGAAAAGCTTATTAAAATCTATGTAAGTATCTAAACCATCATTAACCAAATATATAATCAAAATCTATATTTATTATTAGAAATCGTATAAAACCTTGAGCGTAGCGGGATTCAAACTCGAATTTGCTGCTACGCAGAAAGAATATATTATAGAAGAAATACAAGAATAGAATAGAAAAGAATGTTATCCTCGACTTAGCGGGATTCGAGCCCTTGCATCTTGAAAATCAAGAGTCCAAATGCTCTGACCGCTAAGCCATACGATTTACATGCAGCTACGTTGACATGTGTGAACATGTGGCATTTTGGTTTTGCCAAGAGGCATGGGTTCGGATACCGCAAAAAAATTTTACGTTTTCTAAAAAAAATTATTTATATCTTTTTTTGTGACACTAAAAATGTTAAAAAAAATATAAGACTATTAACTGTTTATTCCATTGTGATATAAACATATGGGAACATTTACAATACAGGTATAAAGCTACAGCAAAGTGTCCAAACAACGAATTAAATTATAAAAGTTTTTATCCGCCTACTACAGAAATATGAGGAATGCATTTTCAAAGAGCAAGTATTTTCTAAGTATTTAGAAAGTAACGTAAAAACTAAAGTAATGAAAAACAAAATATATTCAAAGCAGTTTTACATAAGTGTTAAAAGTGTATTTCCTTCTTGATGAAAAGGATACATTTTCAATTCCATAAAATGTCTGTCACTTGCAGAAAAATACGGAGCACGTGCTTCGGTCATTTGTCTTCGAACACGTACCGTGAGTCAACTGTCACCATAATCGCTTATTTCATATTCTTT
Source organism: Podotricha telesiphe (assembly GCA_038994665.1). NCBI lineage: Eukaryota > Metazoa > Arthropoda > Insecta > Lepidoptera > Nymphalidae > Podotricha > Podotricha telesiphe. The sequence goes on along the minus strand of JAOYRR010000286.1, from coordinate 530,058 downwards.
CTACTGTTTTATTACTAAGTGAACTGTTCCTTTATTTGAAATATGTTGACAGGTCCTTAAATATTGCTTTGAGATTTTACGGAGTTCAAGTGGAGGCTGTGTTGATGTTGAGTTGAAAAATTGTATGATTTAATGACCCAGTATTAAAAATTATAATATTTCGGTCAGATCAATTCCTGCTGTGATAGCGCAGTTGTACTTTGTCTGAAAGGATGTTAAGTTTGTATGTTTAAATCCTACTGTTAGGAATGCATTTGCAAATACAAGTTTCAAAGTGTGATATTGGTGATATCTTTAAATAGGCGAAAAATTTAAAAATAATTATTTTATCACTACATACAATTTTCCTGATCGGTAATTATATTATGGATTCATACAGTTAAGTAAATATTAACTCCGTTTTTTTTAAATTTTGAATACATCTGGAATGCTTGGCCTTGCCCAAATCCAACCGTTGTGTATCCTTCGATATTGCTAAACATCAAAGAATTGCCCTTGCCTTGAACTTTTAAGTTCAAGTAAAATAACTTAGTAATTATATTAATGAATATTTGCGCAGTTTTTATCTAAATTTATTATTATTATTATTTATTAATTTATTATTATTATTTATTTATTTATTATTTATATTTATTATTTATTTATTTACTTTTTTCCAATGAAAATTACATTTACGGTTAGCCTTTCAAAGCATGTTCCTAATGGCATACATTTCGTACAACAAAATTATTTTTTTAATTCAAATGATTTTTACAGCCTTAACTACATACTTAGCTTTACTCACAGCAATGTATTGTATAAAAAAATTTTTATATCCTCAATTTCGATTATAACATGTGGACAATGTAAAATGCTCATTTTCTATACGTACATATGTATAAATATATTATTTTGTACTTGTAAAAATGACGGATATGTATAACGGAAACAAGATTACGTACATCCGATAAGAAACCCAGCCAATTTATTAGCAGCCATCGGGAAAGTCGTATTAGTTATGCCACATATCATTCAAAAGTTAGAATAGTTTGCGAGGAGTTTGATATACGGTACTTGTTCCTTCAAAAAAAATACAAACTAGTATTTCTCACTGTGGATATATATATATATATATCATAATATTTATTTATGAATATTTATATTTCAATTTACTTAATTTCTCCGTCTTTTTTGATTTCTCTTGACACTTTGTTCTCTCTGCCTAATCTGCAATGCGAGAACAGTATTTATATGAGTCCAGTAAAGCTTGTAACAGAATACAACAGATGTAGGATACTTGTGCTTTGTATATACTTTTAACAAGCGGTTTCAGTTATTGGTCGGTGTGATTAACCATTTTCATGAGCAAACACATGATGATATAATTCTGACATATCCTATAATATCAAAAGTCATATGCGCAGACAAAGGGACTAATGTGTTTTTTTTAATATGTGAAAGGATTACGATTATGTGTAAACGCACTTTTTAAATTTTCAAGATAGCGATAAAGTTAATACTACTATACTCGTAATGCGAAAAATTAAACAGCAACAGCTATAGTTCACGCGGGTAAAGCGGGTTGCTAGTATATTTTATATTTTTAATATAAACTTGTTTTCTCGGTATTAATTATTAAAGTGCGGCAATGAATTCTGTGACTTAAAAGATAATATTTGTTTGAGCCTTAAGTAGGGAGTTCATCCCTACAAGTCCGAGTCAATCTTCTTCCATGCTCCGTAGATAGGGCCGTTCATCCAATGCCTACACCGTCGGCATCGCCAGAATTGACGTCGCCCGGAGCATGAAGTCGGGCTTGTTTTGGACGGGAGATGGAGTTTCCCTGATAGGGCTAAGACCAGAACCGTACTTCTTTCCGTTAAAAAAATGGAGTTCATCGTTAGTTTAACCCTATCTAACCGCAAGTTGTGTAAATTGTGCAACTTATTGTTATTGTTACAGGCTTATTATTAACTCGCAATGTTTGCTTGTATATTTGTTCGGTTGGAATCTTGCAACTCAATGTTGAAGCCTATATGTATCCTTCACCTATTCTGAAATTTGGTATACACGTATAGTTTTGACGACAATGCATGGTTACCTGAGTAAAGTTATTGAAAACCCAAGATGGCGGACTAGTTATTTTTAATGCCCTCCTACACTATGGATATCAAATGAAAGAGCATGCTGAGAATAATTCAGAGACGGTTTTTACTTGTATTTGAACTTAGTACAATCTTTTACCCGCAATGCATGTTCCTTACAAAGCAAATAAATGTTAATATCGTCGTACCATTTTCACTTACATCTATAATACATTATTGAGAAGCCAAGAATCAAATTAATTACATACCACATATCATCTGAAACTTTTAATAGTTTGTTCGAAGTTTGTGAGAAGATCGCATTTATCTCCCGAGAGTAATTAGACTAAGAATTTAATTATAAAGAAACATGTAATTAATTAGAAACTTCCTCAGTTATAGAGATGGACTCATCACGTTGAGTAGATTCATATTTAAAAAAGATTTCAGATGATATTTCTATTTTCTAATAAAAAAAATGTGCATAAAGAATGATTCAAATTAAATCATTGCACAATTTAAATAAATCAAACCGTATATATGTTTAATGGTGTAAACTAGCTTGTAATAAACAAATAGCTTAAACACAGAAACCCCAAAGAACATAATTTAAAGTATTTTCTCGTCATCCAGATCATCCTGGCAAAGACATCAGATATGGTAACTAAAGCTATCATATATAAATAAAGGTAGACATATAATATATTTTTACTATATATATTTTTAAAATAATTAAATAATAACTAATAACCTCACTAATTTAATGAATATTTTTATTTTTTTAATGTAATGCTAGCTGATCGAGTTATTGGCAATTTAGAGATTATAAAATTGAAAAAAAAGAAGTGTTATCTGAACAATTGCGCTCGAAATTATATAAAATTAAAAATAATACAAATTTAATATTTAATGAGTGAATTTAACATGAGAATTGCTATATTATTATTTAGTGGTATCCGTGGTTGGATAAAGTAAGGTGCAATTTTTAATTATGAAAAAGTTGCTTGGTGAGAGATAAAGGATTCATACAAAATTAATATAAAGTTATTAATTTATAAGTAAAAATAATAATATTAAAGGTAATAAATATATACAATATATTTATTATAATAGGAATTCCATATTATACGAGATATGGAAAAAATTGCAATACGAATGAATTAAAGCGTCCGCCGTCATCTTTGAATAGTGTTCTATGGCTATTTTAGTTTAGCTTGTTATTATTATATGGTATTATTATATGATGCATTGAAAGACTAAAGGTTTTACGGCGATCATTGGTACGATCTTTTATGTAAGGGTGCAATTTACAAGAATACAATTATATAAATGTCATATCTCTCGAGTGTCAGGGCTGGAAATGCCTAACAGGTACAGTACAAATGACATCTGATGTCGGTGACACTACTCAATGTTGCTTGCCTGATGCTGAGGCTTAAGTAGACTACTAAAGCGATTATTAAAACATATACTTGTTGCTTATGTATCAAGAGGCGCGGGTTCAAATCCTGCTGCGTTCAATTTTTTTTTTATACGTTTTCTAAATATGTCTTTTTACTAAAGCTATGTTGGTTTGTTCTATATTTTCTGATGCTGTCTTGTACGGCGTCGACATTGGTATAATTTGAAACACGCGATTGACAGGGCTTGGTGTTATTGTGGTTATAGTTTACTGATAACCGATGGATGATGTTTCACATCACTGAGGCTGACGTGTTTATCTTAAGTGGACCATTATACCGATCATATTTTGTAGTATCTTGTCTGAAGCTGCCTTGCGATGCTTAAGCTTAAGAAACTTCTAGGACATCCCACATTGATATTATTTGTGGCATGCGACTGTCGAGGTTCCGTGACCTTAAAGTATATTGATAACTGATGTTAGAGATATAACATTAAGAGTAAATGTCGGTATTCACAAAAGTATGGTACGTGTGTGCTGTGCGTTTGTATAACTTAACCGGCCGCCTAGTGGTTGTGCGTCCGAACTGACATATGTAAAAGCTACTTGTTTTGATCTCACAAATCAATTAAAATATATCATTCTAATATATTTTAATATTAGAATCCTAACAGCTAAGCTGGATAGGTATAAAACAGGGGGATCAATAAGACGCGCCCTCCGTTTTTCTTGGAAGAGCTCTAGGTGATTCCAACAGAAAACATATGATACTTCAGTTATACATGTAAAGCCGTCTGATGGCTTTTTATATAAATTCAATATATCACAAATTAAACTTTTCTTAACACTGCTACTTCTGAATCTCAGAAAAATCTTGGGTTATTTATTTATTTGTTATTCTGTTAATATACCAAAATCACTTTTATTGTTATGAAAAAAAAACAATTTAATATTGTTCTCGATTCCTCTCTTAAATTTAATATAACATCCAAATTTATATTGTTATACGTAAATTTCATATTCTATTCAAAATTAGTATCAAGCAATACGTTGTAATTGAATCATCAAAGCAAAAGTTAAGCAGAAAAAATAATATTTTGTTAAATTATACTTTAGCATAGTTGAGAATTGCCAAGTGTTAGCATACAATATTAACTTAACTCGTATCGCCTTCTTGTAAAATATGGGTAAAGTTTTAGCACTTTATTTAATGTATCCGTCGTCGACTTCCATTCGCTATGCTGAAATAATCTCAAGTATATTCATTCGTTTATATACATAATAGTTTCCCAACTACGGTTATTTTGAAGATCAATTGAATGAAGGTTTATGATTTATAGTAAATAAATACAAAGATTTGACTGTTTTGATTTCATAACAAACTACTAAGTACTAATATAAAACAATAAGCTTGACTTAAAACTAATTATATATAAATTTATATTATTTGGTATATTTCAAATTAAATTTAATAGAATAAACATTGAAATCCTAATATATATTTAATTGCGTTTTATATTAAATGTATAAAATACAGAAAGTTTGTTGTTTTAGGACAATTGTGTAAATTTGTGAAAGGTACTATTTTATCGAATATTGTTAATTAATTTTAAATCTTAAACTAAACATTAGAGAATGTGATTGGCATATTTATTTCATGTTCTCTATGTATTACAAGTAAATACTAATACATATAGTGAAAAATTCGTAAGGCGTCTACGCAACTTCTACGGGTCTACGTAGTTCTACAAACGCGTTAGTTGTGGTCTCGATTATCACTCGGAGGAATAACTATATTTAATTTACTTTCATTTCTTTGCTCTCGTAATACAATACACAGTGCCTCGAATTCGAGTTTCGAACCGAGTGTTTTGACCCTAGGTCCTTGCTACCTATTACCCTGCAGAAAAAAAGGCAAAAGCTAAAGAAACCAATAGGGAATACCTCAATCCAGGTATAGTAGTAATAACTTGTCCTTCAGCGGTGACCCAATGCACGTCGGGTGGCGGGTGACCGGTCGCGCGACATGATGCGTGTGCGCCGCGCGTCGCCGGCCATAGCACGCGCGATGGCGGCTCTACCGCGAAGTGGGGCTGCTTGTCCCCTGAACTGGCTGCTAAGCCAACTGCTACTGTGATACCGATGATCCATTGTATTATGTAACCTGCAAAGAAATATTTTAGTTAACAGTCGTTTTCGTTTATTTTGTATGAGTCTTTTTTAAAAAACTTATTCAGTTACAAATACAACTAGTACTTATATAATAATAATAAGTAATAGTGAAATTGTTGGCAATATGAATGTTCTGTTTAGTTTATATACATCAAATAAACAAGAATAAAATAACAATATTTCAGGACGATGTTACGGAAAAAAATAACCTTGATCTTTTTCAATAGCTTTTTAAATTCAATATTCATTAAAACCTTACAGTTCTAACATAATCCTACATTGAAAAAGACATATTTAGAAAACGTTTAAAATATATATTATTTAACATTTAAAGTGTTATTCGCACACTAAGGAAATTGAAAAAGACATATTTAGAAAACGTATAAAATTTTGAACGCTGCGGGATTTGAACCCGCGCCTCTTGAAAACCGTTTAAGCGCTCTGACCGCTAAGCCATGCGTTCCACATCCAGCTACGTTTCAATTCTTCTACGCTTATTACAACTTATATTTGTTGTAAGCATCTCTGTAGAGAGATTTTAAAAAAATTCTGCTACCCAAAGATTATTCTACAAACAATTGTTTTAGCAAGAGAGAGAGAGAGAGAGAGAGATTTTTATATGTTTTCTAAATATGTCTTTTTCAATTTCCTAAGTGTGTTATTAAGACTTTATAAATAATTACATGTGAATGTGATCCTAAATATTAATTTTTACGACTGCAATAAATCCTTATATATTGAAATATATTATATACTTTAATAGCCTCAACAGACCATATCATAAATCAGATATCGTGCATATTATGAAAGCATTCATTATTTACTACTCTGAATATCAGTACGAATACGCATAAATTTAAAAAATCTATATAAGAATGAAAAATTTCGAGTCAAAATTTCACACTTTCACATAAAAATGTTGTCCTACATAGTTAATTTATACGAGTGGAATATTATAACGTTTCGTAACACAGCTCGTGACATGAATAATAATGGCCTGACTGCTGAATAATGATGCCCCGATAAAATATTTTCATTAAATATAATAATTTCATTTGCTTTTGACTGGCTAATTGGAGTAATTTAAGAAATATTTCAAGCGATTTAAAAGATACCTCACTTTTTAATTGGACTGGATAGACTTTTGGGCTGGACTAGTGGACTACGTATAAGAAGATCATATCAAGAACAAAAACGTATTTATGAAATCAAATTGTAATGGTATTTTAAAATGGTAAGAATATTCTTTCTTATTCATTTTGTAAATTCTTTTTTTGTCATCAATTTTAATTCGCCCTTATAATTTGTATCAACTTAATTACGTGTATATATAAAATGTCAAAGAAAGTCTATTTTTTATAATATTATTTGTTGTCCATAGAGCTTGCATTTTAGAAGAAAGTACCTATAGAAATATAATTTCCGACAAGTACTCATATTTTCAACTTTTTAAAACTTTTTTAAAAAAATTATAATAAATACAATTTTGTACATTTGTATCAATATCCAAATACTTTTTATTTAGTTTCAAGACTTTCAAATAGACGTGAGTAATATCACTCCGGCAGGACACCATGGGCATGGAAGACAGTGCTGGTAAAAAAACCAGTGACGAATCTGATTTCATTGTAGTTTAAAAATGTAATATCTACGAAACTAGGCAATTTTTAAAGATGGTAAATTTATCTGTTTATCTTAGATAAACAGTATATATATTTAGACATAAAATCTATCCCAACAATTGTTTGCGAGTTTATACTGTATAAAAACAAATAAAATTTTAATTTTTTCATCGATTGCGTATTTAAAATTAATATATACAACCAATTTGTTGAATTTTTTTTTTTTTCATAATTTATTTGTATATTTTTACGTCAATGCTATGCTAAGTCAAATTAAATATATAATTTACATTTGTTTATCATAAACTATATGCATACTCGCAATTATTATGTTCTTCCGCACTAATGTGTTTTTTTTTTAATATAAAAAGAAAATAAAAATAAACATATTTTTATGAATAAATAACTATTTATTAATTAATATTAAAATAAAACCTTAACCTCCTACGATTGTTAGTTAGTTTTCTTTTATTTTTAATATTATGAAAACATTACTTTGTTTCAATTAATCATATTATATTATAAAGTAGATTTTTTTTAAGAATATAATTTGAGAGCACGAAGTTAAAATATAAATAATTATAATAAAAATATATCGGGCATATTTATTATCATATCTACTATTTACTATTCATTTTATTATAATAATTATTATATTTGTAAAAGAGATTTTATTGAATTATTTAAAAAGTTAAAATATGAAACAAACCTCTCATCCCGCAATCACTGCACACCGAATTTCCTTACAATCATTATCAAATTCACCCTAAAGTCTACATACACATGAAATATTCACGTTACACAAGCGTCAAATGTGTCATATTTTTGTTCTTTTTTTGAAATCTAACAACTCAGCTCTAAGCTCGACAATCGCGAAAGTTTTCCCTCGAAAGTTGAAAACTGATCAACACATGCGTTTCCAGCGAAGTTCGCGCGCGGACTGAGCCAGCAGTGAAGTGCGGACTGCCACCCTCTCTTCAGATGATAATAACTATACTGTTACAGGGTGGCTCAATTAGATAGAACAGTCTGCGTAATATTCACATTTTGGACTCACATTGCTGAAGGAACTTACTTAAAGTTCGAATTCTCGTAATACAATTTTCATATTTAAAATGGCAATTGGGAATGTGTAATTGTTATTTTTATTCAAATATAGAATGACTTAGTTAAAAATCAGTCTATCTATATTAATATCCTTTTTACGTATCATCTAATTTAATGAGCATGCAAATAGAACTTTCTTATTTCGTACCTACCTACGTAATTCCTTTCTCCAGTTTTCAACCACTTTTAGCCTTTACATAGACCTTATTCTTAACATTTTCGAGTCACCCTTAAGTTTAGCTCTCCTGGCATTTTTTTGCAGCTTCAAACTTTTTTCCGCATAGCATGGTAGGCAAAGAAAGCCTAGTGTCAAGCCACTCCGTTCTCCACTTTCCAGTCGAAATCGTGACATTGTTATAATGGCTTGTTGCATTGCTATAATGGCGGAACTCTACGGCGCGCTTTGTCTTAGGGCGTAGAAATGCAAATATTTTACATATAATCACTCCCCCGAGTGGGAGTCGAACGCACAACCAATCACGTTTACAATCAGATGATATCACAGCGCCTCGATACAGAGCCTCAGACAGATAACTGATATCAGATATTTTTAACATTTTTAAAGTTTTATTCACACACTTAGTTAATTAAAAACATTTTTGGAAATCGTATAAAAATTTTAAAGGAGTGGAGCTAGAACTGTGCTAAAAAAAACAAAAAATTTTAGTAATTTACCAAACAAATCAGTAAATGCCAATATATTTTATCAATAGTATTTTGTAACAATAAGCTTTAATGTACTGCAAAATCTATTTCCATCGAAAGACAAAGGAGTATTCTCCACATAAAGTGCAGGCAAGTCTTATTGCAAAGTGCCATAGAATTTGTAACATTTAATTGCGTCGCAAAATAGCTGGCCCGCGCTGCATTTAAATCGCCACATAACCATTATGACTGGGATAGCTGCTCTTACAATCAAAAATGTATGAATTTTATGAAACATTTTTGCAATAGCTTTTGTATACGGTTTTGTATGGCTCGACATTATGCACTTTTACATAGTAATGTGATTCTAAGAAATATAATTTTCCTCTTTCTAAGTTATTGTTTTGATTCACATAAATTATATTCAAATATGTTTTAAAAGAAAACAACTCAATATTTTAAGAAAATATTTTCTTATAGTAATTTAAAAAAATATATTATATCCAACAATTTATACAACTACGCAAAAATACTGCAAATATGATAAATGAGATTAAAAAATACATTATTTATCGTCACATGCTGATTTTAATGTATTGAAAACAAAATATACACAATTGTGCGTGAACGTTTAGTTTAGGTTCTGGATAACAGCCAATATATTAGCTTTTAAAAGCGCACTTTTGCTATTAAATCTACATAGATACATTTAAATAGCTGTATATTTCCACCAAGAATAAAAGGTGTTAAGAATTTAAACCTTAAATAGAATGTATTAAGTAGTATAAAAGTAGTAGTTATACAACATTTTCAAAGAGCTAAATGGCCTCTTTTAAAAGCTTTTAGCTGAGAGATATTCTATAAGAGCACCTGTAAATAACATATCATGAATACTGAAAGTTCCGACTTCCAAGTTTTTTCAACTAATATACACTTTTAGCTTACTCGAGTTCTGATTAAATAAGTTAAAATTTACTTTATGATAATACTAATGCTCGTTCCGACTTAATTTAAATGATTTTCATGTAAAAACTACATTTGCATGCAAAATAATTATATTGTAGCATATATGTGCACCATAAAAGTATGGATTATAAGAGTATTTAGCCTTTATTTTACTCTTTAGTGATTTTATTTTCAGATGATTTAAAATAATATCTTTCGCAATTCGCTATACAAGGAACAACAGAAAATAGGGAAGAATTTTCCGTCAGTTTATAAGCAAGCACGTGACACACTTCAATTATGCCATGTCAAAGTCAAAGTAAAATATTTTTATTCAAAAAAAGAAGTTACATGCTTCATTTTTTGCACGTCAAATAATTTACAACCGGTTCACTAAAGTTAAAGAAATTTCAAAAACTCATCTGGACGAGTCCTGGAATACCTATAGGAATGTGTCAATTGCTGGTTATCGTAAGTATTATGCTGCTGTCCAGCCTAATATCCCACAGCGATCATGGTTTTATATCCAGATCAGATCAGGGTCAGAGACCACTCACTGTGTGAATGTGGTCTAGAAGAAGGCTCCGCTTCCCACATCCTTTTTTCCTGTCCCAAATTAATTCCTCCTTTGTATGATATTCTTTAATGTTCCCCGTCCCCTTAACGTTCAGTGTTTGTTAATGTTTGTATGTAGTCCTCTTTGTAAATTTTTATGTAAATATATCAAATATAATAATATAAAATTATAAACTAACCCTTTTGTAAAATACGATTAATATTTGTCTGTTTTGTTATAACACCTATAGGTGAAGTCTGCTGTATGGTTACTGGATCTCCTTTCATCTTATAATCTTTATTAGTATAATTTTATCTCTTTATTACTGATCCAATCTCTTTCGTGTATTCTCCATCCAACCTGACATTGGCGAAATGATAAGTGCTCAACTTGCACGTTCGAAGCGCCATAACTAGAAGAAGAACTGAACTGAAAGTTAATGCCCCAGAGAAGAGCTGGCGCAAGAAACTCAACGGGACTTCTATTTCTTTTTTTTTCATTACAATAATTTACAGAATTATTAGTTACATTTGAAATAGAGTGGAGGGAGCATTTTATTCCCAAAGCCTGTTATCATTTATCAAATCGTTGATTAGGTAATAACTTTTAACATACAAACGTCTTTTGACAACTTTTTTAAATTGTGATATAGAGCGTTTTCCAGGATCCTATTGTAAAAGTGTATACATTGTCCCATAAAAGAATTACGGGTTCTGCAATCGAGTTACAGGCGCTGTATGCTTAAGCCTATTTTTAGTATTAATGACTACGCTAATTACTTACACATTTTAATTTAAATTTATATATATATATATATATATATATATATTATGTTAGAATACGGTACCATAATATCCTTAATAATTATTTTAAAAATGAACGCATGCAATATTTTTGTAATATATAATTTAAATATTAATTAATTATAAAAATTAAGCCATCTATTAATAAATGAATATGAATACTTTATACGTTTACTTCTACCTAGTTGAACTAAGGAATAAATCAATTCTCCATTTAAGACAGTTTGGAGGCATTCATAAACCCAGTACGAGTGTCTCGTGCTTCCGCATATATTAACTATCCTATAAATTTGTTTCATATTGTACAATCAAACAATATCTCATCTCAATATTCAACTGCTCATATTAAATTTCTGTTTATTGTAAAGGGGTTAAGAGTACTAAAAATAGAATTTTGCTTTACAATGCTAACTATAGTAGCTTGAAACACTAAATGTTGTTCAGTAAATTAGAACATGACACCTGACAATAAAATTTTAAAAATATTTTACTTAGTTTGGCATGGGGGCGGGATGGGTGCAGGTTCAAAATCCATATGGAGTTATTTTTAAGTTTTAAATATAAGCGATAACCCAGTTTCAAAGATTGATGATAATAATTATTATAAATATGAGTTAATGTAAAAATATTTTAACAGAATTTTAAAATATCTATACACTAGTATGATATAGAAAACTCGACGCCGCGCTTTGTCATGCCAGAGCGGAGAATTGAAAATAATTTAAATATCCTTCATCATTCCACCGAGTGGAAATCGAACCCACAACCAATCGCGTTTCAAATCACACGTTGTCCGCTGTTCCATAAATATTTTTTTTTATAAATCGCATAATATAAATATACGTTCATATAATGGCAGCTTGCTTCAGCTGAATCTCAGGCCATAAAAAGGTTTTACCTTCATGTTGATTACGGTCTGTTCGATGGAATACATAAAATCAGGTTGCTATTCAGTGATGAGACTTTGTAACTTCAATTACGAAACCTATCCTTTCATCCTAATAAGATGGATAATGTCTTCATCTGAGTTATCGATTTCATTTAATCTATTGAAGCACTGCCTTAGATCTGCCTCGTCGTGCTACAGACTTAATTTGTTCCCGTAATTCGTTGCCTACCGTTTTGTTTTGTTAATGAAATTTATGCATTCCATTTATATATATATTTTACATTGAAAATACATAATTAATTGTGTTGTTGTCACAAGTTTTAGATATAGACATTGGAGGTCATCCACCCCGCATTGTGACAGCGTCGGAGTGTATACATGGTTCTGGGTTCGATTCCCACTTGAAGTAATGATTACATATTAAATTATTGCCATTTCTTCGCTCTGGTGACAACACAAAGCACTGCGTTGGGTTCCGTTTCACTCTTTTTCTTTGAATTCCACTGCTATGCGGGAAAAGGGGGATACTTGTTGTATCTATAATGAAACGCAGTCCGATTTTCCAATCAATAACGGCTTGCTTTGGCTTAATTATGAAATAAATTATTAGGGACAAAAATTGGAAAAGACAAGAAAAATATAAAATACACAGTCAGTAAATACGACATTCGATACATTTTTATTTTATTACTGAAGCAAAAACGAGGAAGGAATATAAAGAAACAAAATGGCGGTAATCAATTGTCTCATTAGAGCTCGGAGTCAGCAGGCTAACGATATTGAATAAAGGCTCCTCCATACCATGTACTGTTTTATTTTGAAAGATATATAAATGTACACAAGTACGTATTTGTATTACTTAATTTATAATGAATTACAAAAAAATATATATGACAATACTTCTTTAGCTTTAACAAATAAAGACTAATTTTTTTTTCCTTTTTTTTAAAGTGTTAATCACACACGTCGAAAATTGAAAAAAATATTTTTAGAAAAAGTATAAAAATTTCGCGCCTCTTGTTTTCCTTTTTCAAGAGGCGCGGTTTCGAAACGCATTGTGTTTAAATTTTTTACGTTTTCTAAAAATATCTTTTTAAATAAAGATTAATTTAAAGAGAGTGCAGATGTTGATAAGAAGATAATGAATTGAATTGGGCAGTTGAAAATAAAAAAAAATATTCAAACAAAAACTTTATTAAATAGATATTTTCAGTTCCTGTCTGGATATTGCAGCATTGGGTTCCGTCAGTCAACAAGTAATGTTATACAGAAAAAAGTTGTGATAGCTAGATTATTTTTGCCTACCCTAGAAATTCGAGAAAGACGAAGAGACGATAAAGAAAAAACACTATTACAATAATTTAATTTGAAATAAATAAATTGTGGGTTGTAACCCAGCCTTAAGTCCACCAAGAATTAACATTCGTACATAATACAATATGCCTGAAATCAAATAACGTTAATATAATTATTCCGCTCAAAAAATATCTGGTAACTCATTAGTCTTTATTTTTATTATAAATTTTATTAATACAATATTTTTGAATTGTCATCTATCTAAAGATTATAGACATTTTTGATATTTAATTAGTAATTGATTTCACGAAATAAAACCTTTATTTGTGATATATTAAACAAATTATAGGAAATAAAAAGAAGAAAAATGATATACTATAAATAAAAGAGTCCCATAAGCGTTCTGCAATAATAAAGAACAAGTACTATATATGTATTGTATATATTTTTATTTATTTTATAGTGGGGCAGTCAAAGAGGAAGTTGTAAAATAAATCTTTCTGTGCAGTGCGCTTTCCCGCATATCTGTTTTCGTATACCTGTTTATTTAATCAAACCGATTACGAATCGAAAATGTATTAATATTATATTTCACATTTTTAATATGTCAGAAGTACACAGCAACTAAGTAGCCATATTAAGTGCATATTTTACATTCAAATTTTGCAGCAACTTTCATATCGTTACTGAAACAGCTGCTACCAAGCTAGGCAGGCTCGTAAATCGTTAGGCAAAAGTTACCTTGTTGCTACAAAACAGAACTTTTTCCTAAACGTTTCACAGATTAGTAAACAATGTCCATGTGAGGCATTGTAATAATTATAAAAAAACACTTATGGCTTAGATCTATAGGGGAATGATTATTTTCAAATTATTTCCATTTCTTCGCTCTTATATGGCTCTCAATAAAGCACGGCGTTTGGTTGCACCAGTCAGTCAGTCAGTCATATTTGGAATTGAAAATTAAAGTTACCTTTAAAAAAATTTCGATTATATATTTTTTCATTTATATAAAAATTATTCGTTGATTTCCCTTATTTAAAAAGTATCAGACTGTACATACGACAATTGTGAACTTGAATATTATTCAAGGACACATAATTTTATTTCTCCTTATACAAAGTAGAGTGTTTATTTAACCGCACTACCAGTAGCGTCTTTTAAACGGTCGAAATACATCTTATATCTATACATATAATAATAATGTAACTGATCGCTCTCTGTATGTACAGGTGAGATCTGTATTTTTTCATATATCTTTCATGTGGAAGATATATGAAAAAATATATTATTGTGGGCACTTATCAATGTAATAGAATGATTTTTAATTTTCTTTTCTGTTTGTATGTGCACGCTAATCTCAGAAACGGTTTGACTATTGTATTGTATTAAACATATAATGTTTATTTCATTTCAATCATGTCTAAATTTAAATTATAAATACAAAACTTACAGCCATTTAAATTATAAATTTTAGCAAAGTTTATGATTTAAGTGAGAACGCGGGCGGGCGAAAAACGATATAGTTTAGTCATGTAGCAGGCGAAGCCGCGAGCGGGTCGCTAGTACTATAATATATCTCTTTTTATTCGTTTTCACGCATGGCGTCACTTTTGCTAATATTAATATTAATATAGTTATGTATATATTATTAATTAAATATGAACATAAAAATTTCTTTGCAATCTTGAAATATAATTATTTAAAGGAAATATTTACAAACGTATAAAAATTATAAAGTAATAAAATATGAAACTATTCGAATTCATCCAATTTTCATGCGCTTTTAAATAATTTTATAACACTAATTATGTGAAAAACACAATTATACCAAAACAACTCTTAAATATTCACTTGTAATTACACTTTTCAAACTTATTTCCATAAGTAGCTTCCAAGTATAAAGTACTATGGGCTTTCAATAGCGTAACTGACATATTTGTCACTAGAACACGAAGCAAAACTTCGCTTCTTTCATGCAACAGCAGTTTACCAACTTGGCTGTTGCAACTTGCATGTAAATTTAAAGTTTCGAAGCGACCGTGTTAGTGCAACTTTAACGCTTCACAGGTAATTTAAACATGAAATACATTTGTGTTTTAAAAGTTATACTTCGATAAATATTTGAAATGTATTTTTCATTTAAAAAGCTCTGTTATCCAAAACAGTTTAAATGCGCCTGTAACATGTTCTTAAATGTTCGAGCTAAACAAAAACTGTTTATTTGTTTAATGTTGTAATTTTATTAAGTAATATAATATAAATTACCAGTATGCGACCGAGAGTGAGATTTTATGTATTTGCCTACTAACGAACAAAATGGTAGCGGCGGGCAATTTACTTGTAATTTCGATTTGTTTTGAAGTAACTTGTAACATATAGTAACTGCATCAGTTACAAAAATCTGTGCGGCAATTGCGTATATTGAATATACTTATACGACACTTGTCTTTTGTTGACTTTCTCTATAGAGACTGCAAGTGAAGTAAAAAGGAAAGGCGCAAGCCTGATTGTTAGTGATGGTTTTGGATTTAAATACTTGCCGGAAAGATATTGATATTTATAATATAAATAGATATAAATACTCTGGGGGCCATGATAGTTTTTAAATAGATGAAAAAATTATAAAAATATAATGCTACACAATTATACTGATATACACGAACCACTACACTAGTCCCTGTAACCTATTTTCTATACATATAATAAAAATGTAACGAATCGCTTTCTGTGCATGGAAGATATAATATGAAAAAAAATATTATTGGAGGCATGTATCAATGTAATAGAACCTAAAACAATTTTTATTTTCTAGTTGTCTGTTTGCGCACGCTTATACCAGAAATGGCTCCGCCGATTTCAATGTAGTTATGATTGTTGTATTTTGATAAGCTTTCCTTAACAGTAAGTGTTTATTTCATTTTAATCGGTTCATAAATAAAAAAGTTACAACAGATTAAATTATAAAGTAATTAAAAAAAGCTAAATAATTTATTACATCACTATCGATATAGATAGTATCATATATCGTGTGCTTCCACTTAGATTGATGTGATTCATTAATTATCAAGATAGTTTCAGTAACATATTGTTAATGATATTAATTTTAACCAAATCAAACTTGACATTTCATAAGTTTTGATGTAGCCACCGAAATATTAGTTTCTTGTGGGCTTTCCATGCTAGTTCAGTGGCAGGCGCTCACTAATGTCTAAAGATTCTTGGAACATTGCCACAAGTTTCCTTTTGATAAGCACTTCATGGTTAATTCACTGAGTACAAGTACAAATACATTATAATTAGAATTGTCTTTTCTCCTTCTAAGAAAGAGTTTTGTAATATTTCGTTTAAAGCTGCCTTTTATAACAAAGTACTCTAGTTTTTTATAGTATATGTCAATTAATATTATTTTTATAACTACTTACCTGTTTTAATACACGCGTTTTGGAAACCCACCAAGCTTCTGTTTCTAAAAGGCACAGGTTTGAGTCGCGCTACGTTAAATTTTTGTAGGCTTTCTAAAAATGTTTTTGATATCCAAAGTCTGTGACGCCTTAAAAATGTTAAAATTAAAATTAGTTCAAATAAAAATATATAAAATTTTACAATCGTCATTTGCCTTTACAATCAATTAGTTACTATTACACATTTTATCACAAATAAACTGTCATAGTTATTATACATTTTGAATATATACTGCAAAAAATGTCTGAAATTGTTTCTTATAATATAATAGGCCATTATCAACGGTTGGCGCGTCAGAAGTATTTAATATATAATTATGAAGTTTATAATCTTCATAGAATTGCAATCAAGACTCAAGGCTGAAGTTCCCGGCTTACATCCGGAACAGATAAGCCGCCCTTGTATCAGTTTTAGTTCAGGCCACTTGGCTTGTTATGCCCCATTTAGTATTGAGGAGAGATTCATCCTCCTAACGATCTTGTTGATCTCACCCTCGGATATAAACTCTTCCTAAGTACAGGCTAATAAAACTAATTATGTATCAAGAGTATATTGAGAAACCTATATGTCATATGTTTATATAATGTAAGGATTATTTTATATATATAATATTTTATATTATACATTTAGAACAGCTAAAAAGAGCTTAAAGCTGGATGTGGATAATTCATACATACTGACATTTTCGCTCGTAGAAACATTATTCAAGTACAGAATGCAGATTTTATGCACATGTACTTAAAACGTGGCTTCCATTAAAAGTCTTGGTAACAAAAATTCTACAGTGAACAAAATCAGACACAAAGAGTAGAACAAAGCTAGGGACACAATGGACGCGTGGAAGTCGCAGATGCAACGTTAATTGCCACATTGTTCGCACGCACTACCGGACGCTGTAATAATGACGATCATACAGACAAGTTATACTTCCTTTACGCCTAATTTTTTTACTTTATTTTTATTATTACTGTATATCAATATCGAAAAAAAATTATTATATTCGTTTCTTAGCTGGCTACTTATGTTAAAAATATATAACACGTTGATGGGTGTGTCTATAGTCACTATATACATATTAAAAATCTTACTTCCATGTTAAATTCAAATCCTACCAATCCTATTGTACTATAAACAAAGAGGTTTTAAAATAATGTGCCAACAGAATTTAACATTAATTTATATTTAGGAATGACTGCTCGTATTTGCTCACTCTCTAACAAGCTACATAGAACTGCATAGAACCGTCAAAAATAATATTTATTCATTCAATATATTATGAAAAGCCTAAAAATAACATTTCTAACTTCAGATGTGACCAACGAACGTTTAAAATATATCTCGAATCCGAAATCGAAATTTAAGCGTACAACTTCCATAAATGCTTAATGAAATTTCATGTTTCTAACTTCGAAAATGACAGACTTCTATATAAACTATTTCTCCCCTTAAGGGATACAACTTGCATAAACGTTGATACAATAATTTACTAATTTATAATCAGTAGCCAAAAATCAAACTTCGGCAGATTTCCATAGAATCTCCACAATCGCTGGTATACATAATAACTATATTTTAACCATTAGCTCAAAAACGTAGTGTCCTGTCTCTGACGTCAAAAACAATAAACTTTCGTACATACTTCCAACACCTATTTCACTGTTCTAAGGGCCGAATTTGCAAATTATTTAACTTACTATTTTATATCAACACAAAAAAAACAACTTTGCCTTTATATATAGATAACATACAAAACATACCCAAAAATGTTATGTAAACGTTAATTTAAATTTAAAATACGAGCTCAACCATTAATTTAGAAATTTAAATATTTGCAGAGTCTCTACAAACGGGTAGAGAGGCAGAGCTCCGTCTATAATGGAGATGCGACAAGGAAACGGCTCGCAGATGGCAGTGCTGCTAATAGACGCGCTGTTTAGCGAGTGCGCGCTTCCGGACCGGCCGAGTCGGAAATGGAGCCTCCCTGTAGACAACCTTCATTTCCTCTGCAGTCCTTTGCGTTTATTCCTTGGTTATCTCCCTGTGCTATATTATAGTATTATGGTTTTGTCTAAATAATTTCTTTATTTATTTTTTCCATTTATCAAATCACACACACATTGTACACATTAAACATTAATTTTATTTCATATTTCATCATATATAGCAATGCTTGTGGAATAAGATCAATTATTATTATATTTATATTATTTATCATGCTTGCTAAGAAAAAAAGTATTTCGTAACAATAATAAATATAAGAAAGTAAATATCTATTGAATCCATCATAAATATACATAAGATTGAAAGTGTAGGGAAAAAAATTAAAACAATTATACTGTTCATAAACGTCTAGCGCCATTCGTGTATCAGAATAATTTATCTAGGCACCGTAATTTATGCGAGGAGTACGCGCGCCCTCGAATAATTTTTTTTTAACATTAAATCCTTCTTGCTTGGAACGCGCCAAAGGAACAATAAAGCTGACTGTCGGCGAGAATGGAAGACAGCAGGATCGCGACGGGTGTTGTCACACGTTTTCTCACAAATGAACGTCGAGCGAGGAACGAGTATCTAGCGAACAATCCATTGTCATAGATGACTTTCTGTTTGTTCATTTAACAATGCATATCGACTCCGATTACAGTAGAGTGAATATTTTTTACGTAATAGCGTACTACCCACCTAGAGACCTTTTTTGTTCATTTTAACGTGGAGTTCCTTTGAACATTCTACAATGTATGGGTAGTTCCGCTTCGTTTTTGTTTATTTTTATTAAAATACTCTGCGTATATCGGCCTTGCAATCGAACATGGAGTCAGCAATAGGCCGTGTAGCCACTGTTCCAGATGACGGAGTTTTAATATTAAAGGACGCGAACAGATGGCGCAAATGAGTTCAGATCAATAGCATTTTTGACAACAGTCAATCTACTGCTCGTACACGTTTTACTGAATGTTAGCAATCAACTTTTATATCGGATTTATATCATGAACTAGCAATGCAATGACAATTTTAAATCAATTTTAAAGACATTATTCGTGACATTTTGACGGCGGAAATTGGAGAACGTAGTGTCTTGACTCTTAAGTTCTCTCGGAATACCCTGTAATATGAGGAAATGTTTTTTTTTTTCTAAATTACATTTTTAGTACCTAATGAAAAGGCAGCTTTGTGCTTTTACTAGTGAAGCAAATTAGACATATAGAACTACATGTCAAGACAATACCAATCAAATAAATATTATCTATTCCCCAAGAAGAGATCGAATCCACGACCATCGCGTTTACAGTCAAACGCAGTCCCAGTGCGCCCAAGAAACCTGATTTGTTTTTATACTGTTTGTTATTATTTTATTTTTATATTTTTAATTCAACTATATTACTAAACTTTGAAACAAATTATGTTTAGTTGGTAATATATTTACCATAAATGTTATAATACAAAACTTTTATGAATCACAAAAGACTAGTATTGCAATATATCAAACTTATACAGATCTGAAATGCTAGAGCAAGTAGCAATGTTCGATACCTAAACTTTACCGTCACAGAAGGATTTGAAATCGGGACGCTTGGAGATATGCACAGGATTATTCCATTATTTCCAAACTAGATAAACCACAGCTCAGGTGCTAAGCGCCTTACAGTTGATACTGCTTTATCTTATAACTGCCAATAATTTCTATTTATTATTTATCTATTTCTATTTATTATTTAGCATATTAAATATTAATCTATTATTTTTAATGATGTGCTTTATTACATTAAAACTTTGCATGTTAAAAAAATATTCGTTCAAAAGGGTGGCTTTAAATAATAAGTATTAATTAGCGGAATTTAAATACAGTGTAAATTATAACCAAAATTTAAATTAATAAAGAAATTATGTATACAGTAATTGTTAGATGACTATTTAGATTATGATATTTTATATTACTGTTTACTCCATCTTTATCTTTGCATTATATAATATCTATGTCGTATGTATGGATAATCCTAGTAGTATATGCAATCCAAACCATTTAAAAGAATAAAATTTCCAATAAATAGGCATATAACTTTTAAACAATGTCAATAAACATCTGAAATAAGGTCCAAATTACAAACACATTTTTTCAGCTTCAAGCTTTCTCTTACATAGCATAGTCTAAGAGAATCTGATCTTAAGACCATCCGTTCCACTTTCCGCCCATTTAGACATTGCTGGTAAGTGTCACCCTGAGCCTCACCACATCAGAAAAATGAATAATTGAAATATAATCATTCCCTCGAGTGAAGATCGAACCCACAAACCCTCATAAAACTAACCTTTCCCGACTACTGCACCATTCTGGTCTCTATTAATAATACTTATAATTAAAATCTTCATAATATTCCCAAAAACCAGAATAGGTACTCAGGTGGACACGGTTGCTAAAAGCACTTCCCTGTTCAGCTGCAACTCCGCGAGCATTCATTTATCACCGTACAGTACAGACGTACATGCCCCTACATTAAGGTAAACTGCCATGTTTTATTACCTTACACATATTATTATATGAAATTTAAGGGCAAGGACAAAAAAGAAAAACATGAAAAAGGTTTATCGTACAATTTATGACAAGTTTATTTTTCATAAAACTTTGTTGAAAACTAAAACTCTGTTGGATATAGAAGATAAAAGCGATTCCGTGTAAAAGCACTACATGAGCTGACGGTATACATTTATCAACAAATGTTATATCTACAATATTAAGCTCGATCATTTTATATTTTACTTTTAAAGGTGACATACAAAGTTGAACAAAGTGACGTTAAATTCTAAACAAAGACAAACGTATCCCTAATTAAAATATGTGTTTCAGTAATTTAATAGTAAAAAAAATTTATGGAAAAGTAATTGACACTTTAAAGTAATGTTGAAAACTAGATATATGTCTGCACGCGATGTTTATGGGTTCAGTTCCCACTGTTAAGAATAAAAACTATATTTAAAATGTTTCTGTTTTATTAGTCTGGCATTTGTGGTTTTAACAATGCGATTTTGAATTTTGGTAGCTAATACTTAATATCAAACAAAAAAATACCTTTGCTTTTTATTTTTGCACTTTTTATTTTGGAATTAGGGCTTACAAGTGAAAAGAAACTAAACCAAGAATTTGAATTCATTTGTTTAGAAATAAATGAATTGGTTATAACCTTGGTTTCTCTAAAAACAAATGTTTGTAGTTAGCATTTTTTTTAACAACTCTTAAATAACCTACTTACAAGTATATTTAAAGTTTATAAAACTATAGCACATTTAATATTTATTAAAGTATTTAATTGTATTATTTAGTGGAAAAATATAAGTAAATAAGACAAAAAAAGTCGTGAAGTGTTAATCTGATAATGGTTGCTATTAAACCAACTAAAGCAATACTAAAGTCTTCGTAAAGTCAGCTTCACTCCCTAATGAAAACTAAATACGAAATCCTTTTGAAGAGCCTTACAAATACAGGTCTTTGTTCAAATTTTTCAGTAACGTCAGAATGGGCGATTCCGGTTAAAATATCTACATTTTTTACGGGCTTACTTGAAACGACGACGTAAATCCGTGCTCTGAAAGCCCGCCCTCACCATTTTCCTCTCGTGTGTACAGTCTACTATTGAAAGAGTTATTCCAGCCCCACGAAGGTTCACACAAAGAGGCTTTTATCGCCTGGGCGGAAGCGCGAAAGTGCCGCTAGCCGAACAAAAATCCGGCACTACATGAATGCTGTAAGTAGGTTAACGTATAATACAGTAATTTAGCCAGGAAATGTTTCTAAACATATACATTGCACTTACAGCAATATCGTTGCCATCTGTCATTTTGAGTCAACATATCATAAAATGCCTTTTTAAAATTTATAAAAAAATTTTGTTATTTTTTTTGTGTATTTTCTATTTCATTTTTAATAATATATCGAGTAAAAGTGTCCATTTGTCATAAAATCGGACTAAGAGGGACAAGCTAAGGTTATAACTTAGCATTATCACTTAAAAGGTTATATTTCTGAAACTAAGGTATTATCATTAAGAAGATAAAATTCATAGTAATGTTACTACACTCTATATAATTTTATAGTATAAACTGTTTTTATTACAACACGTGTTGTATTTTCGCTATCATACATACTATGTTGGGCGATCCGTCACGTCCTGTTTTAAGCGGTGAATATCTCAACAGCGGTGCTATTTAATACCACTTAGATAAGCCAAAGCCCGAATTACTGAGATAGGCTAATGGGAATCATTTGCTTGGCGCCGCGTGCATACATACACTTGGTTTGGATTGAGCTTTTTGTATATAAAAACTTTTTTAAGCTTTAATATATTATGTTTTCTCCTGTGATTTTATTTGTATAGACTATTAGTAAACCGACCATACAATGTGTAAAAACATTTTCACACAACAAACTTTTAATGCCTTCCTTACATACCAATAAAAGGTTTAAGTGCATTTTGTACTTTTATATGTAGCTAACTGTATAAATTTATATAATATTAACGTATCATATGAATTGTGTGTTAATATAATATGTAAAATGCAGTAAAGACAAAGAATAATAAAGCAATGGCCAATTGTTAATGGACTAAAAACATATTTGAACAAAATATAACATTGTACAGCTGTTAAGACTAAAAATTACTTTCAGATTTTCCGAAATACAAATAGAATTTATAACACCCTTAAGTCTACTCAGTTAATGGAAACGTTACCTTCTATTAAAGGATCTCGTAATAAAATTTTAAACGTTATTATTTTCCGGTACTACATAGAACTTATTTTATCAAATAATTTTAAACAAAATGTATACTGTATGAAGAAAGTGTTTTAATAATTTTATGCTAAGGAAAAACTAGTAAACAGAACACATCTTTATATCAAATTTTATAGGTATATATTTGGTCGGTACATGATTTTGTTTTTATTAGTTACGTACTTTCGTTATTGTTGGTATTAGATAAGTTCTCTATATTTAAAAAATAACTACGTACTGACAACTAGCAACCCGGCCCAGTTTCGCTCGGGTGATTGAGTATATAGTTTCCTATATTTTTTGTGGGCGAACAAGTGTGTCCCAACACCCAAGCGATTAAAGTGGAGGCCGTGCTGTTTAGTGCTTTATGTACCTCGCTGAATGCCAGGGTCGTACTTGGAGGCCGATAAAAGGCAAAGAAATGGAGCAGTTTTACACTGAGCTGCACTTCCACACCAAGAGCATGGAAGGACTTTAAATTCATAGGGAGGGCTGGTGAACAATAGATCTTCTTATTGCCATTAGAAGTCCTCTTGATCGGTACTCGTCTTCCGGATTGTCAAGGCGTAATACATAGTAACTCGGAAGATGGACGTTATCACCTGCGCGAAGGAGTGTCTTGTTGAAAAGGGCGATGTCCACGTTTTGCTCGCGGAGTAAGTGCGAGAATAGTTTTAGGCCTGCGGTGTTCCAAAATATTACTCTCAGATTAGACATATTCGCGGAGGGTTCATTACACATGCCATTCAGAACGACTTGGACAGGGTCCCCACTTTCCCTTAACGCACGGAGAACCTCCCTGAGAGTATCGATAGCTCTGTCCAGAGCGACGTGCATGGTAGAAGCACACACGACCTCCAGGCTGGCTGCTGTCGCTGTAGAGGTGGTGGTGGATGGTTCAGGTGTTTTCTGCAAGATAGAAGAGGGAGGAGCGACTCCTTAGCTTTCTTATTCTTTTACCCATATTCTCATGCACATGGGAATGTTTATATTTAATAATATATTGGTTTCGTACAGTTAGACAACATGCGTATTAAGTTCCGTTATCTCAAAATGTTTCTAATTAAAAATGTCAAATTCTGTTCGCCTATCACGATGCAATATTTAAAATAGTAACATATGACTTAAGAAAAATATTTTAAACGTTAACTAAAAAGTAAATTCAAAAACTTTACATATAAATTCAATAAATACTTTGTTGTTGGATCACACTATCCCATACTTAATTTACTATTTCCTATACCTTAAGGTTGCCTAGAAGAAATCGTTACTTTAACGATAAGGTCACCTGTTGTACACGATACCAGTCTTGGTATATTCTTTTGTTTTTCATTTGGCATATATTTTTTATTTATTTTACTTGTTTTTTTTTATTTCTATTTGTGAATGTACAATAAATATTTTTTATTATTATTATTATTAACTTGACATATAAAGTAATTAGAATGTAAGAAAATTGCGTTAGAAAAATAAAAATTGCGCCATTACTCAACCAAAGTACATAATAGAGCATTTAGGGTGTCGAGAAAATACTTCTAGTAAAGTTTTATAGCTTTTATTGTTTGTGTGCGCTCGACTCATTTTATGTGAGTTATTGGCTGAAATACGATAAATATTTAATTCTCTGTCTGCACCAGTATTTTATGGCTATTCAATTTAATATCAATAAAATTGTTTTTTCAATTGAAATAAAGCAAACAAAAATATTTTGTATTATCCAAATCCTGAATTAATTTTTCCCTTATATTTATGTAACAGTTTGTAGCCTCCTCTTGTAAATATTTTTAATATTCCACTTTAACAAATTCGGCACATCTGAGTGAGGATTTTGCAAGGAACCCCTACAAAGAGACATTTACTACAGTTAACTTTCTAAGGAAGTGATTTTCCAATATGTCGAGAGGGCTTAAACGTTCGCCCCGGGCCCACTTCAGATAGCTGTAACCTGTCATTGGCTGTAATACTTTAAATTATCTTATATATGAAATATTATTTATTAATATTTATAAGATCCTTTTAAACAAATTTGAAGAGTGCCATGGTGGCTTTAAGTTAATCAAGTTTCATAATAACCATACTATATTTTTATTTGTTGGTTATCTTGTCATAGAAAAATGTTATTAATAGGTCGAAAGATATAAAAAAATATTAGCTTCAAATAAACAAATTAATTTATAATGTACAAATATCTCCATATAAAATTAAATAAGCATTTAATAATATTTTTATAACAAATAAATTAATAAGATTAAAATTACTTTACTTATAATTAAAAAAAGCTATGGACTAAGTTAATATCAAAAACAAAATGATCAGTTGAAACAACCAACAGAAACTTAGTAACAATGTACTTTTTATTAAAAAAAATAGACAAAGGCGATAGGCTCAGTGCGTCAGTGTGTGACTGTATACTCGATTGTTGTGGGTTCGGTTCCCACACGGGAGAATGATTATGTTATTTTATTTTCGCTGCTCTGGTGACTCGTTTCAAGTCTCGGATTCGGGTGGAAAGTGACGGGCGTGAAGATCAGTGTCTTGATTTCTCTCTGCCTAAGGTTATCTCTGAAGCGGAAATAGAATTAAAATATTATAAACTTTATCGAATAATAAAATAAAAGACAATATATATTTAATTTATTTACTTTTCTTCTTCTAAAGTAATATATTTAATTTACAACATTTAGAAACTATTTTTCGTTACAGCTTCACGCTTTTACCCGCATACCAGGATAGACAGAGAGTCTTGACATTCCTCTCCACTTTCCGTTCGCATTAGACACATTAGGTTTTGAAAAATGTTTAAAATATTATACTTAAAATTATTTAATTCATAATATACGAATACGAGTATAAATAAAATATATTAATAAAACACAAAAAGCGAGGATCGTAATGGAATCCTTATGATTGGGGTACGTGTGACGGAACACGTGCACTCTGTTACCGCAGAGCACATATTAAACTACCTACTGACGAAATGTGGCTTGGTAAAGTTTGCGGACATTAAAACTATATTATTTAACTTTATGGCACTAGCTAACTTTGAAATGTATGTATATAATTTTATATGTATATATATATATATATATATATATATATAAAGTACGCATTCCATATTGCTAAGTATAAATTTCAAACTTAGCTAGTGTCATTTAAAAATTGATTCATGTAATAGTATACAGAATATTATGAAAATTATCCATAATCACAATAAAACCCATAGACAACATAAAAATCTATTTACAGAAAAAATATATATATATATCCTATAATCCTATTCAATAATTAGAAGTATATTATTAGTATAAGCAAACATTGTATACGGAAATAATAAAGGTTTTTTTTTACAATAAAGAAAACAAAACTGGAATCCATCTCTCCTACAAGAACGCTCACCGCCCCTTTTAGCAATGAATGTAGCGTATCCAAGGATATTGACATTTTTTAGATGTCCCTAATGGCATTTAAAAGGGTAATATATCAACTATGGCTTTATTAATATTGTTACAGTTATATTGTATTGTCCCATTATTGTATTAACTTTGCCTTTTTATCTCCCTTTTGCATGTGATGTTTACAGTTAGTTGTATGAGTTTTAAGATAAATTCACTGGATATATATTAAAGTAACAACCGTTGGTAATTTTAATGAGATAAAATATATAATACACAAGGACATTTCCCCTACGCTTTTCTCAACCTGAGATCAACTAGCTCATTCCCTCATAGCCTGACAGCATTTGATGGATGGAGGGCCTAGCCTGCTGTGTAACGTGTATTGATATCTACATAATGTAACTGGCTGAACTTGCTATGTGAAACTGTATATACCATGTACAGCAGCTGCCTTATTAAGCATGAAATATATTATTGTACAAATAAAGTATTGTATTTTGTCACATTATACTTACAAATAACATTAAAATAATAATTTTGAAAGTTAAAATTTAAACTAGTTTAGAGGAGACGAACAGTGAAACAGTTTAGTATAATGTTTTATATCGCCTTATATAATTAATATTAAATTTCTCAATATGAAGTGATAAATGAAAAAAATTGCTAATAAGACAGGACGCAATGTGTGTATTCAATAAATGTTCATTTAGTGAAATATCTTAACCTATCTAAAAACTATATATTAAGCCAAAACATGGATTTTTACCAATAAACGTTAAGCTGGGTCCTAACAACGGGCATAAAAGATCGAAAAGGTCGAAATGCATCTGAGTTACATTTACGAGCACAAAAGATAGAAAGGTATGTTATACTCCTTAATAGGTATTGTATAATTAAACAAATCCACATTCAGCGTCCATAATAAATTAAAGTAAATCTTTCCATAACTAGATTATAAATACACATGTACATATGGACATCGTCGTGGCTCATAAGAAGGTCTTTGCATAATTGTGGGTTAGACTCCTATGCGAGAAATCGTTGTAGTATGAATGAAGTAACAATGAAGTAACTAAAATGTTGACTTAATAATTTATATATTTCGCATTAATCCGTACGAAGTAAGAGATCGCAATAATTAAAGTAAGTTCCTCTTTACAGAAATAATAGAAAGAATAATAAAAACAGAAAACTCCTCTTTGAAATAAAGTGGTTATGCGAGATCAAATAAAAACAAACAAGTTTTTTAATGAATGAGTTGCAAATTATATTTTTTCTCTTTCGACTGATATCCAGTTTGGCTCTCATGGAAATGCAGCACTCTCGTTATTAGGTGTTTTAATTCGTATTTACCAATTTTCTGTTACAGTTTAAGAGTAGAAATTACAGTCTCGTAATGATTATACTTGAGACGAGAGACCGTTTTTACTAATGCGTTCTGTGCAATGTTTTCTTTTGAATAAAATACGATAATTATTCGTATATGGTTTATCTTTTCAGAAATAATCGCTTTATATTGTATAAATGTTTGTTTTACAATGTAGCTTCCTCTAACTTTCTAGCTCTACATAAAAAAGTATACGTTAATAGTTCACAGTGGGACCAAAAATGCTTTAATAGTTGACATTATTTTGATTATTTAATTATTAAAATTAGTAGCCATAGTTTTGTATGTACCATAGCAGTCGCAGTACAGAAAAAAACAAAGCAAACAAAGGTGTCTGACTATAAACCGTAATGCATCAAAAGCCTCAACACTGTCGCGTAAATCACTTTTACATACATACATAAATGTCGAAACTAAAACAACTATACATGAATGTTTACTTTATTGTTACATTCATATAAAATATAGAATATTTGTTTTTGTCAACATCCGACCGGATTAAAAGTCCAAAATTCAACGTAGAACAATATTTTTATATATAACTTCATTTCAAATTGAAACCCAGTTTATTTCTGAATGGCGAATCGACAAAGCTCCATCGAAAGCTTTAGTTGGGGCAGTAATCCGCCTACAGTTATCTGTTAGCGCGTGACCTACTCCGATTTCTGATAACAGCTACGACTACCTTTGACCAATAGCGTTAAAAACGTATTTATATGCATATTAAAATTATGTATCAAAGGTATTTACATTTTCATCAAAATTTGCATATAACTAGTTTAGCATTTAGGAGCATATATTAAAAAAGCGGGTTTACGATGTATCATGCCTATCAAGGTAGGTGGAGTGAATTCAAATTGTAGCTTCGCACCCTGCATTCCGGTGGAATTTGAGATATTGCGTATTGATTTGGAGAATTCAATGCATCGATTTGTCTTATTACATTATAATTCTAATAAAATTATAATGGCTTTATCACATATAGACTGATGTAGAATCATGGGCTATTAAAAGATCCTCCACAGCTAGTCGTCCAGGGTCAGAGAATAGACTGAAACAGGCTGAAATAATTCATGTATTTAGGCGTGGACATCGACCCAAACCTCACAATGCGACCACAATTTAGAAAAGCCACGGCAGCTGCAAGAGTTGCCGCCCATCTTCTACAGCTTATCTTGAAATCCCGCGTGGTTGTAGAACGCACGTTTTAGCGCTCAGAACGCTTAGACGGTTTCCAACAGGCGCGGGTTCGAATCCCTTTCAATTTTTCATACCTTTTCTAAAAATGTTTTACTGTGTATTGCTTAAAACGTGGCGTCAAATAGTTGCTTGATAATCAAATAATACGTGATCCTATCTTAAAAAATTTAATCCCACTTTTTGCAAACATTACATAAATTAAATAAAAAAAGAAGTATATATACTATAAAACTATGCATTTTCTGTAACATGAAATTATATATTACAATTTAGTAAACTATATTTTTATTACAATTGTATAGATCTTTTCTTAAAACAATTTAATAGAACGTATAGGGCCTTAATAATAACGCACATTATTAATTAATAGAAATTTTCTTTAAAGCTTTGAAATTAAGAGTGCCATATTGGTCTTCAAAAACTTGATAATAGCTTAAGCTATATATAGAATTAAAATAAGATTTATTCAACAACTAGGTAAATAATTCGCAATATTGTAGGAAAAAAAAGAAAAGTAAAAAATTATATTTATATAAAAAGTATATTTACAAAAACAACAATTTTTGATTGAACAGTTGATGATGAACCAAAAAATAATAATATATGGCGTAATCCGATTATCAATAACTATAAAACAAACGATTGCCTGTGTGTGTGTACACGAAAGGACGCTGTAAAAATAATATTCCAGAGCTATATGCTCTGTCATGTCATGATTTTTCACTCTATTTGCAATAAACTTGTACCTTATGGATGTCTATCCAGTATTTTTTTTAAACAATTGATTTAGATATTATTGGCTTAGACTTTACTATTGCTTTTTTATTTAAATTTGTTAGTTACATCGTTTAGAGTGCTTCACTAAACAAAAGCTTATTAATTAAATTAATTAATTAATTTGAAGTAAACTAAGAAACCTAAGAAGTTCGAAACCTTTATGCCATGAAACAATTTTTTTTACTTCAAAGTAGTATAGTATATGGGAAAACCTCTTCGAAAAACGTATAAAAATTTTAACGCAGCGGGAATTGAACCTGTGTCTTTTGGAAACCACCAAAGTGGAATCCACCAAAGGTCATGCGTTCTACACCCAGCTACGTCAAAATTCTTATATGCTTATTATAACTTATTTTTGTTGTTGGCGTCACTGTATAAAGACTTTTGTCAAAATTTTAATACGTCTTCTAAAAATGATTTTCAATTTCTTTTTAGTGTGTGAATAAAACTGTAGACTTAAGATGTTTAAAATAGTATAGTATTTTGTTTTACTAAATTTTGTATATAAACAATAAACCGCTTACCTCTTTACCTATGAAGCTTTATGAAAATATCAACATACCTTTGCCGTTGGAGAGGTTGACCTAAAATACCTGCTTAATAAAATTTAATTTAGTCTATCAATTTCGGCAAATTCAAACTTCGTTGCTAGTTAGAACGAACCTTAATTAAAATGAAAATGCATTAAATCTAGCAGCTATACATAACTAATGAAATATGTTATTTAACGCTATCTATTAGTATTTTACTTATTTTATTATATTATATACATATTTTATTAATTCACGGCCGTTGTGGTGCAATGATACAGCATCTGACTGTAATTGCGATAGGTTTGTCAGTTCGATTTCCACTCGGTGGAATGATCATATTTTAAATATTTTCATTTCGACCTGAAATACAAGAAAAATCACGGTGTTGAGGTCCGCCACTCAACACACTATGTCTCAAATACGTTTGGAAAGTGAGAAAGGACTGTCTGGAGTCTGAAGTGGAGTGTCTGGACACTAGGTACCATGCGGGAAGATGTGTGAAGCTAATAATATTATATAAATACGGAAATAAAAATAAATCAAACCAACAATCGTCTTATACCATATCATCGATATAAAACAAAATTTTATAGATAATAAAAAATACACATGCTGTTCTTAATTATATAAACGGAGTAGCATATGTGAAGAGAAATGACAACAATTATATATGTAAAATTTAACATTTAAATTTAACGCTTAAACCCAAATGAATTACATTGCAGAGCCATCAATATGGTTTTATTTATGGATATTTTTTACAGATATCGAATGTTCAGTGGAAGAGAATCAGTCCAGTGTCCATTCGACAGTTTGATGCGACCAATGGCTTGGAAGTGGATACGTATTGTTTCATTTAAACGTATGAATGTAAGCCTGTTTACTAAACGGTTTTTTATTTAGCTGTTTTGTAGTGATAGACTAGTAGTAGAGTTTATTTTCAGACAATATCATCCTTACTTTCCTTATATTTGAAAAAAAAACATCTTAGTTACAAAGTGAGAATTGCAAGTGTTCAGATATCCCCTTAAAGGTACCAGACATAACATCATTCTTGAAATGAACTTTCGACATTAGTATGATTAAAGCCGACAGAGGACTCAGATATGACTAAAGATAACGCCCAGATTTTCAATTCAGAGTAAGTGCAACCGTAGCTTTGATGCCCGAAAGAAAACTACAAAGGAATATCAAATTCACGGCGTGCCTTATCCGTATCGAAATATTTTCAATCATATGAATGCGTGTGAATAGCATCAAATGCGTGAACCCAACACGCTACATTATTATAATAATGTAGCTGTAAAATCGCAGGTCCACCGCCCCTGAGGATAATCGAACAATGAGTTGTAATGTAAACCGGTATTATGCATTTCAAAGTGCGAGCGGCAAAAGCCTCAACCGACACAGTTACACTATCCCGCAATTATCTAAATGCAAACGCCAATGTGAACGGCACAGACAATGCAGGTAGATGTGCCACGTGACACGAATACTGCTTAGTTAATCACTAATTTTTTCTTTGTAATGTTTCAGACGTCCTATTACGCCCTATTTACTTGTTAGTTATTGGTATTGTAAGAACATATAAAATAATAAATGGATGAATTTGTGAAAGTATGAATTTTATAAAAAAAATTCTAGATTAAAAATGCTTGTATTTTATATATAATATAAGCATATTTAAATTTATTATATAACGATTATTTAAGTTCTTTATAAATTTTAATTAACATGGTCCTATCTTTTGGTTATCTTTTTAACTAATACTAATACCCAATGATAAACAATTACAATATTACTTAGCTAGCATTTCTTTAGGAAGATTCATAAAAGCTACGGTAACCACAGGGTAAAATTATATTATGTAAATATGACATTATATTTAAAAAAATCAATTGTACGTCCAAAATAAGGAATTAAATATTTAATTTGTTGAATATTAACTTTGTACCTAATGTTTTATTTTTCAAGGCTAATCAAAAATAAACATATTTTGATTTTGAACATATTTTTTTTCAACTTCACACTTTATCATTAGCGGATTAGCTTGAGAAAACGAAGCACCAAGCGCTACGGTCCCTGCATATTTCTCTCGCCTCGTCCACAGTCATCAACCCCTTCATACACGCCCTCCGGGAGGTCCTCATGCTTTTTACGTGCCCGCCCTCCAGTATCATCGATACTGTGTTGTCGAAGGTCTCCCCCTGCCTCTCTAACCACTCACTTTGCTTCATATATCTTTCTTACCATTCTTTCATCCCTCATTCTCTCGTCGTGCACCTGAGCACATTCTTCTTCATTTTTACTATAACATTCTCGCGTACGCCAGCCATTCTGGGTATCTTTGCATTGCGGATCCACCAGCATAGCTGTCTCCGCACATCCTACGAAGAGATCGCATCTCTACAGCATTCATCTTTCTTTCCTACTTCTCCTATTACCGGCAGCAATACACCTTTCTACATCCACATCGTATCTTCCATCACTACTAAACATACATCTCAGATATACACCACTTCATTCACGTGTTCTAATATCTATCCATTTACCCTGATCGTATATTCCGTTCCATTATTATATAATTCCATAAATTATACAATAATTTATGATTATCCTTTAAGGTGAAACTTGATTTACCTTTAAACCTTTTAAAAAAAGAGTATCGGATAAAAAGATGCTTTGAGTACTTTATCATGAATAACTATCTCGTTAGTTTCTATAGATGACAATATAATGATAAAAACATTATCAGTTTTTTTCTTATAATTATTAATAATGAAAAATAATTTGATCTAAAAGGTCCTAACCCATATTGTAACTAAAGGCGAAACAGTTTTTTTCATTACTTTTTTTTCATTTTAAATAATTTGTTAATCAATTAACTTAATTATAATCTAGCGTAATTATAACGGCACATAATTCTGGTACAATGTTTTGATTAGGCTTAATATATCTAACAAAAACACATACTTAAACAAATAAAATAAATAAAGCATGTAGCACTATATTTCAAACATTAAATTTAGTATATTTCATCCAAAAGAAGCTGGAGCTTAACACTAAGCTAAGAGAAAATATATTCGGATAACGGATTTTGCAGGAACCCTTCCAAAGCGATATATATCACTTTTATTATTTTCAACCAAAAAGTAGATAATGTACCTTTTGTATATATTTGGAATTATTTTGTTTACCTTCAAAAGTTCCTAAACCTTTTCAAACATCTTTATATTTCCTACGTCTTAAGCTTCTTTCGGTGTAGGTACTAGACAAAGAGAGCTTATAAGTAGTTATTAATGAAAGACAAATATTAAATAGAAATTGTTTTTTTTTTAATTGACTAGTCTAGTCTCTTTTCATACTTTTACCATTTACTCCTCGTCTCATTAAAAATTGGGCTGAATATTGTACTGCCAGCTGCTGGTAAACTATTATTATCACAGTCAAGACGCTGCAGTTAGAAGCTGTGTCTGTTTGTATATTTTATTGTCAATCACACGCAGATTTTAAGACAAACGCAGATATAGAGCTATAATTGAGCTATTCAACGCCCAATGTCTCGAACTTTGACAGAGCGTCTTGACACTAAATTTAAATTTAGCAAGTCAATTTTTATACAAATTACCCAAATATTTTTAACATTTATTTAAAAGTGTTATTTACACACTTATATTTATATATTTAGAAAAATATATATTTAGAAAACGTATAAAAATTTAAACTACTTAACTGCTTATTACAACTTATATTTGTTGTTAGCATCTCTGTAGAGAGCTTTTTACAAATTTCTGCTACCCAAAGATTATTCTACGAACAGTCGTTTGGCAAGAGAGAATGCTACATATGAAACATTTTTTAAAAATAATTATATGCATATATTTAGAAAACGTCTAAAATATTATAAAAAACATTATATACATTTTCTTAATATACTCGTAAATTACCTAAGTACATGATGAACGATGTTGATAGTAAGACACAACAAGACATGCAAAATTGCTCTCCGAAGACAGCATAATATGTAATATGTCTGTTCTCTATATAAACACTATATTCTATCCTCTTAAGATCAATTCACCCAAGAACAAACACTAGCGTACTAACGGTGGAACCACGTGCATAGTAAATACAGCAAAGCTTTATAGAAGCGTGCGTGCTGCAGCGTCGTCGTCGTTTGAACTCGTCCGGAGACTGATGTACTCAATCGTCTGAGTGATATGTGAGTGAATATTATCTTTTGTTACAAATTTGTCTACAGTAAAGTAAAGCAGTAAAAAGTTTCTCTGTTCATTTAATATAATATATTTATGTAACTAAATATAAATTTAGAATCATATTTGACTGTCTGTCACAACTCATGATTAATCAGCTAAACGTGATTACTGTTATGTGGAATATCGATGCGAATAACATGGTACCGATAAGCATTTCCATTAACGGTTTAATAGTGAAAAGCCCCGAATAATATATTAATGGTCTATCGCTCAACTGGAGAGGAGTTGGTCAACAACAGGATGAAGAATATCCAGATCTTGACCAACTCTTGTCCAATAGGTACATTACATGAAACAGCGCACATCTCGAGGACATTATTCAATTTGGAAACCCAGCCAACGATAGCTTGGACCCTTGTCCCGCTATTGAGATCCATTGTTTTATATTTTTAAAGGTATTCCACTAGCAATTTTTGTTATAACGAATTTAAACAGAAAATAATAGGGTCCTAACAAATAAAGTCACGTGTACCAATTAGTTATAAATAAATATTGATAAGATTTTTTAAGTGTTATTCGCACACTTAGGAAATTGAAAAAGACATTTAGAAAACGTATAAAATTTATTTTTTGTGATTTGATCCCGCGCCTCTTGAAAACCGTTCAAGAGGCGCGGATTCAAGTCCCGCTGCGTTAAAATTTTTATGTTTTCTAAATATGTAATTTTTAAATAAATATTGGTTTATTACTTTTTATTTTTATGCGCTACTAATATGAAATATTTATTAATGAACACAAAATCGCTGTTGATAAAAAAACAATTATCAATTAAGTATCTTAGTTCAATGCCCCCAAAAGTATCTACTATCTGAACTAACAATGCTTATATAAGGATAGTGTATTTAGTCGAGCCAAGATCAAGCCAGATGTCGGAACTAAAAAAGCTTTTTCTTCTATTCTTCTTTTTAATTAAATAATTTAGCCTAAAGTAGTAACGATACTCAGAATATTGAAAACAAAAACTACCTTAATGCAGAAAACCTAATAACTGTTAAATACAACGTTTATATGGATATTTTTGTATAATTTTTATCTTAAAACAAAATCATAACGAAGCAGTCAAATTACTGGGTACAAGTTAAGCGCTTAAGATTCCGCAGTGGAGTTGTCGTGTAATTTACATAATAATACCAATTACGCCTTAGAAGTGTTCATTTTGAAGTCTGGGTGCGTGACGAGATTTTATCGGAATGTATTTAATAAATAAGTAAAATAAACTTTGAGATTTTATAAAAAACATTTAAATTTTAATTTCTTAATAACCTATTCTATGTATATAAATTTACGTTACAGTATGACTGACAGATAACACCCAGCGTCTACACTACTGGCCCTAGAAACCAAATATTTGACATATAGGTCCTTGTCCTTAGGGTGGGGCTCTAAGAGAGGACTTCTCGAAATTTCTACAGGAAATACGTTGGTATAAAATGAAATATTACATTTTGGAGTATGCGTAAACGTAACGTAAACGAAGTTGCAGGCGATGACTAGTAACACTTTTTTATATAGAATATTTTACTGACAATACAACGAAACTCTATACTGTATTAAATTATAAAACTATATTCAAATATCCACTTAACATAAATAAGCATGAGAAAAAAGCAAGGAGTTCAGTCCTTAGCAAGGATGAGGGCGAGTGGCTCTTCAGAAAGTAGTTCACGCTCGTTTAGGGTTGTTCTAAAAGAGTTTACATGTTTCATAATTCAAGATGCTGATCTCGAGTAAAGGTTTTATGCTATATATAAAGGGAGTTGTATGTAGACAATATTATAAGTTATTTTTTTATAAATGTCCATTTTGGTTATACGAAGTGCAACGCTACCCAACGTAGAATGTTCTAAAAATAGACGGAAATATAACAATGGTATAGATACATTTTCATGCTTTTTCCATATAGCAAGTTTTGTAGAGGCTCCTTAACCTAGTGTCATGACACTCTGTTCTGTAATTCTGATTTAAGACATTGGTTGACCTAAATACCGGACTTCGTCCCACCAGAGGGGAGATATGCAAATAATTAAAAATAATTATTATATGGAGTGGGGATTGAACTCATAACCATTGCGCTTGCAATCAGACACCTCCGCTGCACCTCAATATAATTTTACGGAAAATACAATTTTCGAAAGTTCTTGTTTCATAAATTAGCTATACATGTGTTTATATATTTACTTGATAGAAAAAAGAACAATGGAAGTGCTAATAGTACAATAAAAGTGTTTATGGTACACACATTTCGAATTTGACGTATCATTTAACTCAGAAACTCCTTTGAAGATATGAAGAATTAAGAAATATGGTTGCAAAATAGAATTTTGTGTGCGTTAGGAGAAAGCGTTTAATGCCGCTGGCTCCTAGAACATTGTGAGGGCTCTCGTGAAATACTGCCTTTGTTGCGGACCTGCGAAGGTAGGTACTAGACGGCCGCAATTTCGCACACACTCAACCATTGAAAAGGAAGACGAAACGTTTCTCAATGGGCTAATTTTACACTTCACCGCCTTTATCAGAGAGTAAGGAAAATCGCCAAAGAACGATAGGAAGGACTTTTCTAAATAAAAGCATCAATAATAAATGTAACTTAAATAATGTTTAACGAAGTTTTCAAAACAAAAATAAATATATAAATTGCATTAATACAAGCAGAAGATATCATAATTTGAAAAAAATATCTCAACTTAAAATAAGTCTTCATCTCATCAGACTACCAAAATGAACTCGCAGTAAAAACTAAAAAAACTGCCTTAGCGTTGACGTCTCCACTGCAATTTTTGTAAGCCAGATTCGAGCTTCTCGTAATTAGTATTCGCAAAGAAGTTCTTTGCAAAGTCTCACGGTTACCATACTTCTAAGTGGTCTCGTTCTGAGGACCCTTTAACCAAAAAGGGCGCGTGCAACGTACATGAATTTTAATGATATGACAGTGTAAGAACAGGTTGATAATAAATGACGAAATTTGCCTTCAACTATCTTAGCTTAAGGTTTTTTTGAAGTTCTGTAGCACATTTTTAACTTAAGTAGTAACTATTTGTATTTAAAAGTAACTAGTATTATTAATATAAAATTGGAGATAAAGT
This sequence comes from Podotricha telesiphe, assembly GCA_038994665.1. Classification (NCBI taxonomy): domain Eukaryota; kingdom Metazoa; phylum Arthropoda; class Insecta; order Lepidoptera; family Nymphalidae; genus Podotricha; species Podotricha telesiphe. The sequence goes on along the minus strand of JAOYRR010000286.1, from coordinate 491,678 downwards.
ATATTATAAAAAAAAAGGAGAGGTACAGACAAAGTATCTGTAATGTCATAGTATATTTTCAAATAAAGAAAAATATTTTAAAATACTTGTTACATAATAATATACGACATAGTTTTATAAACAATGAGCGACCCGCTTTCAGCTTCGCCCGTGTGAACTATAGGTGTTTCGTATTTTCGGCGGCCTTTTTGTAAAACAATGGAATTCCTGGAAAAGCTAAACAAAATGGGAGTAAAAGTTCATCCCAATATCCTCAAGTATCTCTACATAAAATTTCATCACAATCGGTTCAGCCATGATAACGTCTCACAGACAGACAGAGTTACTTTTGCATTTATAATATTAAGTGTGGATTAGACCAAAGTTCAGGTTGTAAGCTCAATTTATTTAATAACAGAAATAAATTTCACAGTTCAGGAATGCACTACATGTAATAATAATATATGAAGAAGATTATTTAATCACACATATATCTACAAAACTTTTTAATAACGCTGTCATACAGTCATAAAAGCGGGGAAAAGGTGAACCTTGTGGAACGGTACCCTTTTGTTCCCTCGACGCACTCGGAAAACTAATTATGAAAATTTTAACAGTAAGTCGCAGTTAGTCGTACCTTTTACAAACAGGACATTTCAATGACAGAACACGACTACATTTGTTGCCAAACGAGCATTAAAGCGAAATTGAAATATCCGAAAAATGTTATGCTGAAATGTTATAAGAAATTTAAAATGATTCTCAGCCTAATATTTTGTGATAAATTAGTTCTATAAAAGCTTAGTCTAAATATTCGTTACATTGTTGTACTAAAAAACAAGCTTTTTAAGTTATAGTGTGTGTGTGTACCAGAAAATCTTCCTAGACCAGAGCTAGGAATAGGCCTCTATTCTACAATATGTTGTGATAATTTTACCATGTATGCACTAGTGCTGATGCGTAATTGCCTTGAGTTTCTTGAGTGCTCTAAGTGTGTGTCTTCTAATACTGGTGCGTCTTCAAGAGCTCTGGTAAAACTCAATACTATCTGTTAATTACATATAAGACTATTGGCAATAATGAAAACTGTGTGAGTTCTTGACTTAAAGCTCGAAGCTCGACTATTTTGAGCAGTAAAGGAATATAAGACAAATTTACCATTAAATATAATAATACAGTAAAAATATGAGTCTAGCTCTTGTACCATTAAAAATCATTTCACTTTCAAGTCGACACACAAACCTTACCATATTATTGATTACAATGTATATAAACACTTATAAACACAATATTTAAATATACCGATTTGATTCGACAGAAATTGGAAAACACTTAAAACAATAAACCGCTACAATAGTTTTAAAACAATAGTGTAGTCTGATTGAAAACTGACTGAATAGATTATAGAGTCGAAACAGCGTCGAGTGGGCTCGACGTATCAATACTCTATTTAAAGTGGAAATGATATAAAACATCTCTTGTTTATTTTACTTTTTATAAAAATATTTAAGGACCTTCACTTAACGTTTATATTGTTTCGGAAATATTACTGCTGTTTTTTTTTTGGTTTTTAATATTTTCTTTTGACATACTTACTTATTTAGCCTTGCAATTTTGTTTTCCCGAAATCTTCAAACTAAGATATTATTTTATTTACACTAATTTATAGATAATGAAAAGTACAAAAGTTAAGAATAGCTGCTTCACGCTTTTTCCCGCACACTAGGGTAGTCAACAAGGACCTATTGACAAAACACTTAGTTCTCCACTCTCTACTCGAATTCAAGACACTGCGTGCTTTCACCAGAGCGGAGAAAATGAACACAATATAAATTATCCGGCGAGCTTATTTCACCGAGTAGTGATCGAACCCACAATTAATCACGATTACAGTCATATTATTTATATTTTAGGTACAAACTAGTTTTTATGTGTAAAACTCACATCATTTTGTATGTATACCGCTTTACATATAATGTATATGAAAAAAAAACCTCATAACGCACAAAAATAACGTTTTCCTCTTTAAAATATTTTGATAAAATTCAAGCAAGCCACGAATTTTATTTTAGTTTTGGAGTAGTTGCGGCTGCACTAGGCCTTTTAAAGTTCAGCGTGCCGTATCTACATCGAAAGCACTCTGCCAGGTTTTCCATCGATACTAATTAATAACGCTTCTCCACGAATGTTTTTAATCCTTTACATTTAAATTACCACATAGCATATTAAAAGTAAACCTCAGATCAATGAACTCTCTAGACTATTCTATGAAGAGAATATAGTAATAATAATAAAACAATAGACAAATAAGAACGTAACTGCATATTTGTTAGCTTTTAATAGTTCTTTAATGCATAAAAGGTTTAAGCAATAGTTTTATTGCCAATATAACATGTCTCACTCATTAGTTTATATTAATTACTAAATGTAATCGATCCCGCCGCTTTCTGATGTACTAATCCATTTTAAATTAAGCAAGTGGATGTTGAGTATCAAGCGGGTTACTTGATATATGCAAATTATATTATACTAGATATAATTAATTTTAAAATGTATAATATTGAATGATGATGAATAAAACCATCGCGATAGTTTATAAAGTTCAGGATAAATTACATAAAGTTATTTCTTTACACGGCTTTAAGCTTTTTCCCGAATAGCAGGGTAGATAGAGAGAAATTAGTGTCAAGACCACTCTGTTTTTCACTTTCAGCCCGAATTCAAGAGGTGGCGTATTGCGTGGCGGAACTCAACGCCGTGATTTGTCTTATCAGAACAGAGTAATTAAAATATAATCATACAACATATTTAGAAAAAGTATAAAAATTATAACGAAGCTGGATTCAAACCCGCGCCTCTTGGAAATCGCCCTAGCCCCGCCCTCCCGCGCTTCTTGGACGGCCGCTGCGTTCAAATTGTTATACGTTTTCTAAAAATAATAAGTTTTTTAAGTTCCTAAGTCTGCGATTAACACTTTAAAATGTAAAAAAATATTTTTTATATAATCATTCCTCTGGGGTGCACATCGAACCCATAGCCAATCGCGTTTGCAGTCAGACGCTATCCCACTGCGCCACGATAGCTTCTAATAGATATTATAATATCCTGTTTATAACCTAATTTAACTAAAAATAATAAAGAATTCTATTTTTCATTTATAACCACCGTCTGAAACGTATTTTACTGGAAAACACCGTTATGACTGAACACGGGAGTCGGGAGGAAGATTGATGTAAAGCCTGTTATGACACAGCCCCGGATGGGGCGCCGACTTTAAGTGGGTGCTTAAAATTTTATGCATATTTATAAGAACGTATCTCTTACATGCGTGCGTGAATGAACCTATGTGAGCACTAAAAAGGCCCTTATTACAATTTCCACTTTTGCTAATAGCACTCGCATATGCGCCCAAGTTGCATATTATACGTAATTCGCATATTTTGCGGTTAAGCACACTCACTGGGTAATTTATGTGCATTGATTATACGTTTCAAAGAATCTCAAAACCAGCTACGCAGTATGTTTTTTTTTATGAATGCGAAATAAAATGTTTTTAATGTATCACTGCCAGTTAATATAAAATAGGGTGTTAATATCAAACTCTATGATTAAAACCTTTTAAGTATATGCAATTAGTGTAATTTGTTATGAATATAACTTGTTTCTAATGTGTTAATTACAAGAATTTTATTAAAAATAGTACAATTTTGTTTCACTTGCGTTATAAATCGAAAGCGTGTAATTGACTCCTAGTTTTGCGTAAATCATTTTTTGACAGTTGACATTATACTGCCTTTGTTGTAACCATACTATGAAAATACTCGTCAAACATATAAATATATTGATTTGATTGTTTTTGAATCCCTAATGATCTGTTTAGACGCATTTTAAGTAAGTAGCTCAGAGTCTCTATATACAAGATAAAAGGGCCTTTGAAGGGAAACATCCTTAAGTTCTCCATAAACGTGTCATATCGATGTCAACGTTTAAACAACACACAGCTTGTTGAAGTCCGTGACATGTGCTAGAACTAAGCACTAGGTTTAAGGGCTCTTGATTTTATTGTGCTTTAGCTTCCCATAAAAATATTGTTCTATCTATTCCGACCATTTGACTATTGTACATACACTATATTCATAGCGTATGTTAAATAGCCATACGTAATTTTAAATTAAAATGCTTTTTAATAACTAATACATAAAGTTTAAGAGACATGGTTTTTGATGCCATTATTGAATATTTTCCTGGATAATCTTTAATTCAGCACTGTCTTTATTTTGTGAATATTTAACTTAATATAGCATTTTTCTATTCTGTAATTTAAAAATCAACGATTACAATAAATTTTTCATCATCTCTACATATGTAATGTATATTTTCCTAACATATGAAATTTATGTAAATATTTATTGAAATGAAAAATAACTGCAACAACTCAGTATTTTATATTTAAAAAATTGCTAGCGCTATTAATATTTATTATATCTCGTTCATCACCACTCACAGTAATTTCTAACCATGAGTAAAATCTAGCCGTTATGGCTTTCATATATATTAATTTAGAAAACCAATTAAATATGTTAGGTCTAAAATGTACATTTATATAGGTACTCCAATACCCATTTCATGTATTATAACTATTCAAAACATTATTACGCTTAAATTCCTGTATATTTCTTTATAACGAGTTACAATCCACAATTTCATTCGGACGTTATGGACTAAAAAAAATGAAATTTTACTTATTTCCAGTTTCCGTTGTCAAATTTCGGAAAATACTATTTATATTACCAAAGATATTAATTTAAGCTCTGTATTTTCTGTCAGTCAAGTTAGTGACGAAATAGTTTTATGAACACATACCTAATTTAGGTAAAGTATTTTTACATTTAATAGAGAAACGTAAATTGAATGACCACCAGCCTGTTTCTGCTTTCCCTTCAAAATACAGTAACGAAATAAAATAAACAGTATCTATTGTTTATTTTTCTTTTTGTTCAAATTACCTGTTATGGAACATTGAAACATAACTGATTAATTTATGTATTTAAATTTAATTTTGACATTGGTTTCAGTCATTCCGATCAAAATATTCCTAAACATCATTATATTCGCTATATCTATTGCTACTCGACAAAATATTAAAGGCGTGTGAAAAAAAAATAAAAACACATTTCTATTTTTATTCAGCTTTATGAAACACAACCGGTAATTCAAAAAAAATCGTAACAAGACAGGCATAGAATATTAGCAACGCCTCTCGTGCATTCAATTCAAAATTATTGAGAGCTAAATTTTCTATTGTACTGAAACTGTGCCGAACGGGAAAAAGTGTCGAGTATCTGCGAGTTTTAAACACCTGCAGTGCTAACAGAAAAAAATACTACGTGAATTCGCACCCGATAATACTCTTTGTATAAAGCGGATGTAGTATAAAAGGAATTCCTTTTTTCCGTTCAAAAAGAACATATCTTTTATACCTGCTCGTTATCGTTAACAAATATTCTGTTTTAATATATTATAGCGTTAGTCAACTTGCACTATTTTGAAACATATTTGAAAGTATATTTTTAATACATTTTCATATGAATACAAATTTAAAAATATCAAACTAAATTGGACATTATTATTATAATTATACTGATATATACGACTAGTCCTTGACTAAACAAAATGCAATCAATTCCTTTTTTACTATATTCAAACAAAAGCTGGTACTATTTGTGTTGATCTTATAAATTGTTACAATTACGAAATATTATTTTAACGATGGGAACGCAAACTGGCACGTGTAAGTTATAACGTGCAACTACTTCTTAAAACAATTGACTCGCTTTATATAAATATAGGGACTGGTATGATACACTTTTGTCGTGTGAACTATTTGTTCTTTTAATTTATCTTAATAATGTGTAATCATCCTTTACCATGAATAACCATAAATACAAACGTTTCACACTTTACAATCTAAAATAATCCTAATTTATTTATCTTATAATAACCACTGAGTGTGATTGATTATTTAATTACAGTCTATTATCTAACGCACTCAATTAGTGAAGGCAGTGGTGCAATAATCTACGTAGCGCACATAAACCGGAAATGTACATAAATTAGAAATCATTGCGAATTGCTTAGGTGCAGTACTTATGTAGCTGCTTCCCGCATTTTCCGCCACAGTAGAGTATATAGAGACAAATTTGAGATACAGTATATTAAATGGCCGAATACATCGCCGCGTGTTGTCTTAACAGAGCGGAAAAATGGAAATTGTATTAAATATAAACTTTCGACCAGGTAAAGATCAAACTCACAACTATTCCGCTTTTATTCAAACGTTGTCACTTTGCCACGATGACCTCATAATTCTTATATTCCAAATAAAAAATTATAGCTATATATTATTCTTTATACAGGGTATTTGGTAACAGGACGCAAAGCCGAAAAGCAGTAATAGTCTTAGTTATTTAGAACATTTTGAGCCATAGGTGTTTAGTCACCCCATTTCAGCTTTGGATCCTATTACCAATTCAATTCCCGCTGCGTTCAAATTTTTATGCGTTTTTTAAATATGTCTTCATCCTGTATATTCTTTTCTCAATTTCTTTTTATATTTTTATATATTTGAACTCTTCTACAATTAGTAATTTCTCTTAAGATATTTTATTTGGCATGCGCAAATTATTTAAAGCGACTCAACAAAGATACTAATTAAAGTGAAATTTAAGCTACTGTTGCAGTAACCGATGCAATAAACGTTCTATTGCCAAATTTAAAATTCTAACTCAATACAACCGGAAGCAGAATGAACGCTTCGGGACACTTTGTAGTGTAACCAAACCGGAAACGTTCGGAAGCGTTATCCGCACAGCACTTCCGCATCACCTATGCCTTTGTGAATTATGCCACAATCCTACTTCTGCATCTAAGCACGTTATGTAGCGTAGCTGGTCTGTCCTTTCTGTATGTTTGAAAATTTTGTGTTTCAAATATCCTGAATGAACGTGAAAATTATAAAATATAATTTTTAATATCAATAGACCTATAATATTTGCGTAGACACATTTTAAAATTCACTTCTAGTCAATAGATATATGTGTACTTATTGAAAAAATAATATTATTTCAATATCAGTCCAATGTCATGGTGGTTATTCTGTCGAAAGTAGGCATGTGCTATGAATGACTTTTTTATACATTTTGATGCTATTAATATTGTAATACATTGTTTTGTTCTATCATTATAGATATTAAAATTGTAGCTTTCTAACGGTAGAAGAATTATAAAAACGGTTTACTATTCTTTGAATTAATCCAAGCTAACAAAGAAATCTTTCCTCTGTATAATTTAGATAGAATATATAATCACACACATATGTAAACTATAGTAATATTATAACTTTAAAGTTGATAGCGTTGTACTCGGTCTATGCTGGAATGGATCCAAATCGAGTAAACAGTTAGAGACACGGTACTTCCGGAAGCAGAGGTGCAGCGAGAACTGATCGCACAGCCCGGAACTACGTCGATGAATGTAGTTTTGTATATAGTTAAAACTCCAACCCAGACAAATATTTCCGTTTTTTGTTCACATATAATTTTGGTGTTCCAAAATTATATGTTATATTTTGTAGATTAAGTGTACATACAGCATTTACGCATTTTTTACTGTATATACTTATACAATTATTTTAATATGTACTTTTTAGTTTGTTATAATGAAAAGAAAAGCCTTTTTTTACAAATAAAATATGAAGCGAAGTACAATAACAATAAGTCAATGTTGACATTATTATGTTTCTCGGCACTGGCGCGGGTCCAAGTCCTGTATACAGTTTGGTACGCGATGCGCATCGTCCGGATGAGAGGCGCAGCGCGAACTGATCGGATGTGTTCCGGTCCGAGCGACAATATTGTATTATTTCAACCTCAGCTTTTAAAGAAATTCACAAATTGTTAAACATTTTATGATTTTGTGCGGATTTAATCAATTTCTATATTTAAAAACAAACTCTTTTTTACATTTTAACTAAGAGCTTTTTCTTAATTTACTTATACTATTTGAAGTACGTCTAAAACATAGCTCTATATACAAATAATGATAATGAATTTATCTACCATATAGCCCAGCTAAACTATAACAAATAAAAAAATGTCACCTTAGTAAAAATTTATCAGCGTGATGCGAATTTGCCGTAGGCATATAAAAATTCTGAAAAATCTGACAAAGAACCAAGATCTGGAAAATCTGACAAAGAACCATGATAAACCAGCTAAACTATAAGAAACAAGTCAATGCTGCATTAGTAAAAGTTATTCAGTGTGGCGGCTAGTTTTCGTTAGCAAATAAAAAATATTTAACTTGGCGGCAATCGTGCCGCAGTGGGGTAGCGTCTGACTGTAAACGCGATAATAGTGGGTTCTATTCCCACATAGATAGTTAGAATGGGTATATTTATATTATTTTAATTTTTTTTACGGTATACAAAATATAGGAATTTAATTTCAGCATTTAATTCACAATGTCTCAAATTCAGGCGAAATAAGAAAAAGCCTAAAGCTGAAAAAATATTGCAATCCTCTAAAATATCTGATGTGTCAGAGACAAGAAAATTACCACTGTTAAGGAATTATTATAAATTTTGGCCCAAGTTTCTATTTCAACATTATTTTGTTGTATAAGTAGTAGTTGTTGTAAAGCTAATAACTCAGATTTTAACCCTGAGTAGAACTTAAGGTAAAATATAATCGGAGAGTGAAACACCTGATGTAGAATCATACACGACCAGCTAAGCTTTAGGCAATAAGTAAAAGCCGCCTTACAACAATTTGTTCAGCGTGAATAGATTACAATCGTCAGATGTGAAAGACTAATAGACAATTGTCACTATAAAGAAATCGATTAAAAATTTTGAGTAAGTTTCAAAGTAACTCTGTCTTTCTGTGATGTCATCTCGGCTGAACCGATTGTGAAGAAATTTTATATAGAAGTACTTGAGGGATATGAACATACATTTCTTTTTTCTTCTATTTTTTTTACTTTTTCTAGGAATTTTATTGCTTTTTGAAAATACGAAACATCTATAGTTCACGTGGGCGAAGCCGCGATCGGGTCAGTAGTCAAAAATAAAAGTCTTCCTCTTAAAAACTTTGTTTTGGCATGTAACTTCTGCCAATGATAAGAAAAACAAATAAAAACCCAGAGTATAATTTCCCTATAGTTCCCTCTTTACTTTTAGATAATTTTACAAAATTTACAAAGCGGATAGCAGAAAGCTGAGGACGGAAAAACCATAACATTTTCCCAACTGGAACTAAATCCTACAATAGTTGTGCTCAATTAGTACAAGCCACAAATACAGTCAAATATTTTACTAAGAGACCTCTTTTAATTATTCATTAAAATTTTGTATAGTTCTTGAATATAATTTTATATACATATTGTTAGTAAGACAATTGAATATCGCCATAGAATGACATATCCACATGACAATATTTTGAAACAATACAGTCATATATGTTTTCATGTTAACCGCTTATTGTAGTCACGTTGTTTCGAATACAGCGGAAGTTGGAATGCATTGCGGATCTCACCGGTTCCGTGCCGTTATATTCGCTTTTCCGCTTCCTTGTTACAGTTACTGGTACTGTTTGCACTGGCGTAAAATTAGTGAAGTCTTTAATTTTCTTGTTATTTGAGCCATTTTATAAAAGCTTCTGAAAAAGCACATTTTCCACACTATACCCAAAACTAATGGATGACTGGTGGTTAAACATAAAGCTTCTCTTTGTCACACTAAATTAGGAAATCGGAAAATTCTATCCATTTCTATAAATATATAAATGTTAGCCATTACGCGTTGCGATTTGCACAATTATTATAAAAATTGACGTGTAAAAATCATTTTGTACAATTGACGAACGAAGTGAGATTGTGGCTGGACGGAGCCTTAGTTTTAAATAAAAAATATTCCAACAAGTAGTATTTTATTTATAGATATGTCCCAACTGCCCCCACATAAAAATGTAAAGCTTGAAACGATTGAACTTTTCAAAGTAGTAAAAAATTAAAACTTCAAAATCAACAAAAAAACAAGTTATATTTTCAAATTTATTTTTTTAATATGTAAAACAATGTAACAATATATCAAAGCTTAGAACGTAAACGGAGTAGCTACTGTGTCTATTTTATAGGCGTGAATTAAAATTCATGCACTGTAACGCCCTAGATTCAGGGATAGCGCTTCATGGCAGGACGCGCCGCACTGGGCACCCCAAACGCCGAGTGTAATTCACAACAAGTTATATCACTATTATAATTGTATTTTATATTTATACTAACGATTACATTTATAAAATTGTTCCTCTATTATGTTAACTAAATCACAAGTCATAGAAAATGTAAAATCAAAAACTTCAACGTTCACCAGTTCTTAAATCTATAGGTATGTTCATTTTAATTTATGCATAAAAAACTTTAATGTAAACTTTTTGTAGCAGAAAATATGCTTTAGTTTTCCATTTCCCTATAAACAGAGACTGCGTGTCTAGTCGCAAAAGTGAAAGCTACACTGTGGTACTAAACTAAAATATTTTCTGGGTCAGCCTTTATCCCGCAAGGCAGGGTATTCAGATAGATCCTAATATCAAGACACTCCGTTCTCCGCTTCAACAAAAAATACATCTATATTTTGAATATACACTCTATTTTATGTCAGCTTGAGTGCTCAACCTTTGGACCCTGACTGTCCACAGTGACGTCACAAAATCATTAAATACATATTTTTGTATAATACACAACTGATGGGTACTTCCAGTGTTACTATTTTATATGATAAGGTTAAAGCATGGGGCAGTGTTACAACGTCCTGTATACGCGATGGTTGTGAGTTCAATTCAAGATTCGAGGAATGTCTCCACTCTGGCTTCGAGGAATTTCTCCACTCTGGTGGCAATACAAAGCGCGGCGTTGAGTTCCACCACACAACAATCAATGTGTCGAATTAGGGCACAAAGTGAAGAAAAGCTTGTCTTGATACTTGATAATGTTTTCGAACCCTGCTATGCGAAAAAAAAATCACGCTGCTGATAAAAATATATTGTACAGCATATATGTACATATGTATACTATAATACTGATTGAATTACATTTATTATAACATCTTTCCAATAATATTATCTAATAATGAGCTAGGCGCAGTACAACTAGGTCAGTTGACAGTGGACAGGATGAAGATAAGGGACACGGCACCAGCGCCGCTTCCAGCCAGCCCCGATATCGCGTGCTCCCATCTTTTATCGGTAACTTAATAGACAAATGGGTAATGTAAATTTAAGGTACGTAAAAAATATATATAATATTATATAAATTACTCATAATAAGTTTACATTATTACATATTTAGTTATATACATGAACTCGAAGACGGAAAGGGTTTATTACCCTGCATTATATCGTTACTTGTATGTTAAAGTGTAAGATGAATCGCATCTCGCGTCTCCGGAGTGTAGACACCGCAGTACTATAGAGAGAGTGGTGTGAAAAACTTTAGAAGGACACGGCTATGCTTTTAAGAAGTCAACGACGTGGCGCTTTGTATGCTAGAAGCAAGCACGAAATAAAGATCTGAAACTAACTCTTTACTTTAAAGCTTAAACAATACGGAGCTCACTTATCCGCAAATGCATTTTACGAGCCCCGCGCCAGTAATTATGTACTTCAGCATTCAGCTGGAAGAACTAAGTTAGCTGGTGTAGCTGGCAACTGAATCCATAAACAAATCACTGTTAAACATTAGTTACTGTTTCTTTACCAAACATTCATATATCGTAGCATACTCAAAGATAAATCTAGTTGAAGCGTATTTATTTATCACTCGCAGCTATTTTGTTCCGGTTTTAATCTTGCAAAAACCTTCATGGATAATAAGTAAAACATTTATTTACAAATTAAACATATTTTTATAATCAAATAAACTTAAATTCGAAGCGATATAATATTATACAATATAAAAGTATAAATATAAAAGATCAGAGGCTTTTATCGTCGCGGCTTAAACTCGAGTAAGAAGGCGGTATGTTTTCACTTACTCCTTAACGTTTGCCGCAGACAGGCCAAAGATGTTGCTTTGTGAATAGAAATCAGAGGCCGGGGTCGGAAAATTACAAGTTGTCTGCAATAATATAGATATAAAATGAAATTCACTTTAAAATAGCACAGTTCAAAATGAATTTTCCCAAGCATATCTAAGTTGTGTACAAAATGCACTATAAACTATATAATTTTGCAATACAAACATTAAATTGAACATCCACTCATAATACTATGCGCTTAATACCTCATCAACTGAGTTCTCCACTGAGCGAATACTGTCTTGTATATCCATACATATATTATACATGTGAAAGTAGCTCTGTCAGTCTGTCTAAGACGTCGACGATTGTGATTAAACTTTATATAGAAATACTTGAGGGTCTTGGAATGAACATAGGCTACTTTTTTCTCCTTTTTTTATATTTTTTCTAGGCATTTCATACGGAAATACGAAATAGCTATTGGTCACACGGGCGAAGTCGCGAGCTGGACGCTAGTTGTATATAAAGTAATAATAAAACTGTTTGTTTTAAATACTCGCTTAATAAAGGTAAACAAATTCCAATCTAAAAAACATTTCATTGGATTTCAGCTCATGTTTTTCAAAATATATTTTTTATTTATCATAGACGCAATTTTATACAAAACAAATATTTCTGTTTGAATATTCGAGTCCATTTTTCGCGTACCTATTGCGACACGGGGGCCGTGGTTCGCACTTGTAATGGGTTCTATTCACCGCTGAGTGCCACTCGACGAAATGGCACATTGTTGCCCCGCGTGATGACATGACAGGCAAATCTTTACAAACAATGGCGGTAATGTCGCGAGAACACTTCAACGGTGTTGGTGTTTTCAAGTTCGTTTGTTATCAAAAATAGGGGAGGTCAAGATGGTGCTAGCATCGGGAATACATTATTTTATTTATTTATGGCAATGGAAATATGTACCTATGATAAGATTCACTGTAAAGCTACAAATCAGTATTGATTTGTAGCTTTAGCTTTATCTTTATCTTTCTTTTTATCTTTGTTAAGTATTATTTTGCTAATATTTCCACTAGATTGTATGCTCCAAACCGCACTGTCGTATGTGTTTAGAGAATGTTCTTATAAATATGCACATACAATTTTGGTAAAAAGAACACAACAGAGGGTATTTTTCTATTTAAAACCAATTTGTGTATACTTTGGCTAGTTTATTATCAAGATCCACAGTAATATATTAAATGTCAAACTCCGTAGAATGGAACCCTATGCGAATGTAATTTAGGAGTTCTACTCATTGAAATAAATAATTTAAATATAAATATTTTAACTATTTTAACATTTTTTAAAGTATTAGCGCACACTCAGGAAATTGAAAAAGACCTATTTTCATTTTCTTAAATATGTGAATAACACCGGTCAGAGCGCTTGAACGATTTTCAAGAGGCGCGGGTTCAAATCCCGCTGCGATGAAATTTTTATACGTTTTTTAAATATGTCTTTTTCAATATTTTAACTATTTTCTTTTTTGGTTGCGTCTTAAGATTTGACGGAAAGTGGAGACCGAATATGAGGATCTGTTAACCGACAAATCAATCAATTTAAAAGTAACGAGTTAGAGAATAGTTATGCTCGTAGCAGTCCATCATTGAATTTCATACAGGAAAGCGTCGTTCGTCAATAAAAATTACCCCCATTTCGCTGGCATTCAGACTTTACCCGTATAAAACAGTCCACTTATGCATTCTGAGAGGAAGTGAGCAAAAAGTGAATATAAAAAGTACATCCGGGGCGGGCCGGTTCGGGCAGGCGTTCGAGTCGGAATTCAAATTAACCACTTCATATTCCGGCTCGTGCACACTGAAACATTTATGCGGACCACAGGGGCCGCACTGCTACAACCTAACGATGTGATGCCCTATTATGTTTCTATAAAAGCATATATAGTAAAATAATTAGAAAATACAATAGATATAACTATCGTTGGTGTAGTTATTTTGGGACGTGAGCGTAGGAGATGGTTATGAGTTCAAATCTTGTTTGTTCAAGCGGTTACTCTATCTCATTTGGGCCTAAAGTGTACATCTCAATTTACATATTTTTTCTTGTTTTATTTATTCAAATACAAAAAGCCTTGTGTGAATATTTACACTGCAAATGTTATAAAGAAATGTCTGAAAACGTCGTAAAGATAAGTATCTTGTGTCAGTGACTCGTTTTCGTGGACTTTAGAATTGACTCCGGAGAGAAATTAAAAATATGAGTTTCATTGTTCATTTAGTTTAGTTTAGTAGGAAAAAAGATTTTTTTTTAATCAATAAGTGGCTCAAAACGTTGAATCGCGTTTACAATCAGATGGAATACACTAGAATATCACATGATGGCCTCAAAGTTCTATGATTTATATTCGTTAACGAAAACTGCACTGCACCGGTCCAAAAGTGCCCAAACCGGCACTGCATTCGGCCTCTCGTAAGCACGCAGATGGTGGATTTATAGTTGGAAATTTCTGTTGAGAGAAGGAAGGAGTGATATCTAATTTTAACGATGTAATCACCATGATTTGGTTAATTCACATTTAAAAGCTCACTAACTAAAAATATTTGCAGAATCCTACAATATCGAGACCTAGGTATTACAGGATTTCAAGACTTAAAAGTAACATTTTCTATGTGTGAAATATACCACAAGTACTGGGATGCCGTCAGATTGAAATTTCCGAGATTAAACACAGACTGCGTGTTTGGAAGCCCTAATTTAAATGCAATAATTTTCTTATTATAAAAAAGGAGATTTTCCCGTTCGTTTGAGACAAAGAGAATGTTAGATTTCCATAATTGAAAATAAATACAATTTTCAGTGGCAATCGACGGGACACAAAGCGAGGAGAAACAATGGCCGTTGAGATGGAAAGTTTCTTAGGTAGCAAAAAGAAACCAGAAGACGATCAGAGAAGTCGTCAGGCCCCCACCAGGTGGACCGACGATCTGGCCATGGTCCGATTGTCGTAGGAAACCTAGGGGGAGACCTGAGACCTTAGTCCAGCAATAGGCGTCGTACGGCTGAGACGATGTCGTCATATCGTGAACGTGGTCGAAAACATATTTGATACGTTGTATTTCATACTACAACAAAGTGCGGAGGAATGGGCAAAAAGCGGAAAGCAGTGGATTGATGTATTCAAGCCTTCACTATACACTGTACAAAAGCAGGAGATGCTTGAAGATAAAACAAGCGACATGTGTAACACTAGTTGTCACTAGAAGCTTTGTTTGTTGTAAATGTGAAATACCGTATTTAAGAGGCGCGGGTTCAAATCCCGCTGCGTTCAAATTTTTATTCGTTTTCTAAATATATGTTTTTCAATTTCCTAATTAATAACGCTTTAAAACAAATGTTAAAAAATACCGTTTTTGGCTTTTTATTTTTTTTGTTTTGAGAACCGATTTTACTGGTCCTGCAATCCTTAAATAACGTACATATAATATTTCAGCTTTACAGCAGAATTTGACAAATAAGTTACTCAGTTACGGAATATTTTTTGATATATATGGATAGCAATTTAACAGGTATTAGTTAGATAACTGTATCAACAGATTATATCTAAACTCAGTGTAACGAAATCACCTGAGTAATATGAAGTCGTACGTCCGTTAATTGTTTCTATCAGACACTAGAGATTTACTCAAGCGTTAATTAAACCCCATCTACTCGTATATTGTCTTTACATTCTTCCTTTACTAAACTAGTATTTAATATAGCTTTCGCCAATATCTGAAAACATATATACTTATTTAATTAAATAATTGTTCAAATTATCGAAATCTATTTATAATTTGGGTTATCAAATGTAAATCGTTTATTTTTCATGTTCCATAATTTAAAAAAAACAGAGTAAATTTACTATAGTAGCTGTAGTTTTATGTAATAATTATATAAGAAATATTTTGCGCATACAATGAAAATGCAAATAATGCAGGCCAGCCGATTTCATATTAGTCAAATATACAAGAAGTGTTACAGTACGATGTACGAGGTACATGGCTGCACTCTACGTCTGACAAAAGGAGCGATAGGAACAATTGTCGATCCACATTGATAGACATAATACTCGTTTTCAGGTATTTCATAATGAAAGCCCTTTATAACCTCATCCGTTTTCACACATCTTCCACACCATGCCACATAGAAGGTGAGGCAGAAAGAACCTAGTGTCAATGCACTCCACTCCGTTCTCCACTTTCTTTGTACACATCTCTTGAAAAAAACTCACATATACCGGTATATATGTGTGGGACATTCATGCTAAAACATTAACTAACGTCAAAATACTATCTAAAACCAAACTATCAATGCAGTACTGAGGTACAATGTATAAACGCTAAATACAAAACGCACAACTGTTATCACAATACAATTTTTTTCAAAGACCCTCATTAAAATAGACGGCAATTGCTGAAAAATGAAATATTGTTTCGCAGTAAATCCACTAGCTCATGGAAAAATAGATGTGTAAATGTTGAAAACAAACATTTAAATATTTGCTGTATAAAAGCTGCGCAGTTAATAAAACGCGTGAGAACTCCAAACAGTTCCACCTTTCAGTCTAAAGTCATAAACTTAAATAA
Source organism: Podotricha telesiphe (assembly GCA_038994665.1). Lineage (NCBI taxonomy): Eukaryota > Metazoa > Arthropoda > Insecta > Lepidoptera > Nymphalidae > Podotricha > Podotricha telesiphe. Next base: position 474,992 of record JAOYRR010000286.1, on the reverse strand, counting down.
CGCTTATGCACGTCATAGAAATAGAGCACTGCAACTGCAAGTTAGTAAGGAACGTCGAACAAAAGGTGCCTTTAAAGCGACTGCTCTTTTCTTGATGTCACCTGGTTTACACCAAAATGCACTCTAATGCGTTACAAAATAAGACTAATTTCGATTAAAAATTGTATAAATTGTACTTTGCTGCGGTAGAGAGTAAATAATTCTCTTTGGAAATTGTTAATGAACGAAATCATTAGCTCTCAGAAGATAAAATATTTAAGTGCTTTATTATATTATTATGTACGGACTTATTAAAGGTTTTAGTTCTTAAAAATAGTTTATAAATTAATTGCCATATGTTTAGGTGAGTGTAATAATTATACTGAATTCTTCATAAATAATTTCTATGTATGTATGTTTGAAAACTTATTCGTGAAGAATACACACACAAAATATGTTACAATTGCAATAATATCTTTCTGTCAAATAAGGAAAATTCAATATAATTATTATATTAATGATGCATCTTCTTTATGCTTATGCTTAAATTTAAATGTTTAATTCCTACCTAACAGTTTCCTTTGATTTCATGTAAAATTGTAAAAACCCCTGATGTCATGTATTTGTGTTCTCATCTAATATAGCTGCTAATAAGTGTAATCGAGTTACTCAATAAATAGTTTAAATTTCAATTAATTAAATTCATATAACGAATATCCTTATAGAAATAAAACACGAGAAAGTTAAGAATAGAGTACATATGATAATTTAAAAAAAAAACCTTGTTTATTTACACAAAAATACCCATCAGCACTAAACCGGTAGGTACTGAATAAGTCAAGATGGGAAAAATATTTAGAATTCATATTAATTAGCACGTCGATACAGTTTGTCATAAACGTATAAATACAGCACACAAGAAAATCATTTAGTTACTCTGAAAAACAATTTAACATGGAAAATATTGTGAGTGTACATTTTTTTGGTATTTAAATATATATATATATATATATATATACATAATTATACAAAAGATTCTATTTTCAGCGCATACGAATCGCTACACTGTTGTTTTTCTTCGTCTTATTTCTTGATGAAATAAAAAATGCAACATGCGAGGATATAATGAATAAAAAACAAATAGATTTAATTTATCAAAATATAACAAAAAATGCTACTTCTGTTGGAACAGACTTACAAACAAGGCAAAAACGGCAGCTTGGTTTCTACCCGTATGGTAAGTAAAACTTATTTATTAAGTAGGTATAACAAGATATTATATTTTGCTTTTTGTATGCGTGTTACCGACAATCATGAATCGATTTTGACGATTCCAGTTTTACTATTAGAAAATACTTTAGAATACTTTATTAAAAAATTTCGTAAATTTTTTTATTTCACGCTTTCCGAAATAGAATTCTTACAACAAAATATATACGTGTAAACGGATGACGTTTTGTTTTGTGTCACTACATATAATTATTGTAGGGGTACGTATAAGGCTTAAAAATAATTTGAAAAATATATTTTGTAAACATTTTTTAAAGTGTTATTCCCACACTTAGGAAATTGAAAAAGACATATTTAGAAAACAAAATTATAATCCATTTTTGATTTTTGTTCTATAAATAGAAAACAATAATTTTAACTTAACTAACTAACGGCGCACTTTCCGTGTCAAACCGAAACAATGAGTAAATTAAAAAATAATCGAGTGGCTTTTTAATCGGCAATTGTTTTATTCATTTACCATACACCACATCAATATCCAAATACCTTGTAGATATCATACTATAAATCAAAGGTAACTAGGTAAATTATTCATTATATTCTTACGTTAAAAGTAAATTAAATAAGTCGCCTTTTATTTTTAACAAGCCACCTGCTCCGTGAACTATAGCTGTTTCGTATTTTCAGCGGCCTTTTCGTAAAACAGTGAAATTCCTGAATGTTCGTCGAAAAAATGTATGTTCGTCCAAAGACTCTCAAGTATATCTATGACATCACAGAAAGACAGACAGAGTTACTTTCGCATGTATAATATTATTATAGTATGATAGTATATGTAATGGATAATTATATGGATAATTATCTTTCTTAAAGGCGGTTACTATCGACGTAGGCCAATACCAATAATAGTAGGTGGCATTGGTGTTGGTATTGGTATTGGTGGAAGAGGTTTCGGATTCGGCAGACCAGGATTTGGTTTTGGAGGGTTTGGGGGAAGAGGATTCGGAGGATTTGGAGGAAGAGGATTCGGGGGATTTGGGGGAAGAGGATTTGGAGGACGCGGATTCGGAGGGTTTGGGGGAAGAGGCTTCGGAGGCTTCGGTGGCCGCGGATTCGGCGGTGGGCGAGGTGGACGTGGATGAGTTAATTTAATACGTAATATATACTATAAAATACAGTAAAAACACTTAATGATATTATAACTTTGATACAAAAGTCAAAATAATAGAAGATACGAATATTTAATGTACATATACATATTATGAAATGCCCCATTCATATTTAATGATATGGCCACGACATATGACGGTGACATGACTAGCCGGACGGTAGCATGTTAGCCATTTTACGCCTTTTAATAAACTATTAAACTGTAAGGTAACGGAAATAAACACTGAACTTTGTAACACGTGTAATAATCATCGACGCGGTTATATTATATGGCTCCTGTATGTTTTATCTAATTTCAATTATCTTACAATATAATGTGCTCTGTGATTGTAATACTAAGCCGACACAATTAATAGACAATTTCCTGTCAACATTTTTATACAAATATTTTGTATTATTATATAGGTAATATGTTAGAATTAAACTAAAAGTATTAAATATGTAGTTATTGTAATTAATAATTATATTAACATTATAATGCGTTTATTTATATTAAATATATATTTTTTATTTTTATAGGTAAATAACGTAAAATTAAATGAAACAAATAAATTTAAAAAGTCTATTATTTATCCAATATCCAGACAAGAAAAAAAAATTTTTTAATATTTTTAGTATTTAATATTCATCTTTATGACGCCATCGTGACGCAGTGTGACGCAATTTACTTTATGGTGTATACACAATGGTTGTGGATTTGATTCATACTCGAGGAATGATTATATTTCTCACATTCGGGGGGAAAATGGAGTACCCTGCTGTGCGGCAATCAGCGTGAAGTTCAAATAGAAGAAAAATATAAAACTTTATTATATTTTTTTATACTTTACTAGCTGAACCGGCAAACTTCGTATCGCCTTACATTTAAATAATGTGTCAATCAAAATTCAATAAAAATTAACAGTAAATCAAAAATAAAAAACACGCAAAATATGTTCACTGTACATCCATATGTAAATATATATAAAAAAAACAAGTAATAAAACTATACAAAAATAGACCTTAACGTCTTGGAGTAGAAGTCAGGAAAAGGACTGTGAACTATAAATACTGGGGTCAACATATTGGCTGCATATTTTTGAGTAAAATAAAACACATATAATGTAACTTTGAGGAGGTGTACTGAAAGTATAGCTTTCAGTGAAGTTTAAAAACAAATTTAAACCAATTCATATTTCTAATGTCAACATATTCTAACAAAAATAGTATAATTATCTATCTATATATTTTTAGTCAATGTTTTATTATTATTTTATTAAATAAAACAGAATGCACATTACACCAATAAGTGTTTTCCATTAAGTACTAAATAAGCAATAATATTGCTTATATATACATTGCACATACATACACGATTGGTTGTGGGTTCGATTCCCACTTTACACGCAACGTCTTGAATTCGGGCGGAAAGGAGGCGGCAAACAGAGTGTCTACACACTTGGTGCAATCTGACTACCCCGTTATTTTTTTATGTACATGTATGTAAATACACACACCATAACGTCCATAGTGATTAATTAAAACGTAAGGAAGTGTTTTTTTTTTAATAAAATATAACCCTATATTTTTTACGCGTATCAGAGAAGGTAGAAAGAGCCTTGTGTCAGGACACATTATTCTCCACATTTCATATTTTCCTACATTGTTTAGGGGCGAGCAAGATAACCCTGACGTCCTTAAAGAGTGTCATAAGTATACAATTATTAATTTCTCGCCCCCATAATTCGTAACTGGCAGTAACTGTAACATATTTCATTAAATTGCTTAGTTTTAAGAGTTATCATAATATACTAGTGCATGTATAAATAAATAAAAGACAAACAAGTAGTTTCAATAATAATAAATTTCTTTTGTAATTTAAATTTTAAGATATTTATTAAGTGGTCACAGGTGGACTCTGACTACTGTAAAGTGTTCGAACGTCGGGTTCTAAAATGTATTTTCGAATATTATACGCGATTAATCCGGTTAAAAATAGTTTCATTTGAAAATGTGTAGTAATCGTGAAAATAAAAGAACTTATTATATTTATTAAGGTTGAAAGTAACGCTGCATGTGATTTTTATAATCCTGTGTATCTATAACATTTAACATTAAATAATTAAACACTGTCAAACTACCTTGTGAGCTTCGTTATATAGTCTGTATTACAGATTATAAGCTAAAGTAAACTTTATTTTACAGGTCTCGTACCAGTAAATATATAAAGCGTACCAAGCAAGCGTACCGGCAAAGCCAGCAGAAGATAGCGTTATCAAAAATTACAGGTAACGCTTCAAGGTCACTGTTACCTATATGCTAAATACCGGTATTAGAAGCCCTGTTCATATCACAGCTGTTGTATCATGTAATATTGACACTGACATATAAAGTTTGTTCTGTCAATGTTTTTATATTGCGATTGACAATTAATTTGAAGGATTTCAGTAGAATCTAAGACTTTATATTTCAATACTACGTCCGAAGCTATTATACTAATCTGTGATTATATTAAATATTCATAGAATGAAATCCAGAACTAGTTTTAAAGAAGTGTGCAACTGGTGGAGTCACTACATTAATTATAACATTTAAGCATAAGTTCAAGGAAACAAATTAGCATTTTTGTAATCAAAATAGCTGCATTAGGTGTCCCCAAGTTTAATATCAAATAAAGTAGTTAATATGGAGGGTGCATACGACGAAATTATGTCCGATAATCCATTTTTCATACAATTTAAAAATGAATTTTCTAATTTGTTTCAACACTGTATTTCACAATCTTGGGTTATATGTGTACCGCGTATCGGAAGTTTAAATACGCGTGTGTTTGCCGTCGAAGATTTCTGTGCCCATGTTTTAGTGCCTAGTGATGAATTACCAGAAACACATTACAGTACTCTAACGGAAAAGCAGGTTACTGTGGCCAATAAAGTGATAACACTGGAAGTAACTAAAGGGCTGCCACTTCAAAGCCACATATTATTTGAAGAAACATTTTATACAGAAGATTTTATAAAATATAAAGTATGGTGTGTTGAAAGCCCTTTAGAACCTAATTCAAATATTGTTGATAGCACAATGACTAAGGATTGTCTGCTATCTATTAATGATTGTATTGATTTACTCTGGACACAAGCAGCAGGACGCCAAGTATTAGATCAAATAGAAAACAATGTAAAAATATTCCTGAAAAAATACTCCACCTTACCTATAGCTATTGCTCCTTTAAAAGAAGCAGTAAGTGAATTGTATACTGAGTGCCTTCAAAGTACTTTACAAAATCGAAGACTTAGGGAAAAATGTAAAGCATCGAAACATTTACTTGAAAACATGAAATTGTCTGTTGAAAGTTATATGCAATTTTTATTATTTGACTCGCTTTTTCAGCCTATTTGTACAATTTGCTCTTATGAAGACTCCCATTTAAATAAAAAGATAAGAAATATGTGTGACATCCAACTAAGAGATCTGGACATTAAAAAAGAATTGTATCATGCAGTACCTAAAGCAAAACAAATTTTATCAAAAATAGACACATATAATACTGTGCTAGAAAAAGTATTCTGTTTAAAACAAGCCTTAAATGCTATTAATAAGATTGATAACAGTAACAATGTTACTCTTTTAACTGCTGATGATTTGTTACCAGTTTTTGTGTTCCTACTTATTAAATCTGGTTTACCAAATTGGTATAGTCAATTGATGTATATGAAAGAGTTTAGATTTAGTGGTATTGGAAAAGGAGATAGTGATGAAAGTGCATTCCTTATAACAACTTTAGAAGCTGTGATAGAACATATTCAATCTGGGGCTCTAGCAGGACCACCTAACCCCGAATCTTACTACTATGAAAGCAATCTCACTGAAGATAACTTGAATGATAACAGCCAAAGAAAAAGTAGTTTAACAGAATCTATATCAACAAGTGATACAAATGGACGAGAAGAAACATTAGAATACATTTTTGATTTAATCAAAGCGAATAATACAGAGCAAGTTCAAAAATTGTTGGAAAAGAATCAAAAACATATGGATAGTATGGAACAAAATGAAAAAAGTGCAATAAAATTAACTGAAAATCAAGATGATGAAGATGAAGATGATGATGAGGATTATGATACAGAAATTTATCAAAGACTATGCCACCCTTTGTGCAATTGCAAAAAATGCTGCTCAAAAATATCAAAAAATCTGCTAAAAACTTCTCCGACTGTATCATCAAGGGATAGCCATGGCCTAAATCCTCTACATGTTGCATCTATACATGGAAAAGCTAACATTGTTGAAGTTCTTATTGAGATGGGTGCAAGAGTTAATGCAACTGACCTTAATGAGTGCACACCATTACATTATGCTGCTTCAAGAGGACATCAAAATGCTCTTCTATTACTATTACATTCAGGGTCTTACATCAATCAAGCTAATATTGATAAAAACACTCCATTACATTTGGCAGTCAACAATGGACATATGAATTGTGTTAAAGCATTAATATACTTTGCAGAACATGGAAGAAAGAAGCTCAGAATAAATTGTGTCAATGAACTGGGTAATACACCACTACATTTGGCATCTAAATGGGGATATGAAGGCATAGCCAAGATACTCATAGAAAATGGTGCGGAGCCATCATTGCAAAATCGTAATGGTAAAACTGCCTTTGAGTATGCCCACAATTTAAAAATATTGCAAGTACTCAAGTCAAGTATGCCTAATTTGTATGAATATATTCATATAACAAGCAAAGATGTCAAAAGTTTACATTGCAAATCGGATAGTCAAATAGCATTGAAACTACAGAATATAAAAATAAAAAGTGACTCGAACAACACAAACAAAACAGTAGAAAATTTGAAGAGAATTGAGAGAATTCTACAGGCAATATCTTATGGTGATGTAAAACTTGCTTGTTTTTATATGAATATTAATTATGAACACTATGTGAATGCTAATTCAGTACCGAGTGGTGTAACTTGTCACCCACTTTGTGTATGTCAATTGTGTAAAAAGAATCATATGTCGGTTTCTGACTATGATGTTAACTTCCCTGATTCAAATGGTTTGACAGCATTGCACTATGCATCTAGATATGGACTGTTTGAATTATGTAAGATTTTGGTACTACACAAAGCAAATGTAAACATTTGTAATAAAAAAGGCCAAACACCATTGCATTTAGCTGCTATTAATAATAAGACAGTTGTTATTGCTTTTTTACTTGATAGTGGAGCAAATATAAATTCAATAGATTTATCTGGAAACACAGCATTACATGACGCAAGTGAAATAGGCAATATAGGAGCTGCTAAAGTACTGTTAAACTACAATCCAAATATAACTCTTATGAATGGATCTGAGAAAACTGCTATAGATGTAGCTAAAGAAAAACTCCATTTAACAATTATTGATTTAATTGAAAAGTATGCAAACAAAATAAAGTAAGGACAGGTTTAAACAACAAAAACTTTGTAACAGTTATGATTTTATTTTGCATTTCTAATTAGATTACTTATATATGAAATGGTATAAAATAACAATTTTATATAATATTTTTATAATCAATTAGTAATAAGCCAATTAAATAACACAACATTCCTACTTGTACAAGTAAATCATATATTATTATTAATAATAATAATTTGTCACAAATATACAAAAAATCATAAAACTGAAAGTTTGACCTCAATCAAAACGAATGTCACTGGTAATGTGAATGTAGCAAGGTAGCTTTAAGTAGACCTTTCCAAAAAAAAATTGTGTTTATTTGACAAAAGCTTTTTGCTTGCCTTTAATTTTTTGCACAAATATTTTTATTTTGTTATACTTATTTCTGTGCGTTTTTGTGCCATACACGTTTTTATAAAAAAAACTACCATAAATAAGCTTGTTAGTGCAAAAATGATAAAATGTTCCATAGCTTTAAAATAGAATATGAATAAGCTTTCAAGTTTGAATATTCAATTCACTTTTGCACCAACAAATTTTTAAAAGACTGACTAAATTCTTAATATTATTTTCTACACTAACAATGTTTGTGATTTTATAACACCTGTTAAATAAATACATAACAATTGCTTATAAAAATATATATTTCATTTACATTTTCCTTAAATGCATTATATTATACTAATAAACATCTCTTTATGATTACATTTATTATTCTAGAAGCTTCTTTCAAAAAATATGTCATAAGTATTTCTAATAATGTATTAATTTATTTTAGCATAAATTAATAATGAATTATCCTGTGGTTAAGTTCTACATACATATTTAAAAGAAAACAATATTATACAAAGAATTTTGGATCGTAATTACAATATTGCCTTATAAATACTTGTTTTGAAAATGAAAGGCGATGGTTATTCTAACAATCATATAAGTGCATATTAAAGAAACTATCATACTATTCATCATTCAAGTTACTGGACGGTTTTTAATATAATTTATAAGAGAGAGTGAAAGTTACTTTTTGTAAAGTTAATTTGTATTATTATATAAACATAGTGACATGTAAATTTTATATGTATATATAGATAATTCTTGTAACAGTTCCACCGAGTGAGAATCAAACTCTCGATTAATCGTGTTTTGCAGTCAGACGCTGTCTCACTGCAACCACCATAGCTGATGATATCGAAGTTCAAATTGTTCCTTTGCAAATATTATACAGCCTTCATATTATATTCTAAGAAGTAATGATTAATATTCATTTTCTCTTTTAAATATTACTTAATTAGTACTTAATGACTATTATTGATATATTAATTTGTCGTTTACAAATAATAGATTTCATACACAAAGAATAACTGTGCACGTATTAAAGTTATCACATAATATTATAACAAAAAAATAATAAACAGAAATAACAATTATATCCGTAGCAGGTGTAAATAATTAGATAAATTTATTATAAGATTTTGTTAAAAATGACTTGCATAATTTTGGAAAAGAGCTGATATCTTCAGACTGTTGGACAGCAAGGAAACCGCTGGCTTATATAATAAAAAAAACGGCATCGAAATCGGTACGTCCGTTTGCGAGCTACGATGCCACAGACACTAACACACACAGCATCGACGAGAATGTTGTAATAACACCCCTGTTTTTACGTTGACGGTTAAAATACATGGTTAACACGCATGCCACAAATTCAGATTTAATGTTATTTTAATACTTTTTTGATTCACCTTATAAATAAAAAATTATCCTAATGCCTTTTAATATTGAAAAAATTGTATATGCAAGTTGACATGTCAACCTATTCACATCAGGTACAGATATATACATATTATACACATCATTTTTCGAACAATAACATTACAAAAAATATCTTATGTAAATACTTAATAAAATTATAAATCATTTAAAACAACTGCAAAAACTCGTATGTACAATTACCACTAATTTCAATTTTAAAAAATTGTAGCCTTACACTTTTTCCCGCATATCAGGGTAGTCAGATAGAACCCAGTGTCAAGACTCATTCTCCACTTTCCACCTCAAAAGAGACAGTGCACGTTGAGCAGCGAAACTTAAGCCGCTTTGTCTTAGATACCCTATTAAAATTGTTCTTTTTTATTATTATATATTATAGCATTAAAATAGACAAGCTCTATACAAACATTTGACTACTAAATTAAACAAAATATGATAAATTTTTCATACAAATTTGGTCCCAACATTCCAAACTCCTATATCCAAAATTGTATACAAATAATAAAAATATAATAATCACTGGATATCTACAGACAGAAAGTGCACATTTTTAATCCTAGAACGTGTTATTATAAATATTATATATTTATAAAAGTATAAATTAGGCGTCTGTCTTCAAAATTAACTATACTTGAGTTATAGCCACTTTACACAAATCGCATTTTATAGAATAAACACACAAAACTTAGCGACTAAACAATGATATTCCCATCTAACTTAACCAATAATTTATAATTATTGGCTAACCTATTGGCACATTTCCTCGGAACAAGAAAAATATTAATATACAATTATTCTCCACAAAATATTTGAACCTACATCAACACAAGTTAGCAGTGACCACTGCGCCACAAAGATATATTAATCTATATTATAAAACAGTAAAAATCCATCGAATTCGTACAATCAACACTGTTCACTTATTCAAATAATTATTGAAATATATACAAAATTAATTTGAGACCATCCATACATATTTTCTAAGATAATTAATTTAACTAAACTACTGCGGAGGTAAACTCCACACGGGCATATCTTCCCTTTTCTTGTCCTTCTTTTTATAGTAATATTTGTCGCGCATTCTGACGTCATCGCGTATTCTTAAGTCACTGCGCCCTTCGCTCCGCCAATCCTCTAGTTGCTTACGAGGCGATGTATTTTTGTAGAACTTTTTAAATTTCGTACTATCATCATTTAAATTGTTAATTGATTCATTTTCTGGCTCACATCTTGGTATATCTTCGTCATAAGTAGAATTTTGTAACTCTGTGACGTCATCTCTGTTAAATGTGAAAGAATAAGGGTAGTACGCCTGTAAGATGTCTTCGTTACGGTACTGCTGCATTTGAAGCCACACGTGAGGCAGGAGGAGAGGGAACCGCCTGAGCCAGTATGCGACAAACCCGTCTGGCAACTTGCCGAGACTCTCTCGCACTTCAAGATCCAGCTCTCGGTAGTGATGTTTCTAGAATAAAAAAATACTACTTTAAATAACTGTATGCGAACCAAAATGTCATATAATAGTTTTTAAGGCTAACGATTTCACAATAACCTTAAATATTCAAATATTTTGATTTTCTTTACATAATAGAGCAAGAAAAATCTTAGGCTGCATTCTTATGTAACTAGCAACACTGACATTTTAATATCCACTAACTGTTTTTTATCTTCTTTCGCTTTTTCCCGCATAGCATTGTAGTCTGAGAGAAACTGGTTTGAAGACACTCCGTTCTTCACTGTTCGCCCGAATCCGAGACATTGCGTGTTGAGTTACCGATCCAATAACTTACGAGCTAAATGGAAGAAAAAACTTCAAGTACATATATATAAATGGACACACTAACTTTATTCCTAATAGCCCTCAACAAATGCGCGACAAGGTCACCCCTATACGTCCGTCTCGCTCGCAGGTCGGCCGCCACCGCCGCGCACACGCGCAGGCGCCAGTCGCCGCGCACGATATCGCGGGAATGGTACTCCAGCGGGTGTACTACACTGTCACTGAACGTTACGCTCTCCACATGGTCGCTGACGTCCTGTTAATAAGAAAATAAAAAATATATCTTACAAAAAAAAAAAAACTTACAAATTCTCAATTTTAAGTTACGCCAATTAATGCGCATTGACTCCTAACTGAGCAGAGTACGGAGTTTCTTGACGCTAGGATCCTTCTGCCTACACTGATACATATGTAAAGCAAAATATTTTTATAAATTTAAACCACTACACTATGAGAACGCAACAAATGTAAATTTTAAGTAGGTTTTATTGACTTTCAAATATGCTATTCTGATATAGCTGATCTTTGTCTACAAATTCTACAATACAATTCTACCATAATACGAAAATTCGACAAAAATGTGGAGATATCAAAGTATGGAAATTCTCTACAATTCTCTCCTCAAGTGAATCCCTACACAATCATGTAAAAAATGCCGGCGGCGTTTTGCAAATCGCGAATCGTTGTACTGAATATGTAATATTTTAAACAAGGCTTTACAAGTAACGGCCGTTGAGCTTCTTAAAATATCATCTGCCTACATTGACAAGTAAACCCTGCTTACGAATTGTGAACCCCATCTATTTGTCACGACAACGTCTAAGTTTCGCCCAGGAGTCCACCTGGACCACTTTGGGAACTAAAGAGCTGTATTGAACATTTGACAACAATTCATATGCCAGTTGCTTGCAATTTCTATCATGCCAAACGATTGTTCGTAGAAATAATCTTTCGGTAGAAGAAATTTGTAAAAATCTCTCTTGCGTTCAAATTTTTAAACGTTTTACAAATACGTCTTTTCCTGCTCTTCATTAGCTATATCTCCGTATATCTCATATTCTTATTTATTATCTATATAAATAATGAAAATTGAAGTGTCTGTATGTAATATTAAAATAACTGCTTTTTACTAAATGTATATGTAATGTATACACAGCACATATACGAATGTAATATTTTTTACCATTTTATCTGTCTGTCTGTTTGTTTTGAGTAATCTCTAGAACGGCTGGTCCAATTTGGACGACAATTTCACTGGCAGTTAGCTGATATAATAAGGAGTAGCTTTTATGGTAGAACTCCACACAGATGAAGTCGCAGACAGAGCTAGCAAAGCAAAAGTTATTTGCTTACGGAATAATGACATTACTTACAAAGAACAATCGAAAATGTACAACCAACCTGTAAGAAATTCAATATACTTTGCTTGCCCCAGAACATTGGATACTTGAGTACGGTGTCGCAAGGCGGCCGCGCCTGCGCCCGCGACGACACCATAGCTCGTATTAGCATTTTTGTTATCACCAACTCCCCTTCTGATAACACTTTGCTGAAACAAATAATTAATGATACATATGTGTATATGTCAGTTTTCATTAAGGACACTAGAAATTATTTTAGTCTCAGACAAAATAATAACCTAGTGTGAGGACACTTCGTTCACCACTTTCTGTCCGAATTCGAGAGTCGAATGGCGGACCTCATCGTCGAACTTTGTCTCATTTAGCAGAGCGGAGAAATTAAAATAAGATCTTTCCACATAGTGGACATCGAACCTGCAGCGAATCGCGAATACAGTCAGACGCTATCCCACTGCGCCACAATGAGCTTATTTTGAAATTATTTCGATAAAACGCAATCAATGCTTCAGTCACTAAAACTTAAATAAAAACAAAAATATACAATTAACAATAATAATTACTCTAGCTGATCCAAATCGTAGTCTCCGCTAATAATATTCGCTTGTCGCCGAAGCACGTCACCGAAGGGGTGGTGTCCTCTAGACAGCACGTAGTAAAACACACAGCCCAGCGAAAACATGTCCACTGCTGTCGTCTGAAATTATTTAATTTAATAAACAAATAAAATTGTATATTAAATTTACAATTTTGTTGTAACTTATAATATGTTCATATATTTTTTTAAGTGTTATTCACACACTTAGAAAATCGAAAAATATTAATTTCAGTCAATTGAAACCAGCGAATCTTGGAAACTGTCCAAGCGCTATGACCGCTATCAGCGGTTCAAATTTTTAATATGTAACGTTCAAAATAAATAATACATATATAGTAAATACGTATACCTATAAATAATAATAATAAAAACGTGTTCTAACAATGTTTTTCAATTTCTTTTTTGTGTCCATAACACATTAAAAATATTTACAAATAGTATTCTCTCTTGCCAAACGATTGTTAGTAGAATAATCTTTGAGCAGCAGAAATATGTTGTCATAACAGTACAAGAATTTCGACGCAGCCGGATTTAGAACGCATGGCTTAGCGGTCAGAGCGCTTGGACGGTTTCCAAGAGGCGCGGGTTCGAGTTCCGATGCGATAAATTTAAACATTTTTCAAATTTCTAGATAACATCTTAAAATACGTTATTGTTGTCCATTAGAGCCAATTAAAATAAGGAATTGTATGTTGAGGAAGCTAACTATTATAAGCATAAAAGTTTCCTTTTTTAATTAGAACTTTTACGGCACAATAAGTAAGCGACACTCTCAAGCTCAGCCAGCTCAGCCAGCTCAGCCCAACAAGTGTAAAACAAATGTGCTAGTTAGAAAACCATTACACTCACAGTTCTCTCTCCGCTAATCATTTCCGGTGCAATCCAGCCGTCAGTGCCAGTAACACCCGATCGCCTGGAGAAGCTGACTCGACCAATGTTCAACTTCTTAGACAGACCAAAGTCGGATATCATCGCACGTACTTCTCCCGAGCCGGTGGGCATCGAGAGCAGGACGTTGTGAGGTTTAATGTCTCTATGAACTAGAAAGAATTTTTTTTTTTTTAGAATTTTTCAATTTGTTTTTGTGTTAAAAAAGACATTTTATACGTTTTCTAAATATGTCTTTTTCAATTTCCTAAGTGTGGGAATAACACTTTAAAAAATGTTAACAAAATATATTGTTTTTGTGTTATTTGCCACTCTAAGAATATATCTGTGAATATCGACGTAGGACGTAGACCGTATGGCTTAGTGGTCAGAGCGCTTGGACGGTATCCAAGAGGCACGGGTTCGAATACTGCTACGTTCCAATTATTATACATTTTTTAAAAATATGATTGTTACCAGCTTCACGTTTTTTTCGCATTTGCTATGCGTAAGGTAGAGAGAACTTCAGAAAATCACTTTCTTCTCCGCATTCCGTCCGAGTATTTAATATAAATTTATTTAATATTTTAAATTCAACTCCATTTAATATTTTGTTTGCAAATTCTATTTGAAATATTGACGTTAATCCTTATTTAAAAAAATATTTCGAAAACTAATATATTTATTAAATCATTTTATATAACGGATAATTTACAAGACATCTTGGATTTTTTTCTTCACTGCGATAAATAAATGGGATAATTTGACCTTACCATATATAAGTTTGGAGTTACGTTGATAAAATCATGTTCTTTTTCGTTATATAAATAGTAATATTTTCTACATGCGGGATCCCGCCAATACTGGGATCTGAGATTGGACAGAGACTGCGGGATTGGAAGGCCTAGTTTGGTTACATTAGTCTTTTACAGTACTAAAACTATCTAAAGTAAACAATTTATACAATATATACAATACAATGTTTAAAAATCATTATAAATGCAAAGTATGTATTTATAAATATATCTATAAATTAGAAAAAAAATAGCAACAAGAATATAAAAATACCCACTGACCTATATCCATGGAATGTAAATGAGATAGACCCATAGTAGCCTGTCGTAGGACTTCAACTGCGTCGATTCTACACTCGAAGCTTAATTTCTTCTCCACATAATCTTGTAGTGTTGCAGAACATAATTCTAACGCTATATACCTAAAAAAAGTACTATTTATATTTAAACTTATAATTAAATAATTAGGCAGGTTCGATTCCCAGTCGGTGAAATAATTATATTTAAGTCGAGTTCCGCCTCTCAACACGCAATGTCTCGAATTCGGGCGCAAAGTGGTGAATGGAGTTGAGTGCGTTGAGTGAGTTGAGTGCTGCAGGCTTAAATAATTAAGAAAACAATAATGAAAAGCATTTCCATACCTAAACTGTTTATCCCTCTCAGTACAGTAATACCGCACGACGTGCGCGTGCGCGTCCGACTCGCGGAGCAGCGCCACCTCGCGGTCCGCGAACGTGAAGCACTCGGGCAGCAAACGCTTCACTGCCACCGCGCGCTTGTCGAATGTTCCTCTGAAAATACATACCCGTTGCACTCCCAAGTCTTTTTTCCTGTTTTATTTGTATTACCAGCACACCCAAAGCGATTTTAGTGAAACGATCATATTGACATGTAAGTTTGATATACGCATTAAAAAAAACGTCATTGTTGTATGTTATTTTTTTTTTATTCTGAAATATTCGAAGTTTCCACCACTTAAATGGTGCGCTAAGTGTTCCTCTTATTTGAATAACGGATCAAAGAGTTTGAAGAGACCGGTACAATGCTGGATGTGTCAAAATCTGGGCGTCCAACGTCATCAAGACCATTAGTAAATAAGCAGAATTGCAATTAGAGTACAATGAATCCGAAACACATGCATCAGAAACCCCCATTTTTTTATTTTTATACGTTTTCTAAAAATGTGTTTTACTTTCCTAAGCGAGTGAATAACACTTTAAATGTTAAAAATATTTTATAAATATCATTCTCTGATGCCAAGCGATTGTTCGTTGAATAATCTTTGGGTTTGGGTATAGAGATGCTAACAACAAAAATAAGATGTAATAAGCGTATAAGAATTAAAACGTAGCTAAAACTACACGTATCCTAACGTAGGTAGGATGTAAAACGCATGGCTTAGCGGTCAGAGCACTTGGACAGTTCCCAAGAGGCGCGGTTTGAATCCCGATGCGTTAAATTTTTTATACGTTTTCTATAAATATGTTTTCTATTTCCTTAGGTTATGATTAACACTTGCAAATGTTAAAAATATTTACATTAATTTTATTTCCCCGTTCTGGTAAGAAAAATAAGCGGTGTTAGGTTACGCCACTCAGTACACAATATCGGGACACTATAACGTCCCTCTAATATCGAGATCGTAGTGTCTTAAACACTTGGTTCTCTCTGCCTACCTTGCTATATGCTGGAGATAAAAAGCGCGTGAACCTAAAAATTTTGCAACTTCACGCTTTTTTCCGCATAGCAGGATAGTCAGAAAGAACACAGTGTCAGGATACTCCGTTCCACACTTTCTGCCCGAATTTATGATATTGCGTATTGAGTGGCGGAACTCCACTGCGCTTTCTGTGTCGATAGCGGGGAAATGAAAATAATTTAAATATAACTATTGCCCCGAGTGGGAATAGAACCCACAACTATCGCGTATATCATAGTAATTAGTATCATAGCAAATAAACAATTTTTTGATACATAAGATAAACTGTTATTTACAACACATGTATCAATATTGCCAATGTAACCAATTTACATAATATAATTTAATATACAATAATGTGGGCCACATTTAAAGTTTCACCTGAAAAAATAATACAAGACCGAAAAAATACATATGTTTGGAACTTATTATAAATTCACAAACAATATAATTTTGTCTAATAGATGAAAAATAAATTAAAATATTATATTAATTAAATTTAAAGCTTCGCAATATTTATTAAGAGGCCACTATCCACCACTGGACAGCGTCTGAAGGTAAACGCGATTGGTTGGTTACTTTATCAGATAGTAATTTTGTAGCTGTTCGGGGCTGGATTTCCACTCGTGGGAAAAGTTACATTTCTGATATAAACGTTACCCTAGTTGAGACAACAAAAAAGCGGCTTTTAGTTTCGCCAACCTGTACGCAATGTCGAATATGCCCCGAAAAAATGTAAACAATCACAGTAATGAAAAAATATATAATAGATATGGGAAATCATTTAAAAATTAAAATATTTAACTGAATTACCTTACCTATAAACAAATGTGCCCTCACACCCCTTCCCTAGAATCTGATCAGTATAGAAGCTTATCCTTCCAATACGCACTTCGCCTTCACCTATCTCCATCAATTGCCCGGTCACTTCCCCATTGGAGGATGTCGACGTGTTAGAACTTCTAGAACCTCCTTGAGAAAGTTGTTGGAATTCACGGGCCTGAAAAGTTTATATTTGACATGACGCGTGTAACCTTAAAAATAGGTAACATTGTACGTGTTTTTTTTTTTAGGTTCACGGTTTTTCCCATAAAGCAAGGCAAAGATAACCCTTGTGGCAAGACACTCCGTTCACTGTTTCCCGCCCGAACGACATTGCATGTTGAGTGTCGAAACTCAACGCCGCCCTTTGTCTAACCAGGTCTGAGAAATAAAAATAATTTATATATAAACAATTATCCGAGTGAGAATCAAACCCACAACCAATTTATAATTCACAATATTATCATATTATGGAAATTTCTAATAAATTACAAATGAAATTTAGAAATTCAAAAACCAACATTAAAATCGATCTTAATTATTATATAGACCAATGGTTTGAAAAACAATATTAAAATATCGTTGCGCAATGTAACCTTATTATAGTACTAAACTTAAATCCAGAATATTTCTGTACTTCATTACTTTGTAAGGTATACAAATTAAACTTTCATTTAGTGATAACCACAGCCAGTTTATCAATAAAATTAAACGTACCTGATAACGCAGATACCAAAACATTGTGACTACGAGACCCATCAAAATAATTAATAATACTTTCAACGCTTTATTCTCTTGCTGATGCAACCATATGTAAGCTTTCTTGTACCACAAATCCGGTCTGAAATGGAATTCCTCAAAGTCCTCAGTTTGAACAGACACCGATACTGAACTAGACTTCAAATTGGTCTCATTTTCCCCATCTTTATCAGAATCCGTATGAACTTGCCCATTAATTAGTTTCAGGGCATTACCCTTTTCAGTGGCCCGACCGTTTATGAATTTAGAATTGGGTAACTGCGGCATCCAGTTTGTCGTCAACTCTGGCACTTTATAATGACCTAACAACAAATACGGCGGCTTTACGTGTAAATTTATATCGTTTAGTTGATAATAAATATTTTTGAACGGTTCATATGTAACTTTTTCAGCTTTAGCTTGGTTTTCCGCAACGGGCCCTCCTATAAGTAGAGGCTTCGCGTGTCCCGTCGATATTGTTACCGTGTTCTTGTCAACGAGCGAAGACAAAGCGTATAAGCCATGATTGTGCTCTCCAATGTACAGAGTTGGGCTGTTATAAAAAATATCATTAATATGATTTCTTATACACATATCTATACATATAATAAAAATGTAACTGACCGCTGTCTGTACGAGGTTTATAAGAAAAAATATATTTGGGGACATTTATCAATGTAATAAAACCTCTAACAACAAAGTTTCATAAATGGCTAAGCCGATTTAAATGCAAGTTTTGACTATTGTATTCTGATAAACTTCCGTAAACATTTATTGTTTATTTTATTTCAATTGGTAAATAAAAATAAAAAAAAATTTAAATTATAAATTTGAGTAAGGTTTGTGATTTAAATGGGAACGCGGACAGGTGAAAAAACTATATATAACACAACCACTATAACATAGAAAAAACGATTAGTTGCGTCGCGCATTGACGGTTGCCATGTTATGTTAATATAAGATAATAAATATTACACAATAACCCACATAATATGTAAAATACACACAGACACGTACTAACTGTATGCAATTAGTGAAATGTTATTTATTAATCTTCGAATCCAATTTTAAAAATTTAACACGCTTTTGTTAGATTCACCTGTGTCAATCTATATACGAATCAATCTTGCAATGCTGTTTAGACTTCTCACCGAGCGATTTGTCTAAAAATCAACATATGTGTCCAGATCGGATGAAAATACAATACTTTCGTATAAAAATAATTAGATGTCCTTGCCAGAACGATCAAAATAAAGAGAGAAAAAATTAAAACGTATCCTTTTAGTTTCTTATTTTGAAATAAATTCAGTAGCGACAAGGGTTATGTTGCTATCATATCATAAATATACTTACTACAACTCAATATTGGAATTTTTTATTCCCTGTCCATTTCTCAGTGTAGTAGCATCTTCCATTATATGATCTAAGGTGTCGTCGCCGATAGAGTTGAATGGTACTGAGATGAGGCCTTCACTGTCTAACAAGTAGGCGGCGACGACTGGCGTTTCGAAATTATGTGACCATACTAGGTCTCCAGTTTTACGGTCAAATGACATAATCCGCCCATTCGATGTTGATGTAAAATGAATTATGCCTATAACAAAAAAAACTCCAGTTCAACGCTTCTCCTGAATAGGAAAGCCAGGAAATAGGAAAGGGTACAAAGACTGCCTAGTGTCAAGACATATTCTGCTTTTTCCAACATAATTCAAGACACTGCCTTTTTGCGTGGCGGAAATCAAAGGCACGCTTTGTTTTACCATAGCGAACAAATGACAATTGGTTAAATATTCACCCAAATAGGAATCGAACCCACAAACAACCATTGTGTATACATTCAGACGCTTAACTTTATCAAGAGTAATTAACCGGCAAAGAATAAATAAGGAGCATTATTTATAAAAAAAAGATGGGTATTTTTATAATACTTTCTGAAAGACTGTTAATACAATGTTTCTGACCTCTATAAGTGGGTGAATTCATTCTGTAGATATTAAAACTGTGATTCAAAATGTATAATGTAAAATCTATTTATATAAAGGCAGTGATATGCCACTCTGATCTTGACTTTCGGACCATTCAAAGACATTATATTTATATTTTAGTGATTTTTCTTTACAACTTCATATAAAAAGTATGGCATTCCCATTAATATAAAATCGTAACAAAATTATCATTATTTAGCCGATAAAAATAATGATTTCATATTTCATATCATCAAAATATCAAATTTCATAGGTTTAGTGATATTAGACGCACATGTGCGATATATATATATAGACAAAATATGTTATCATATGGCAGCACAACATCAATACCGGCTTATCGTAATTTGTAACAGATGAGCTCATTGGGCGACTTTATCTTGGCGACGTGGAGGAGCCGTGTCGATTGTACAAACGGAGGTTATAGGTTCGATTCCTACTCAAAAAAATGGAACTGGATATATATATATATATATATTTTAGTTGAGTGTATGCATTCGATATACAGCATGTCTCTAATAAGTTGAGAAATGAGTATCTTAACATTAGTTTATCTCTGCCTACAGTCTTTGTCGTAATTTGTATGTCGTTTCATGTAACAAATGCTCTTGTATTATCATGGCACAAAATTTTTACTAATTAGCTTGTAAGTAAGCAAAATATTTATCGTAGCGTCGCTATGGGAATTACATCTAGAACATACAAGCAAGGGAATTGAACATATCTAAAAGCTAATTAGCTAGAAATAATAGTCGTTTTATCCTTAATCCGAATATTTTCTACATTTTTATACTGGGTTACAATATCTTTATAATTTTAAATATATGAATTGGCTTAAATAATATTATACAACATAAAATTTTCTTCTCATAAAAAAATAAACAAATTGTAATAAATCAAGTATAATCACGATTTTACTTGTTAATCATTGTACGTACAAAATATATAAGCACATGACACGCATCTCCTCTCTATGGTCCGTATAGGTATTTTAAATATAGACACCTCATTATTTCGCCAAAGTGTCACTCTAAAACTAAGTTCATCACACGAATAACTTAATTAGCATTACATGTTTACAAAGTACATACATAACAACTAAAGCCCATAAATAAATAAAGTATACCAAAAGGTTACTAAATAGAAGTGTCAATATTTTATAAGATCATTGTACTATGTCACTCGCCTAGTCTGCAGAATATTAGTTGTAAAATGATTGTGAATAAGTAATATGAAATTTGTTAGTATTTGCTAAATTAATATGAAATTTTAAATGTTTTTATAACTATAGCTATAATAAAATAGGTAAAAGACATATTTAGAAAATGTATAAAAATTTGAACGCAGCGGTATTTGAACCCGCGCCTCTTGAAAACCGTTCAAGCGCTATGACTGCTATAGCTTAGCTACTGCGTTCTACATCCAGCTACGTCGAAATTCTTATACGCTAACTTATATTTGTTGTTAGCATCTCTGTAGAGAGATTTTTACAAATTTCTCCTACCCAAAGATTTTTCTACGAACAATCGTTCGGCAAGAGAGAATGCTATTTATTAAATATATATTTTTTAACATTTTTTAAAGGGTTATTCGCACACTAAGGAAATTGAAAAAATATATATTTAGAAGACATAAAAATTTGAACGCAGCGGGATTTTAACCCACTTTAACGAAAATTATGCGGATAGGATCCTGTATTAGCATAAGAAATATATCCCTACAGTAATACATTAAATTAGCGGATCTACAAGTTTCATTCATAAAGTGGGACCGTTTTGAGACATTTCGTTTTCTTTTATCAGACGTTGCGTGGTGGGTGACGGAGCTCTACATTGCGCTTTCTTTTTTGAAGAAATGAAAATAATTTAAATAGAATCATTCTCCCGAATGGGAATCGAGACCACAACCATCGCGTTTATAGTCAGACGTTTTCACACTGCGCCATAATTACCTCACTTTTCGACAATTTGTACAATTTTAAATCAAAAATGATTTTAAAAACTAAACTGTACATTTTACCATATATAAAAAAAAATCAAAAAGAATCTGTAAATTCAAATAAATTCTCATTTCAACTCACCATAATCGTTTAGCATTTCTTTGCCCATGGCATGCGAAGTGTAATCAAAAAATGTAACATTCCACTTTTGATTGTCATTGTTGGCATCGTGCATTAAGATGTTGTACTCCGTGCGCGCGACGTAAACACCGCGCTTCTTATCCGGCGGACATGTGTTCTCATCGTCACTCTTGAATATTTTCGTTGTATCGAAACCTTATGTAACAGAAAAAAATGATTTAAATCAAAATTTATCTTTATATCTATTCACTAATATAGTGAGACCATCCAGTCCAGAGAACAGTGTGTTTTGACACTAGGTTCTCTCTGATTACCGGATCTATGGAGGAAAAAGCGGGAAGTTGTGCACTACAACTAGTATAATATAATAGTAAAATATGATTTAAAGTTAAAATTGTTATTTTTTTAATCCGTACCTATAGTACGTATAAAATTTTATTCTACTTGCTTTAGTTCTATCTAGAATATTAAATTATTACAATTATTTAATTAACTGCTATCGCTACGCTATCGTGGTGCAGTAACTACCATATTCTATCTGGACAATTATAAATGACTATAAGTTCAAGTCCCAGTCAATATCTTTACGTGCTTTTGTGTAATGTTATGAACATATAGATGTTTTTATTAATAATTTTATATCACTTCACTATATTATTGAATACAACAAAAGAATAATGCAAATTATTTATATTTAACTAGAATCATTAAAAGTTTATGGAGGTCACCACAAACATAAGTAGCAGGTGCGATAAGAACAAATGCATCCAATCGATACGAGTACTTAATTATACTCGGATTCTACAATGCAACGAATGTTTCAAAATAATAAAATTTTGTATATTCAAATAATTTCTTATCTCAAACGATTTCAATTGTGAAATAAAATTACTTATACGCTTATTAAAGGTTAAAATAATAACAGTGACGATTTAAATGTTAACATATGATTATTGCGCAAGAATATAACAGATTCAAATCATCACAAAAACAATCTAGACTGAATTAAAATATCTAGACTGAATTAAAATATAGCGTAGATTCACTATGCTATATTTTAATTCAGATATGAGCGAGCGTAAAATGTATTGTTTGTCTTTGCACCTCCACGCTTTCACGGTGTTTAGTTGCGCCGCTTAACACGTAATGTCCCTATTTCGGGCGGAAAGTGGAGACCAGAGTGTCTTGACACTAGGTTCTATTAGTTATTGTTGAATAAGGAAAACAATATGATTTATATGTGAAATCAACCAGTATAGTATCTTAGTTACCTGATATGTGCTCCCTAGTGCCAGTCAAGGGGTCCAATATGAACCAAGTATCGCTTTTCTTCCCTGTGTACAATATACCCTCAGAAGAGCGACACGGGGCATTCGCCACCAACTCTGGTATCGTGAAAGGCAATTTTTTAAGCATCTGCTTATCCCCTCTCGGCCCATACATGTACAGAAATCCATGCCGTGGATCGGGCAAAAATTGTGGCATGAGATTCGCATGCTGATTAGGAACTTTTACTACGGGTTCTAGAAGTAACCGAAAAATATGTTAATAAAAATGTGTGTCCTAACAAAAATAATTTATAATTAAAAAGATAAATCATTGCTGTGAAGCATATTTTACATTTTTTGTGTTTGTTATTATAGTACAATCTATAATCTCGTAAATGTCGAAAATAAACGTTTTTATAATTACATTTCGTATTATGATACCGAATAAAATACCGGTTGTTGTTACACAAATTGAGTATGACAAATTATGTACGCATTGTATATATTATATATATGTATTTGTCTAGATAGTTCCACATGGCCGGCGCGGCGTAAGCTGCGTATGCGATATGTGTAAACAACGAAAAGGCATCCAATATTGATAACACAATTATACCAGGTTAAATTCAAAAGATACGGTAATCTTATGATTAACAACTAATTAGTATTTCTTAATCCTTGAAATATTCAGTTTAGGCATATTTTCATTGAAATATAAATGTTTACAACTTCCCTTAAATTTTTTAATTTTTTATAAGTAAATTTTTTTATATATGTAATTCTACATAAAATCTAAAATTTAGTAAAACAAAAAAAATGTGTTTTCAAAATAAATTATATATACACGATGTATGTAATAAATTATCACTAATATAATTTTCTTCTTAAATTTACTCCTGTTTTGCTTGTTGTTGATAAATATTGAGTCTCATTACCAATTTCCTATTATTTGAATTATTCATTGATATTTAAAGAATTGTGTATTTAAAAAAAATATTTTTTTAAAGAAGTGACAGTAATTCAGAATCATCATTAAAATTTGGCATAGAAACTGAGAGATATGTTCAATATACTCTATCATTTTGTACATACATATATTCCATTACATCCATTTTTAAACTGTAATGTTATGTAAATTATAATATAATATATCTAAACTTATGTAAATTATAATACAGTATACTTAATTTACTCTAAATTCAAATTTCATATTATTATGGACATAAATTAAGATACTATAATTTAAAAAACTATTACGTTAATACATTCTTTGTTCTTTTATAAAATTTGTAGTACGTCCATACGAAGTAGTATGATTTAGTACATTTGTTGATTTCAAAATAAATAAACAACTTTACCTATAATTACATCATTTCCCATTTTAAATTACATCATATATATCATTCCCTTATTATGAATACTTGCCAATAAACTGAGGTATTATGAAAAACAGTGTAAAAATACAAGTAATAAACACGATTAAATTTCACTTGCCATCTTTTAATTTCCATATAATATTTCCTGATAAAGGCTCTACAGCCACCATGCCACCTCCTAACGTGGCGAAAATTAGAGGCCGGTCATCCAAAGCTCTCGATAATTCTGTATTTACCTGTAAAATACATAATATTCAAGCGACACTTTTATCACTTTGCACTTTAAATATTTAATGTGGGCAGACCAACCAACTTCACCTTTCTTTCTTTATTCACGATAGATTCAAGTCCGAAGGACTCTACTAGAAATAATATAATAAATAAAAGCTTCATTTTCTTCATAGATTTATACACTATTGCTTATTATGAAAATCATTATTATTTTTTATGCATTTATCGATATATTGCCAACATTTCTAATAAGTCATAAGAAAAAACGCGAAATAATAATCACAAAAGCACAAATGCACCATTCCAAATGTCATATAAGAATCAAATGACATTGATGATTGAATACATTATACATAGAGTATAATAAAATAAACATAGGCGTATTGATAATGCTATTTTTCTATTATCTTTAAGAAATCCAATATAAATTAAGATAAAATTTGAGATTAACATAAGCATCACGTTTAATATAAAAAAATAGTAGTTTTACAAACAAATCAGATTAGGTTTGAGGTAAGTTTTGTAAACCACGTTAAAACTACACACATTTACACACTTTCGGTACTATATTCTGAATTAAATAAATATCAATTCTATGTTATTCTGAATCAAATAACAGGAATAATATATGTGTCCTTTTTTATTTTCAAAAATATAAGACCATGACGTATTCTTGAACTTTTTTAATTAAATATTTTTATTCAAAAATTGTATATAACTCCGCCTCAAATATTCCGATAAATATGTAAAAAAATATATAAAAACAAAAATTGTTCTGGTTTTATAATAATGTGAATGTACATGTACGTTGAATAGGTGTGCATAGCAAACTATTTTTTATGTAAACACATATATTCAATTATTAGTCTTTAAATTTTTTCATAATAATATTTTATCAACTAGCTATTTATAACTTTTTTACAGTTATTAAATGATATGTGTTATCGGTTTCATTGAATTTATTATATAAGTATGAACAGGAATATATATTTTGCATTAAATAACAATATATTCGTAGAAAAAGGTATAGTCGGAAAGTGGCCACCTAATCAGGTGTAATTTAAAAGTACTTTTTTTATTAATAGATATTTTTTTTAAAGTAATATTCTCATAATCTTGTGATGCCAATATACTTGTTAAAATTTTAATTCTGCTATATTTTATAATATTTTACATTTAGTTGCAATTCATTCATTGTTGTTTGAAAGTTCATTGAAAGCTGCTAAATATAATTAGTCATATTTTATTTTTATGTCAAAATATAAACATTTATTATTATTATATTTAAGCTACGGTATTTGAATAGATTTATAATATTATATATATTCACGGTCGGCACTGTCGAGATTGTGTTTCTTCATACAATATTGACAATGACACGAGTCAAGTCAGTGTCAAAATTTGCAATTAGCAATACGATTAATGATTAAGCGATACGAAGTACGAACTGTTTCTCGCGTACACAATCTTTGAAAACATAAGGAGAATATATATGTGCTTAAATATATATTTCTTGTGAAATTGTGCTATAACATAATATATTCGAACGGAAATGTAACGTAAATTTTATATTATCGTAATAATGGAGGTTTCAGGTGCAGGTAAAAAAATAGCAATTTTTTAAACATTTTTGAAATAGTAAAGCAGTTTATTAAATAGTTTGTTAGTAATATTGTACATTAACTGAATTGTTGTAAATTTTAGCTATAGAGGTAATAAAATTAGGTATTTATTTTTTGTTTCTTTGACAACAAAAGATAATAACAAACAATCTCTTTTTAAAGTCATTCTTACGCCGAATTCCTAATTGATTTCTTTGTTCCAAATTTTTATTGTTCTTCTATCAGCATGCACTTAACGATAAAAAATATTTTTAGGGAAATCTCCAAATACGTCACTTTCATTTAGGTATAACGCAAATAATGAAGAGCTGGAGGAATTATTTCAAGAGTGCGATGATGATCCTCCAACTCCTCAACCAGAGCTACCAGTCAGGAGTGAAAGTGCTAGTCCAAAAAAGACTTCCTCTATAATTGATAAATACTTTAAATCTATTAGAAATGAGAAACCCATAGAAAAGGTGGATGACATAAAGCAAGATGTTAAACCTGAAGAGAATCGGGCACCCATTGTACCCAAAGAGGTAACATCTTCTCCTATGAAAGATTATTTAAATCGTCTGGGAAAAAGAAGTACATCTGAAGTGTTGCCTGAAGGTAAAGAACCAAATGAAACATGGAAGATATTCCATGATTTTAAGTTTAAGATAGCACAGGCTGTGGAAGACATGAAAACTCGCTCAGTTGAAGGTTCATATTTTTATCATTAGATGTGTTTGTTTTGTTTGGAAAAAAATATAAACTATATTTTTATTTGGTGTTTTTATTAGAAACAAAAGAAAAAACATTGCCACGGGAAAATTCAACATCAGATTCAGAAGAGAACTCTGCAATCAAAGACTCAGACCAACAAAGTATAGGTGATACTGATAATCAGGTAAGTGAGAGCTCAAATGGTCAATTTTTAAAAATGATTGGTTTGCATGTATAAATTATTGTATTAAATAATATTAAAAAAAACAGCAAAATTGAAATATGGATAATTTTTCTTAAAATTCTTACAGTATTTTCACCCTAAACAAACACTTTCTTACTGCTAGGTTTTCTAAATATTGTCTCTACATATTTGATATTTAATCCTTTCCACATTTATTAATATTAGTAAAAAAGTATATAATTCCATTTTTAGTTAATAGAATTGCACAATAATTCACAATTCATAACAATTTGTATAAACTAACTAGTACCAACACTTCAATAGAATGTATGTAATATAATACTATCTAGGTGTCATCACTGGATAGTAGTATCCAGAATTTATCAGACCTGACTCAACCATTAACAGCTAAAGCCACCGAGTTGGAGTTAAATAAAGAACAAAATAGTAAAAATAATTCTGATAATAGTGATGATACACATAAAAATTTAGGTAAGTATTTTTTGTTTTATTTCCTCTTTATTCTGTTATATTAATGTAACAATTTGTAAATATAACACTGGAGGTCACATTTAGTATTGTATTAATTAGATAGTCGACTAAATTTTTCATACACTATTTCAAGCATTTCAGCAACTCAAGTGTAGTAGAGTTATCAGAGAGTGTTACCTATCATTAAGGCTAACTATAACTTAAATCTGAATGGGAATCAAACCCATATGCAACACCCATTTATGTCCTGCTATGCTGCAACATCCTCAAAAAAGATTCCATCTGATTTTTACTTTCATTTAAAACAAAGCAAGTAACCTTTTATCTACATCAACTATTGAGATTTTATTTACTAATCATATTTTATATATGACATGACTTTTAATAGAAATAAACAGATTCATGATAGTTATGCCATCATGGTGCAGTGTGAAAGTGTCTGACTGTATATGCGATGGTTTTGAGTTTGATTTGCACTCAGGGGAATAATTATATTTAAATTATTTTCATTTCTCCTCTATGGTGACAATACAACGCGCGGCATGGAACTCAATTCCATTCACTTAACACAGAGTGTCTTAACGAGAACCTGGCTTCTCTTTGCCTGCCATGGTATGCGGGAAAAAGCGTGAAGTTTGTGAAAAACAAATATATAATTATTTAATGTTAATTTAACTTAACAACTACACTATAGAGTTATAGGCAATGGTTTTTATTTCATGCTTGAATGAGTGGCAATGAATATAGAATATAGTTACATATTGTCAATATGTGTAACGTTATTTATAATAACTATATTTTACATACCTCTGATATGTTCATGATAATATTGAGCTACATTAAATATTGAAATAGCAGTCAAAATATTTGTGCATAGCAAGACAGTAGACCTAGTGTTAGCACTCTGTTTTGGTTCTTTCCTCTTGAAATTGAGACAGCCTTTTTAATAGTGGAATTTCTCCCAGAGCAGGGAAATTAAAAAAAACATAATATAATTTCACCTGAGTGAAGAACCCACAACTAATCTCGTTTACAGTTATTCTCAATTTTACTGTGCCAATGGCTATGGCAAAAATATTAATTACTTAAAATATATTTTAGCACATAGTGAATCTGATTTAACAAAAGAGCTGTTGCAAGACAGTTTAGAAGTTGAATCTGGAATAGAAGCACTTGAAGACACTATAGATGCTTTTGGAGATCTCAGTCAGACCAACGTAAATGAATCTAAGAAACCTTTAGAGCCCAGTGCCAATGAACCAGCTCTTCAAATAAATCCATCCAATTTTGGATTACCTCCAAGCAAAAGTAATTTACACAAAGAGGAGGCCACAAAGAAACCGAAAGCTTATTTCTTCAAGTTTTCAATGTATTTCCTAACAATTTTTCTACTTATAAATTATTTATTGTTTCCAAATTCAAACGCTTGGAATGGTTTTTTAATGGGCATATGGGTTTACTATTTGGTAAGCAGCTTCAAGGAATGGGTGCTAGATACATATTTTACTGATGAACCCAGGAGAGGGTTCTTCCAATTGAAGCGCAGTAATGCGGTCCCTTTCACATACACTATACCATCTGTTAAAGAACACAGGCCACTTAAAAAATACGAGGTTAGTATTTATTTACACTATTAATTATTATTTTTTCTTATTATTATGATTTATTATAATAACGAATTTCTTTAAAATAATCAGTTTTTGAAACACTTTTTCGGTCATATATTTTATTTGTTATTAGTTTTCATTAGCTAATCGAACCCTACAACTGTCGTGGGTATTTTGGCCGTCCATTTACTTACACTAAAACTTTTCACTTTCTCACGACTATATTTATAACATAATAATAAATATTTTGATTCAATCAAAAGTCAAAGCTTAAAACTATTTACATAAAATACTTTTAGAAAAAAATATTTAATTTTGTTAATAAGCAACAAAAGCAGTTTACCACTTCAACATACTTTGGCCTACATTTTCCATGTTCAATTTTATAGCACGACCGGTAGAATAATTATCTCGCAGCGCCGTTTTATAAAGTGTAATTGTTGAAAACAAAATACGTACAGCATTAGAATATTAAATTCTGTTCCATAGTCACATTTGCAGGTAAAATTATTACAAATCTACATAATATAAGTACATGTATGCATTATAAAATACAAATTAACCTTTTTAAATATTTTTAAATTGTTATTTACAAACTTAAAATACGAAAATCATTTAAGAAAATGTATAATAAATTTAACGTAGCAGGACTCGAACCCGCGCCTCTTGGAACCCGTGTAGGCGCTCTGACGTCTGAGCCACACGTTCTATATCCAGTTATGTCAAATTTATTTCGCGCGATAGCAGTTACAACTTATTTTTGTTGTTACCATCTCTAAAAAGACTTCTACAAATTTCTGCTATTTCAAGGATTAGACCTAAGAACAATCGTTTGGCAAGAGACAATGAGAATTTATTTTTTATTCTTATTTTGAAAATGTTCATATCAATGTAAATAATTAGTTTAAAAGTGGATTTTGTCATAATGTATCATAAACATATCCCTTGTTTTTGCTTCCGCTATTCCCGCGAGACTAGAGACTCTCTTCACTCAGTTCTTCACTTTCTGCCTGAATAACTCAAAAAAACTCGAAAAACCGGAAGAACTCAAGCTACGTTTTGCCTTAGATACCAGAGCAGAGAAATGAAAATAATTTAAATATAATTACTGCTCCCAGTGCGAATTGTACCCACGACCAATCTCATTTAGAGTCAAATGCTGCATATGGCCTCCTTTTTTAAATTATTTTTTCTTATTTTTTAGGGGTGGATTAATCATTATAGGTCGCCAGACTACGATCCTTATTCGTATCACATAAATAAAACTACGACAGCTTTCATGAAATTAGACGGTAAGTGAATTGTTGTTTAGCTTATTATTGAAATATGTTTTGTCATATAAGTGACATGGTGCTCTACTGGCACGTTCGAAGCGCTGTAATTAAAAAACTGAACTGAAATATTTTAGAAATAAAATAAAAATATATTCATATATTCTATTTCTACGATATTAAGAAATAATATTTTTATTTACATATATTTTATATTTATATATATATATTTGTTGTATTACATTGTAGAAAACTATTTAAGGGGTAACAGTAGTAAAACATCAGTCATGGAGGTCGCCATGTTCTTTTACAAATGGCATCTATGTAAGAAAACACGCCGGTCCCCATTACTGATGATCTATCGTACAATGAAATTATTATTCACAAACTTGAATATTATTATTCGGAGCATTTGAAGGAGAAGGTCGTCGGACACGATTATTCAAAATTTTCGTAGAGAATTCGTTTAATTTAATATATTTTTTAATTCAAGTTTTTTACAAATGAGAATATTACAAAGTTGATAGTTAATAACATGTAAGACTTAAACTTATAAATGAGTGAGGTAGGGCTGATAGTTTTAAATTTTCAACAATAACATTTATTATTTCATATTATAAATATTTTTAATTGCAATTTAATTCAGCAGAATCGCTAATCGATGCACAATATTTTTTTTGGTTTAACCACTTTGGGTCTATAGTTAACACAAATAGATTCGATGATTTTCCTACAGGTGAACATGCAACATGTAATTGCCCATGAGAAAAACATGGGACTTCCAAATCTAAACCACAAATGATCACACTTATTTATAGACAGGAGAAAAATATGTAAACCCATTTTTTTATCGTAGATTGTGCGGTGGCAATCCTGGTATATGTAATGAATTTAAAAAAATCAATTGGAAAGTTCACATTTTTATTTACATCATCAACAGTAAACAGTATCGGTTTATTTAAAAGGCGCCATATCGCCCGGTAACAACTGTTGCATCTGGAAGTTAATTTCGTGAATATGTACATTTTTGGCTGCCAAAATAGCCCGATCACTGAGCCAGTTACGATTCAAGCCATTACTCTGTATGTCCGGGACATACTCTGAATCAATTCATTTTTTCCGTGAACAACACAGTACAGAATTTTTTTGGCAGTTTAATGTATTGCATATATGGATCTAGTTATATTCTACCGTTGATATCTATTAATTGTTCCGAAAATATTTGTGCTGATGGATCATTTTGCATTTGTACGTGCTTATGGTGAATCCAAGTGTGTCAACACTTCGTCATAAGATAACACCAATGAAAAGCTTTTTGTTGCCGTTTAATTCTTGCATAGTTCTATGCAATTCCTAGAGTGAATATTTTTGTGGGCCATTCATCCACTCATCTCAAATTGAACTGAAGACATTCGTATGCGACTTTGGGAAGCTGTTCTTACATTTTCCATTTACCATGCTTGGTGACGTCATGTTGAAAGCACCGCACTGCCCGTGGATCGTGTGCTTGGTAACAATATCAAACAATTCTTGATCTGTTAATGGGTGTAGAATTTCGGCTGATGTTACTTGAGTAACTCTGGACGGATTTTATCTTGAAGCTAAATTAAAATGCTCAACAAGGCAAACCTCGCTTTTGCCACTCACTCGAATACAGCCAATAACTTGCGATAACAAAAACATTACATGAATATTTAACAGAAAATCAATAAATGATTTCAATTATTATTTGAACACATGTGCAGTTGTATCATGACGATGCATTGCTTTTTGTCCGGGTAATAGAAAAGTTTGTATCTCTTTCTAATTCGGATTACATGTAAATGTAATAAACAAATCTTGTACGTATTCTGCATGTTTCCTGGACTGCCGATGTAACTTGAAGGTAAAATGGACGAATTACCGATGTCATTGGGGTTTAAAGGTCCCTGATCGATGTTTCCAACAATAGCATCTCGTAAGTGAATGAACTCTTCCGATCGTAATTTAGCCTGCTTGTATTGAATGAATCGCGACCGTTAGCTTTCAATCTTAGCATACATATCAATAATGTATTGATGGAATAGCTGACGATATGGATGAATATATTTTTCCTGATTATGATTAATCGTCCATCGGTATGCGTAGTAGTTTTTATCGCTTTTATCACCTAAAAGAAAAAGAAATAAAATGAAATATTAAATAAGAAATTAAAAAACATACGTACAGTCAGAAAATAAATAGTCACACCGTTTGATGTTAAGGTGATATTCCTGTCCTTGCCAAAATATTAATGGAAATTGTAGGGCGTCATATAAGCGGTGTAAATCCGAAAATTTACTGACGGTGTTGTCTCGCCGTGTCATTTTTATAGTTATTTGTCATTTGTCAACTGGATCACCAACTATAATAACAGAAACCCCATGAACAGTTGGAGCTTGTTAAATCACCTAATGGTACTTTATGATGATTTGAGTTGTCATTTTGCAATTGTGGCCAACCTCTTTTAACCAATCGAATAAGTTGATTCTGATGTTCTAAAAATGTTTCCAACAATATTGTTTTTTCCTTTGCTTGTTCAATGAAATTCAAATCCAAAATATCCTATATTTAAATAGATCTCTTTAAAGAACATAAAGTTCCACCGGCTCTGAACGCAGTTCTGCTGAGAAGAGCCGGCGAGAAACTCAAGCAACAGTTATCTCTTTCGCATACAAACTATTTTCAAATACAAAATTATACTAGCACCGAGTTGCCACGCGCTCTTCACAATTGCCCATAAAATAAATTAAAGGAAATTTCGCATCAACATCGGGCATTGGCATCAATAACCCAATTTTATGGTACACCTGGCCTTGTATTTTGAATGTAGTTTCAAAATTACGTCTATCGCATGCGAGATTGCAAATTTTAGTTGCCCCAAATGACATCATTTGGAAGCAAGAATTAAATTTGCGTATTTTATGCAAAAAATAATATCCGAATACCCGAATCGCCGGCTAGACCATAATAATAAAGGTCCCGGTGGGGTGGATAGAGGTGACAGCGCAACCTTTCCTGATGCGCAGCACATGCCGGGTGTTTTATTCCAGGAAATTTCAACGCCTGACAATATTCCATTGCACCGAAAGTATTTTTTTAAAATTAGTTTATATTTGTTACAAATTAAAGCGTAGACGAACAATAATGCACGTTAATAAATGGCTGGTCCGCTGCGTCTGTCGTTCGTGTACACGTGTGCTGTAGCTATGTTTAGTCGTGCCGCTCTTGTTCTC
Organism: Podotricha telesiphe; assembly: GCA_038994665.1. NCBI lineage: Eukaryota > Metazoa > Arthropoda > Insecta > Lepidoptera > Nymphalidae > Podotricha > Podotricha telesiphe. Next base: position 440,700 of record JAOYRR010000286.1, on the reverse strand, counting down.
GTAATAGTAACAAAGAGTTATTATTATTATTATTAAATAGTATCATTGTTATCATGTTTTATTATCGATGTCAAGTTTTGTTAACTGGTATCTATGTTGGTACAAGTACAGTACAGTACATCACATCAGAATAGTAAATTCTACTCACAGTTGTTTTTCGAAAAACATGTTCGATAATTGTGACTTGCATGTAATAACCACCAATAATATTGCGACTATTAATTAAGATATATAAGCTATCCTATTTTCAAGTCGGATCAAACTGCATAACTGAAAAATTTGATTCAAATCGGTGTGTAGTCGTTTAGGAGTCCATAGTGGACAAACAACGTGACGCTTATATATATATTTATATATATATATATATATAAAGAAGAATATATATATATATATATATATATATATATATATATATATATATATATATATATATATATATATATATATATATATATTTTAGTCTGCATGTTTGCATAATGTGCCTACATCAAAAATATTATTATTGTAGAAGACTAGTATCAGTTACATCGAAATAAAATTTGTAACTATTTTATTTTATAAAACGCAAGCCGATATTCGGTTCCGTAAACATATTAAATATTTAATTTATAACAAATTGTATTGTTTAGACATTCCATTACTTAAATTATACAAAACACCTGCAAACAAAAGGGTAGGTGAAACTTTATGTTCAAGACATTTCGTTCCTTATTATCCGCCGGCTTTAGAAACATCCCAACGATGCGCTTTATCGAGTGAGAGCTGAAAGTATTTTTAGATATAAAATTTGACTAGGAATCGAACCCACTACTTCTTAATGAGCCTCGGCGTCACTGTTGCTGTAACTCTAATTAATTATACAGAAACATCAAGCGTAAGCAATTAAAATATTTTAAGGGTAAACGTTGCGTGAGCTCTACTTTTGTACGTGCGTATGTATTATAAATTAAAAAAAATTCTACGAGGTCTTAAAATTATTTGTTCTAATGTACTTGATGTAGAATAATTAAATAATTTGAATTAAAATTACATGAATATGCACTATTGTTAATGAAGAAAAGAAAGCCAGCTGAAAAGTAAAACTACTTGTACATTTTTATATTAGTAGTATATTACTAGCGAACTACTCGCGGCTTCGCACGCATAAATTAAACGATTAAATTATTTTGCCTACCCGCGTTCTCGCTTAAATCACAAACTTTGCTCAAATTTATAACTTAAATAGTAACTTTTTTATTTATGAACCGATTGAAACAAAATAAACGCTAAATGTTTAAGCGAAGTTTACCGAAACCCAATAGTCAAAACTGCACATAAATCGGTTAAGCCGTTCTGAGATTAGCGTGAACACACAACAAACAGAAAAGAAAATTAAAAATAATTGTTTAAAGATAATAATCCTAAGTATTCTGACGCTTATAACAATCCTCTTTCACAAAGTGGAAGTTTCATTTAAATTCCAATATGCTCACTTAAGATGATCGCTGAATGGGGAAGGCTTATGAAGTAACGTCTTACGTAACTCTCATAAAGACGACGGCTTTCTTCTTCATAGATATATGACTTTTCATATTGGAAATATAAATATTTTTCATTTTGGTAAAACGATATTGAAAATATAATATTTAAATTCAAACATCCAATGTGGCGCAGTGGTGTAGCGTCTTACTGTAAACGCGATTGATTGTGGATTCGATTACCAATCGGGACAATGATTATATTTTAGTTATTTCTATTTCTCTTCTTTGGTAAGGCAGTGTTAAGTTCTGCCACTTAACTCACATTGTTTCGAATTCAGAAGGAAAGTGGAGAACGGAGGCTTAAAATTGAGTTCTCTCTGCTACCCGGCTATGCGGAAACAAGCTTGAAGTTAAAAATAATATATATAATGGCAAGTCCGTCGCAGTGGTGGTTTTCACCATGTGTATATGGTTTATGGTTATAGGTTTATTTTGGAAAAAAATATTATTTGAAATATAGACGTGACCTCTATGTAACAGGAAAGTCACGAACTTGTAATTTGACAATAAGCACTCTCGGGACTGTCCCACAAAGTACATTGTAAATATAAAAAGATATTTTTTAAAGTGTTATTCGCACACTTAGGAAATTGAAAAATACATATTTAGAAAACGTACAAAAAATTTGAACGCAGCGGGACCCTTTCTTGAACGGTGTTCAAGAGGCACGGGTTCAAATCCCGCTGCGTTACGTCTTTTTTTACAAAAAAATATCTAAATTATAAAATAATTGAAAAGCTATGTGTCTATCGTATTGTTAAATACAAATAATATTTATTTTTAGGTTGCAATTTACGCATATCATATACAAGAACGAAAGTGGCGAAACGCGCACTTTGGGATGAGAAAATTGAAAAGGTCGCTTTCTATCAACATCGACTGTACAACCTTACTGGAGCAAGGATTATATTGTTACCTAAAGGGCTTGTAAGGCGGCGGTGAGTTTTAATTATGTTATAATATAGATTTGCATTCCACATTTCGCATTTATTCTGCATTATTTATGTATGCTTCATACATACATATTACATACAGAGCTTTACTTCATTCTTTAAATTAGTTTATGAAGAAAAGGTATAATTATATTATAATCTATATAAAAATTTTTTTAAAAATCTATACTATTTTGCTTTAAATCTATACTAATATTATAATGAGAAAAAATTTGTTTGTTTGTTTTTTACGATTTAACACAAAAGCTACTCGACCGATTTTGACCGTTCTTAAACTTCTTTAACCGTTAGAACCACCATATATCCGAAACCTAAAAATATAGGCTTGCTTATTCTTCTATTCTGGCATTAAGTATGGCCTACCCAGGGTCTGCCTTCCTATTTAATCTCCTCCACTTTGTATGATCTTCCCAACATCACAACATGCAGCTATCGCTTCCTTGGTCGTCCGGGGGGTCTTGCTCCAGGGACATATATATCGAGGCCTATTGTGTCGACATAGTTCTCAGGTCGGCGCGCAAATTGGCCATACTATTTCAGGCGACGCTCTTGGAGCTTGTCCGCTACGTCACGGACTCTAAGACTCTCTCGAATGAATGTGTCAGCACACGTCCACCTCAGCATCTTCATTTCCGTGACGTGGAGCTCCTGTGTGTGCCTAGACTAGCCTCTGTACTGGCTAGCTTTTGTTGCCGTATAAAAGAGCCATATAATTATGTAGATCGCGCAGGCGAAGCCGCAAGCAGGTCGCTAGCATATCATAAAAATAAAAATCGTATGAGAATATAATTATTAAAAAATAAGTGGCACTCTACTATTGTGCGGTTTTGTAGGAACTTCCTTCCACATGCCACACAATTGTGACACAATATACAATTTGTGCCCATAAAGAGTATTGACTTACATTTCGGACCCAAAAAATTTATTAATATATATTTTTGTTTACACAATAAAAATTATGTACTTATAGAGAAATAATTAACTTAGAATGTTATTATGCACGACTTTCATATTTCTTATAAATTAAAATGTTTGTGATTAAAGTACATAAAACGGTTGTAGAAACGGTATAATTAATAGGCGTCAATAATTAAAAGCATTAGTTACAATGTCAAACGAGGTCGGCTGTTAAGGGCTCTTTAACACTGGACTAGAAGAGAGTAAAAGTATCCATAGTCGAGTGGGTTATAATGAGTAAAGTGGTTTACAAAGCCATATTCGACGTGAAAATTATTGAATAAATTTAAGTACATATTCTAAAGATCTAAAGAAATATAGATTATGGAAATATTAATTACAAATTGATAATTTGTTTGCTGCCTCGTTCGAACGGACAAAATTGCACGTTTGATAATAAATTCGCGAAAAATAAATTCTACTTATTTTCGTTCGTTTAGGAAAATGTTTTATTATTATTTTTTGATTTGCATCTTTGCAATATTTTGTTTATCCGAAAGTATTGTTTAAGTATATAAGTCATAAGCTACTTGGGAACGTTATGAGTTAAGCGATTCGATTATAGCCTTTCTATTCAATATTTTTTATAAGTAACACTTAAAAAGTCAACTTAATTGAATCAGAAAGATATCATTATATGGTTATGAAAGTCAGGTAAATTGACATTGACATTAGTAATTTTGTACAGTATATTTGTATACTCAGTGCCTTGTTACAGTAAATATAGATCTAAATATTTAAATTGCAATTAGAATTAAAATAAGGTTATTAATGATTATTACATGAGTTATATTCTTAGAAAATGAGTAGATAGTTTTAATAGGAGTGTATTTATCGCGTGAAAATTGTTGACCTTGGAGATAAACGTGTACAAAACTTGTTCTATCGGCTATTTATAAAGTATTTATATTGAATTAATTACATACTATGTATTATAATTATTACTAGCTCACTCGGCGAACATCGTAAAGCCTCAGAATTAAATTATGTGTCAATATTCAATAAAAATTTACAGAAAACCAAAAGTTATAATTCGCGAGGAAATTCTATACAAAAATTCTCCTGACTTATAACTGTATCATTTCTTTAATTGTTGCAGATGAATTACATATTTGTTGTCAAATATATATTTGTAGTGGGTTCAGAAATTTTCTTAAGAAAGATAATAAATATTAATTTAAACATCAAATGACCGGCGAAACTATTGAATGCATAAATTATTATAAATCTAAGCTATTTTCCTTGCTTTAAATTTAACATCCGAATGCACCTTGTTTAACAGATACGCGTAGATTATATGGGAAGATAAAATGGTTTTTTTTATTATTTTACGTGCAATTTCTTTATCTTACACCTAATTTTGAAACTAAAATTAGCAAAATTGGCCCCACTGTTCTCGAGTTTTAGCAAAACTAACAAACATCATTTAATTTATATATATATATATAGATACACCGCATAGATTGAGGGAACTTAGTAACTTGTTACTCCATTTTTCCTTCTATTTAAAGACAGTATATGGTGATGGTACTCCGTTGAGTGCTGCAGCTTATCTTACTGGACTATAGAAATCCGAGAAAAAATTAAAATATGTTACGTACAAGTTCTTACGTACATGGGAGAAAATGGGTGTAGTATAAAGTGAGAAAAATTTCGTAAATTTCTGATTTTCTCGAAAACTGACAATAATAGCTATAAATTCCATTTTTATATTAGGGTTATTTCGATAATAATTGGGTTAAATGGTCCCGAAAACTATTTAAAGTATATAAAAATATTTGTAAACAAACGTTAAAACATTTCTTGTGTAATTTTAGATTTGTGTGGTCACGTGACAGCACAAATTTAATATGATAAAACCGTACCGAAATCGAAACTGAGAAAACCATAACTATTGCAGAATATTCATACATCAATGATATATATTTTAACAGCTTATGAAATTATAAATTTGCATAAGTAGCGACCCGCTCGCGGCTTCGCATGCGGCGTAGCTACAAGACTTAAACTATTTGGATTTTTCGCCCGCCGGCGTTCTCACTTAAATCCCAAGATTTGCTGGAATTTAAAAAGTAAATGATTGTTACTTTTTTATTTACGCACCGATTGAAATGAAATAAATACTAAATCTTAGATACAATACAAAAATCTGATACCGTATTTTGAGTTCTGGTATATTGATAAATTGCCCCTTATAATATATTTTTTCATATATCTTCCATGCACAGACAGCGATCAGATAGATTTTTATTATATATATAGATAATGCGTTTCGAACTTTTTTCCTATTAGTACTAAGCCAACCGTGCTCATCTTTATTTTAGTAGGTTTTAAAAAATGAGTTCGTGTATAATAGTTATAATATGATATTTTTTTAAATATAATAGATTTTAACATTGTAAAGTGTTATTCACACACTCAGGAAATTGAAAAACATATTCGTTGCAAAACATAAACACATGCGTTCTGAACGCATAGCTTGGCGGCCAGAGCGCTTGTACGGTTTATAAGAGGCGCGGGTTCGAATCCCGCTGCGTTCAAACTTTTATACGTTTTCTAAATATGTGTTTTATAATAGATAGATTAAGAAGGCTTTTTTGAGAATAAGTGTGATATCTTTGATTTGACAAGAGGTCAGCGAACTTTGTTTATTCTTCCGTAATCAACCGCGCAATAAGGTTAATGACAGCTCAATTTAATATTGATAATAATCTCATTATTTAAAAACTTGTTAATTTAAAGTGTTTAAGGTTAATGCGATCTTCATTTTATAATGAATTAAGTCATTGAAACTTACTTTTAAATTGATGCATTTCGTTTATTTCGAATCTATCGATATTAACATTTTAGCGCGTTTTTCTGCAGAACCTATTGTCAAGACACTCCGTTCCCTTATTTCTAATTCGAGAAATTGCGTATCGAGTGGTGGAACTCGACGCTGCGCTTTGTCTGGTCACTAGAGCGAAAAAATTACAATTATTTAAATATAACAATCTTTGATTTTAGCGATTACTACACATTTTGTCACGGACTTCTGTAATGTGTTCAAAACGTCGGATTTCTAAAATGTATTTTCGAATACCAATAATATACGCGAATAATCCGGTTGAAAATAGTTCCACTTCAAAATAATCATTACTCCGAGTGGGAATTGAACCCACAGTCAATGGCGATTACAGTCAGACGCTGTCCCACTGCGCCACAATGGCCTCAATGGCCTCTGACTTCACTGCTATATAGCAAAAAGCGTGAAGCTGGTTTTTTGACACGTATTGTTTTTTTAAATATTGCGCATCAAAATGTCACACGGGTATATATTTATAAACAAGTTATACTATTCAGATTTATTTAACCATAATAAACATCGTATCTCTAAAATCCCAAAATAGAGTTTTGCTATATTATTATTGTCATATTTTTTATTTATTACTAATTTACTGATAAAGAGCTTACTTTTTTATCTGAACTAAATCTAATCTTACTAAGTATCGCTTTATTACTGATAAAAGAAAACAAAATATAAATGTCCTATGTTTTGGTTATAAATAGAAAATATACACAAATGGCTTTTAATTATTATTATCATCTGTCCATTTGAAACTCGTAAAATATTCGTTGCCTTAGCAACGTATTTCAGTTAATTGTTATGTTAAACACATTATATTATAGTACTAGCGACCCGCTCGCGGCTTAGCCTGCGTAAACTACAAGACTAAACTATTTCGGTTTTCGCCCGTCTTACTTAAATCACAAACTTTACTTGAATTTATAATTTTAACTTTATATTATATTATATTATAGCACAGTTATAAAATAATATTGGCATTCTGCACTTCTTTTACGTATAAACTTTAAGTACGTCAAATTTTATATTCATATAGCCGCATAATTTACGTAAAAAGGGGTTCTAAAGTGTCATATTTAGAAAATATATAAAAAAAATTGAACGCAGCGGGATTTGTACCCGCGCCTCTTAAATTCCGTAAAGCGCTCTGACCGCTATCAATTCTTAAGTGTGCGATTAAAACTTTAAAAAATGTTAAAATAAGGGTCTAAAGTGTTTTTGTTCGTGTTCTAATATAATAATTAATAACAATACGGGCCACTTAGCGCCGTCATAAGAAGTATTAAAATTAAACTAGTTAGACTGTAATTACTGGAGAACGGTGTCTTGTCACTAAGTTATCTGTCTGCTATGCGTGAAACTGAAAATAAAAACTGTATTTGTTACATTTTTGACATTATTAATAATGATAAAGTTCAATAAAATATAGAATTTGGTCTTTTTGTATAATTATGATCCTTCATTCGTAGTACAGTATGTTAGTCGTGTGTAGGCAATATACTTTAAAGTTCGACTAAAGCTCAAATACTAGCGAGTTATGGAGACGCACTTGAATTTATCATAGAAATACCAAACTTTGTTTAAAGTACAATAAAGCACATGCTAGCAATTATCACTTTATATTTTTTTTATATATTTATTGTAGTTTTGGAAACGTCACAAAGACTTAAAAACGTATTAAATAAGTAATCTAAATTTGTCAAGTTATAATTACACCTGATTAATCTTAAAGGTTTCTTATAAGCAACATTTTAAAAATACCAGTCAAATTTTAATATGCCTATTTTTTGAAAATAAATGCTAACTGTCTAGACAATTCGACCTAGATACATGACCTATTATAATTTATTTATCATGAAGGCAATGGAGCAAGAAATATCCCATCTGCGTAGTATTAAACGAAAAAGAGAAGATACAAGTGTTAGAAAAGGAAAATATTACGAATGAAAGAAAACTGTCAGAGTCTTTGGAAAGGAAAAGCAAGGAGCTGCCTATAGAAACTGAAAGTACAGAGACCAGTACTAGCCCAGAGAAGAAAAAGAAGTTTGTATGGAGGAAACGAGAAAAGAGGTGAGCATTTTATTACACTTTACACTCAACATGCAATCCTTGAATTCAGGTGGAAAACCGAGTGTCTTAACACTAGGTTCTCTCTGGCTATGTATGTTATTCGCGTATTACTTAAGTGTAACTTTCTATCTTAGGTGTAATTTAGATAGATAGAAAGAGAAACGTCAAACTGTAATAATACATATTTTTCAACATATTTGAAAGTGATTAACGGAGGAGCATTTGAAGCCGCACCACTTCTACTTCTACTTCTTATTCTTCTTCTCTTTACTAGAATCGGCCAAAGCGGTCGCACCAAGGGAAATACTCTACTCTAGCCAATAAAGCTATAACATCTTACTGCACCTTTGTCGATTTTTTATTACTTGGTAATAATGGTAATTGAGTAGTGACCTCAATGATAGAATTGTTGATATGTATATAAACTTACAAGAACAAGCTACTGTTTAATGATTTAAAATATAATAATGTCAGAAAATATAATGTTTCTAGACTTTAAAATATAATTATTTCTTTTTTAGCATTTCGCACAGTGAAACCGAAACTGGAAAAGAGGGATTGCGTCATAGAATAGTTAGGAAAATGCATAAAGGTAATAACTTATATTTTACGATATTTTTTACATATAGGTGATTTTATACTTTAAATTGTGTGAATAATTTACAAATTAACTTGATAGTTTATTTCTGGGACGTTTTGGAGGAAACGTGAAGGAAACTTGAGAAGTTGCCACCAAGTTGTTATTAACATAATTGAAAGCATTAGTATTTTTTGTCTAATTTAGTTTTTAAATGAAACGGCATGAACTAATTTTAATGCATATCTATTAATTTTGTGCAAAGTATTTGATAACAATAGAAATATGTTTATCAAATAAAAATATTATTTCACTTCTTATGCTACTGTAGATAAATTTATTTAATATTTATTTATATTATTATTTTGAACGGTTGATTATTATCTATAATAACGGCAATCAGAGTGATAATGGAACGACAACATTGTTTGTACTTGAGACACTGGAGCCACGCGTATAAATTTCCTTTAAGTATTATTTACTTAAGGCTATCGCGGCGCAATGACAAAGAGTCTGACTCTAAACGCGGTTGTTCTTGGTTCGATCCGTACTCGGAGGACCATTTAATAAATTATTTTCATTTCCCTGGAAAGTAAGGGAACTGCCTCTGCTTTGAAAAAAAAATATTTACGTAAAATGAATAGATACTCGTATAGTGTCTTACAAAAGGAAAAGCTTGCGTTTGGCAGCTTTTTCCCATGAAAGGAATGTTTTCATTGTTCCTAAAAACACGCTTTTTTTACAGCAAAGAATTTTACGTATAGTTTAATTAGGATTATATCAACAATTATACTATAATTATTTTGTTTTGTATCTATGTGCAATCTGCCTTTGTCTTTGAATAACTTGTAATTAGCATAGAGGCTAACGTAGTGCAGTGGCAAAGCGTGACTGCAGACGCAAATTGTTGTGGGTTCGAGCCCCATTCGGAGGAATATTAATAATTAAATATTTAAATTATTTTAATTTCTCCGCTCCGGTGATAAGACAAAGCGCTTCGTTAGTTCTGCCACCGCAACTGGCAATATCCCGAAAATTGGACGGAAAGTAGAGAACGGAGTGTACAGTAGTAGTAGAGTACACTAGATTCTCTTGACTACCCACCTATTTTAGAAAAATCGTAAAGCTTCTTTTTTTTCTAGTTTAGACGTTACAAAGCATACCCTTTTCATTAGCATAGATTTTATGCAATTCCTTCTTTAGATAAGAAAGCAGACAGCGCAACGACATGTACGGAACCAGAAAGCCAAGGACAAGCCGACAAAAATACTCAATTAGAAGATTCGTTTGACGCAGACATGGATTTGTCAAAAGCCACCAGCGCCAAGGATGATGACGACGAACTTGATGAAAGCGAACTGTCCAGGATAAAGGAGTTTTTAGAGGAAACTGTAAGTAACTATGTTATATACATTTTAATTTATATTAAGTTAATATGTAATTGTGGTACGCCTATATATTAATAATCTTTTTATATATCTATCGTCTTTATTTTCGATCGAGATCCGAAACCGAGATATTGCTTTTTGAGTCGCGAAACTTATCGTTTGTCGAGGAAATTAAACCAATGTAAAATATAATTATTCCCCCCAATAGAATCGAACCCATAATCAATCGCGTTTGCAATCAGACGCGATAGCGTAGTGATATGTCATGTAGCTTAGTAGTGACATAGCGCAGTAGTATCACTACTTATATTAAAGAGATATATTAAGTATAAAAAAGACTTTTTGTTGTATTCGTCTAATTTCCGCTTCATTCGTACGTCATAGTTTAATTATGTTAATTAATTCTAAGATCAATATTTGTTTTTGTTTCTTGCGTCTGACTTACTCAAAAAAACAACACCCATTACAGAAGAATTGTACTAGTTTTAATTCCTTCCGTTCTACACTTTAAACCCCATTTTCGTGACATTGCGTATTAAAAGGCGAAATTTTACGCCTTAGTATCTGACCGGGGCCAGTATTGTCAAAATATTTACATTTTTTATATAAACACTCTACTATGATACGATTGCTTATATTAAAACCATCGTTTGATTTGAGGTGCGCTGTGACATGCGTCGTTTTTATTTTGTTTTTTAAATAATATGTTGAATATTTTTCAAAATATATGACCTATTAATATTCGTAGATCTGGAGCTTTGTTGTTGATTTTCTGTGGCCAGTTTTATTTCAAAAATAAGCAAAATTGGAAAGATTTTAGAAATTATGAAATACCTTTGCCGACAGCATGCTTATTGCATTTTTGTCTCTGTGAGAAATAGTATGATTAATTAAAGCGCAGCGTTAAATACGCTATATTTCTAAAATGGTCTGTTAAGAACAGAGCTCTAGTTATTTAAATAAAAGAGTAGATAAAACAATATTAGATACTTATATATATAATTTTGGTGAACTATTTATATAAACCAGGCGCACTGTCCGTAACATGGGTGGCAATTGGAAAACGTGCCATTTATGCGAATGAGTTTTGTTAATATATATTAGACAATTCCATTAGTAAGCCGAGGAATTTAAACCTGGAAAATAAGTTTCTTTGTTTCCTTTGAATGAATGGCCAAGCCACGTGTTTTGACTAGGATGTTTGTAAAAAGAGAGATTGTTAAGTTAGGACCTTTGGTTTGGACATACGAGCGCAGTAATTCTTTTCGCCTTTTTTTTATATAAAACGAACTTAATTTTTTTTTAATATAAGAGCACTCAAACAATTGGAGATAAGAAATATATATGTTTTAGGAGTTGGAGGCGGGCACTGATGGCGCGGCAGAGAGCGAGTGGAGCGTGCACGTGAAGCAGTCGCGGGACAAACACTCCCACCTGTTCCTGTTCGCGCGCACCGGCAGAGATAAGCACGAATGGTTCGTAATATTCATTAAAAGAAATTATTAAATGTATCTTTTTTTAGCTTTACGCTTTGGCCCGCATAGTAATACCTAGAGTCATAGAGAACCTAGTGTCAAGACTCCGTTCTCCACGCTTTGCTCATAATCGAGACATTGCGTGCTTTGTCTTAGGTACCAGAGCGGAGAAATTAAAATAATTTAAATATATTCATTTTCCCGAGTGGGAATCGAACTCGCAACCAATAGCGTTTACAATCAGACGCGCCCCTGTGGCCTCATGTCCAACTTAAATGTAATAGATTTATTGATAGGGGAAAATAATAACGATATTATAAGTGGCCTAATTCGAATATTCAAAAAGTTCAGCTTAAAGTTTTACTTTAAAAAGCGTATTAAACGACTAAATCTGTAAAATGTTGCTTATAATATATGTAGATTTAGAAAATAATGATGTATTTTTAGTATTTTACTACGAAACAAATTAAATAAATACATTTTATATTTTTGCAAATTCAAACAAAAAACATAATAATTTCCTATACCATATTGTTAATATAAATTCTGAACAAAATACCAAAAATATGTGAACTACTAAGTAATTTATTTAGACAATTTTTACTAGCATCGGAGAAAGATAATATATTTGTGTCAGTAGCGTGAGTGTATTTGCATCAGTGGATTTTAATAATGAAATGTAGGCCTCAGCGTCATATAAGAAAGCGTTTTATTTTAAAGTATTTAAACATATTTATATTTTTCCATAGGTATCGTCGTTTCATGGTAGCTATATCTGAAGCAAGGTCAGTGGATACTTCTAATGCAGAAGAGAAGTCAACTAGCGACAACGCGCAAGAGGGCAAAGATGGCATTGAAATGGCCGTTTACAAATTATCAGAAAAGGAAACTGTTGCCTTTGGAAAGGTATTAAAATTATTATTATATTTTATTATGGATGAAAATTTGACGCCATTATGGCGTAGGTAAAATATTAGCCTAATATTATTCATTGTTTATATTAAATAATCGATCCATTGTGACGCAGTGTGACTTCATACGCGTTGGTTGTGGGTTAGATTCCCACTCACAATCACCACTCATTCTCAGTTCTTCGTTGTGGTGACAAGACAATGCGCGGCGTCGAGTTCCGCGAAGTTGGGCGGAAAGTGTGAATCTGAGGAGCGAGATTTGATTTATTGTCTCTCAGAGTTCATTCAACCTTATGTTATTAAATGTCCTTTTATAGATATTGTGTCAAAATGTTTATATAAAACATATTAATTTCATTTCTTCACTTCTTAAAATAAAGTAAAGTGGAGGACGGAGTGTATAGACACTAGGTTCTCTCTGACTACCCTGATATACGGGTAAAAGCGTGAAATAATTCCTTAATAAGTAATCTAAACACCTTACTAGATTATTTATTATTAGGTACCAAAATTCGATGTATTAATAATATGAAAATAATATTTTCTTTTATTTTAAATATATTGTGTATATTTCAGAGCAAACCAAGCGATACGACAGTGGAAGGCGCGATATTGCCGTCTCCTTCACACACAATGCCATTGAGCTTCGAGTCGTACGAAAAATCCTTCTGGCCGTATATAAATAAAATTATACAGGTATTTATTATTAAATATTATATAAATGTTTCAAATTTAATGATTTCTTATTAAAAATATATATTTTTAATTCTGATATATCAAAGGTCAAAGTCCTGTGATGGAAGAACGTGATTTTTATAATTGCCCGCCCCCATGTAAAAGTACCTCCTGTAGAAAATATGAATAATTTCCAAGTAAAACTTAATATTTACCAACTTTAATGTTAAAAGTTCTATCTTAAAGATAAAACATACCACATTACTGAGGTATAAGTTCGAATTCAATAATGATCAAAGAACAATTCGGACTTTTACAATAAAAATTGGTAAATGTTAAGTTTTACTGGAAAAACTACAGATAAACGTAGGTTGCGCTTTTACAGTAGCGTATACAATATTATAATACAATAAATTATAATTATTAATATGTAAGAAGAATTATTATATTATTAATATAATAAATTTCCAAATAATAATGTATACATAACAGAGTCACCAATTGGTATCGAATCATAAAATGGACGTCGGCCTCATGTGTCAAATAGAGCCGACGCCACGCGACCGAGCCAAGAACAAAAAGAAGAAGAAAGGAGATGTTCGATATGTTCCATATTATATTTTAATAACTGACATGCTACAAATATATTAAATTGTACTTTTGATAACAAAAAAATACTGCATCTGGCTGTTAATCAGTCTTTCTGTCTATGTTGTAGAAACGTAGGGTAGCGGATTCATTTTCTCTAGCCAAAGCAATGAAATTAAAATATTTTAAATAACAGTCTTAACTACCAGGAATAAAGTTTGTTTTTTAATGCTGTCAGTATCACAGTTTTGTATTAACATTTGTTTTTTTTTTTTTGTAAATGTAGTACGTAACATAAATCATACTAAAACTTATTAGAAATATATAGATTATATATGAAATGCCCAGTGATATATATACGAGTGCGGTGTGTGGCCAGGCGCAGAGCGGGCGCGGCGGGCCGTGCGAGTGCCGCGCGCTGCCGGCCGAGGTGGCGTGGGCCAACACGCTGCTGGCGCGCCTCATGTATGACGTCATGCGCGACCCGCACATGGTGGCGCGCGTGCAGGACCGCATTCAGCGCAAGCTCAACACGCTCAAGGTGCGTGTGTGCGTGTGTGCGTGTGTGTGTCACGGTCACAAGGCTCTCGAGGCAGGGTGTTTGATTTGTGCGTGTTTGCGAGCGCAGCTGCCGTCGTTCATGTCGCCGCTGCTCATCACGTCGCTGCGGCTGGCGGGCGCGTGCCCGCTGCTGAGCGCGCTGGAGGCGGGCGCGGCGGACGCGCGCGGCGCCTGGCTGCACGCGCGTCTGCGCTACGACGGCGGCGCCACCATCACCATCCTCACGCAGATCAACCTCTTGAAGCTCAAAGAGAAGAGTACGTGGCGCATTTGTCGTAATTGTTCCCTTAACTGCTCTAAGAAGTACTCTCTTATGGCTGCTTCACTCTCTAAGGAGTCCCGGTAGTTTTGGCTGTGCGTTGTCTGTCACTGAGCAACGGGTGTGTTAACGTATAAATATATCATTGAGTAGATAGTAACTTGTATTAAGACACTGTTCAGTGCGCTTTGCCCATTTTGAAGGTTATTTTATTATAGTTATAGTTTTCGGTTAACACGCCGTGCACACCTTTGTCCTACAAGACCAAGAAAATGATAATAATTCCAACGTTTTATACTTAATATTGTACGTAAAGAGAAAAATAGGAAAAAAATTCAATATTAATATGCTAAGACTTATCTATTTCATACACATTTTGTTTTATTTAACAAATTATTTTTGACAGATATCACGTTAGAAGATCAATTGCTTGTAAGTACTGAGAATGTAGCAGAGAGCGAAATCAATATTCAAGATCGACAAGGCTGTGTGTCTCCCGAACTTAAAGTGAGTAAAAATCTATTTTTGTTTTTACCAAATATTAGGTTTTATTGGTTTTATGGTAAATTATCGCATATTTAAAGCTTTCTGAAAATGTTCTAAAATACTGTGTGTTGTAGCGGGAAAAGGGCATGACCGCTGCAATTAATTATATTATATTTTATTCATCAAGAGTATTCACTTAAACATTAAAGAAATATAAAGTGTAATTTACAATTGTAAATAGAAAAAGAAGCCAGCCATCTACGATTCGGACGTAGAGGATTCTGCGGAGTCCAGTAGCGACGATGAAAGTCCGCCCGTGCAGCCTGTCGATAGCGCGGAGCACCTGCCCCTTAACGAATCCACGTAATATATTAATATATCACTTTTGTATTAATATATGCTATGTACTGACGATTTGGAGTATTGGGAGTTTACTCGATGTTTGTTTTATAGTAGCAGTAGCCTTTATGCATTTCTCACATTATTTTAAAAAATGTATCTTTTGATAATATATCTTTTGATAATGTGCAAAGGCTTCTTTCTTACTTTATATTATTGCGATTATTTAGTTTTCTTTTTTAGAGAATTCGGAAGTTGTCGGTGATAGTGTTTAAAAAAAAATACAAACAAAAATCTTAAATTTTGTTCTTTATTTTTATGTCGTGTCTACGTATTATTAAGATGATCTTTGTGAACATAAAAACATATAGTGTAGGTGTAAACACTGCTTGCTTCTTTATTTAATTACATTAATATGAATTTATATTTTTGTTTAATTCTAAAATGTTTGTTAAACAGAATGTCTACGGGCGAAGTGTCTTCCAAGAAGAAATTTTTGAGGATGGTCGATAAAATAGCAACCAATAAATATTTTCAAACGGTAAGCTTATGATTATCTATAATAATATCTACACATATAGTATATATGTAATTGATCGCTGTCTGTACGTGGAAGATATATAAGAAAAAATATTGTTGGGGGCATTTATCAATAAAGAACCCTTAACAATTATTTTTAATTTTCTTTTCTGTTTGTCTGTGCGTTCGTGAACGCTAACCTCAGAAACGGCTTAACCGATTTAAATGCAGTTTTCACTATTGTATTTTGGTAAACTGCCAAACTGTATTATTACTTCAATCGGGTCATAAATAAAAAATTTACAACATTTTAAATTGTAATTTTAAGTTAGTAATGTTTGTGGTTTCGGTGTGACGGCGGGCGAGCGAAAAAACTTGATAGTTATACGTGTACGTGTCGTTTACGCAGGCGAAGTCGCGAGCGGGCCGCTAGTTATACTATATCTCTTAAAAATACTTTAATAGCATATTAAATGTTTGACTTCAGCATTATTAAGAAATACCTGTGTTTACACGATGACTGTGGGTTTAACCCTGAAAGAATCAGCCACACAATGCGCAATGTGGTGGCGATTTTTCTAACAAAATGCCAAAAAGGGCTTTAAGTTTTATTTTTGTTTCAATACAAATATTAATTAACAGGTCACAGACTATAAATACGTAAAGCGCGCTATGGAAGGTCTCTCCAACACTGACATAAAGCTGCAGCTAGAAGTGCACGGCCTGGAGGGGCAGCTGGCCATTAACCTTCCACCCCCACCCCACGACAGGTTATGGATCGGGTAAATCTATTTTCTTTGACTTTTTCTCTCTATCTTTAAAGTTATATTCACACGCTAAAGATATGAACATCATGTTTAAAATAAATACTTTGTTTCTGTTTGTTTGTATAATGTTTAATTTTATTTTATGATTTTTTTCTTTCAAAGAGAAAGCAAAATTTTTCTCAAACTGTAAATGGCTTAAAAATATAACGACTTCTATGTATTTTTTTCTTTCCTGCATGAATTTGGAAATTAAATGAATTGTAGCATTTGTGTCGTAGTCTTTATGAATGGATTAAAAAAAAAGAAACATTTAATTGTATCCTCGATTCCATTTCAGATTTTCCACCAACCCGCAGCTGGTGCTGAAGGCGCGTCCCGCGGTCGGCGCGCGCACTCTCCGCTTCGCCCATATCTCCAACTGGATAGAGCAGAAACTCACTAAGGAATTCGAGAAAGTTCTCGTTTTACCGAACATGGAGGATATTATTATTGACGTCCTTACCCCTACACCTGTTGAATTCGAATGAAAATAACACTATAGTGTTGTCATTACGTCTTGATTATATTTGTCTCACTTTTACTGTATTAATGTATTGTAGGTTAGAGTGAAATGGATATGGTTTCCTTTGATACGCTGTTAAGTGTTGTCTATTATATAATGGTATTTAAGGAGATTCTCGTCTTACTCAACGTGGAGGAGATTATTCGCGGCGCTTTTATACATATTCCAGTCGAATTTGTATAAAAGAAACGCCATCGTGACGCACTGGTGAAGTGTCTAATGATACGCAATGGCTGTGGGTTCAAAACTCACTCGAATCTATCTGCAAATTAAAATTAAATTATCAGACCCACGGTCTGTTAAGACAATACCCGCCGTTTAATACCAACCATCAACTCACAGTGACCTTAAAATTAGAATGGAGGGACTTAAACACTAGTTTCTCTCTGCCTACACCACAGTAAAAGACACTATATTTGTCACACTCTTACATAATGAGTTAAATTAACGATTTTCGTTCAATACCCTATTAAGTGATGTTTATAATTTTTAAATGTGTTATTTTTCTTTTGTAATATTACCAGTACTTCTAGGGTTTTGATATACAAAATGAAAAATATTTTGAATGCAGATTTTTATTCTGTATTTCAATGTTATTTAAAAAAAAGAAATTTTGATAAGAGTTGTGTTACATTAGGCAGTTTACAAACGTACGTAAATTTTGAGTGAACAATTCAAGTTTACTGGCAGTTAGCATTTATTTTCCGAGAATCTATGTATTTTTTTTTAATTTATTATTATTGTAATTAATAATGGTAGAGATGTTATTGTAAAGTAGTTAAAATTTAAACAATAATAAATCCAAAATTAAACAAAACAAACCTGTCTAATATAATACGATCACGAAGCTCAAAAGACTTATTGAGAAATATGTATGTATGTAAAAGAATATGTAAATATTTGTATATGATATTATATGAATTTATATACACGTGTATGTTTATTGTAACTTCTATATAGCGATTCAAAAGGTTTTTTTAAATACAATGCTTGTGTTATCGTAAATTAAAAAAAAAAGTACATCGGTAGGTCCAAGGGAGTGCAAAAATGGTAGTGCAAAAATACCACACTACTTTACAGGGGAGATTTTTAAAGGTACCTAAACCTAATATTGTAATTTGTCATCATTTCAAATAATTAAAATTTTGTGAATACTGAATATTGCATTTACTGGTTTTTTTTCGAAGCTTAGGAAGCTTTCAAGCAATAATTCTCCTGTAAAGTTACGCGTTGTAAATCTACGTGGTACAAATCTATGCAATATTGTAGATATAGTGTATTTAAATTATATTTTATTCATTTCAAATAGTATGTCCGTTACAACTGCTGTGAGGATGTTATGCAATATTCTTTTATTTTGTTTTTAGGTTTAAATAAGTATTATTTTATGTGTGTAGTAATTTTAATTATATTTAATATTTATTTATTTATTACGTTGAAAATGCTTTTTTGTCTATTATGCAATTTTTTTATGAATATACTATTATACTGTTTATATCTCAACCTGGTAACATCGTGATACAAGTATTTCAATCCTACTATTGTTTAAAATGCAATTTTCGCGTTTTATGCAGGGGTGAGCAACCTTTTTCAGAATAGGACCTTTTTAAATCTTACATCTTTCTTTAATCACATTTCTTAATACTATTTTAAATTGTATTCATACTAGAAGTATTACATTACAAAAACACGAAATGTGAATGAAAAATAGATTACATACAATAATTAAGAAGAGAATAAAAAAATATATCTAGTTAGCAATCATATTGCATGTTTGGTAAAACTTAATAACTGTGATATAAATAAACGATTAAAATATTAAACGGGCCGCGGGTTGCTTACCAATGCCTTATTTGAATGATATTTAAACGTGGTTACGTGAATGTTTTTACTTTATCTTACTAGTAAGTTTAAAATCCTTACAAAACTCTTTCTCCGAGCTTCCTAGAAATAAAAGTTTGACAATAATTCCAAATGAAACTAAATTACAAAAACTAATATTATACACATTGTTTCAAAGTGTAGAATTTATTTAATTTTGAAACTATACCTAATGTTGTTAAATGTAGTGAATCTTTTAAATGTATGAATATTTGAAGCTTCACTGCCTGAAACTTTACTGTTTGCATAACATTGGTTCGTCTGATATATTGATATGTCTTTTGCCTGTCACTGCCAAATTTTCAGCTTCTAAATGCTTAAATGTTCATTAATGTACATATAGTACTTGTCCCTATTTGTTTTTTTATTAACATGTGGTTAATTTTAATAGATTGAAACAAGAAAATATTATCCAATAACTAATTCTTTTCTATCATACTTAATGAATTTTTGAAAACTTGGTTTTTTGTCGATGATTAATTTTACAACAGTTATAAAAATACGTCAAATGAAACATACTAAAGCACTGAATAACATTTTTAAAAAATATATCTTTGAAGAGTTATTAATCTTGTTATTTAGTATTAATATTAAATGATTCCTTTTTACTAGAAGTTGATTTAAAAAAAAAATAATTATGATTTTAAAATCCTTCTTGCCGTTTGTATTTCGGACACGAAACCATCTGATTTTAAGAAAACGTATAAAATATCAACGCAACGGGACTTGAACAGTAGTTCTCTGCCCTGCCCCTGATACCCCTGGGTTTGGAGCCTTGTTCCAAGCGCTTTTGCGAATATAAACTATACGACTAACAAACTGACGACTCGCTTGAACATTTTCTAAGAGGAGTGGGTTCGAGTCAGGCTTCGTTCTAAATTATATACGTTTTCTAAAAATGTTGTTGTCATCCTAAGTATATGTTTTTAAATGTTTAAAACACTTGACAAATGTGAAAAAAATCCCAAATCATCCCTTTACCCATAAAAAGAGTTCGCACAACAAAAGAAAGTATTTCCCACTTTTAATAAATACAATTACTATCTATGACATTTTTAAGCAATATATTTATGGATTGTCTAAACTTGTCGTTCCGCTTTACTAATATTTGCTAATATTTCCTTTTATGAAGTCTGCTTAATTTTAGAAAATTTGCAATGGAAGTCGTCGCTATAAATTAAAGGCTGAATGATCTTGCTCATGTGTTTTTAAATTGATTTAAAATAAAAAAAGCGTAAGCAAAGTTCACGCGCTTTTTATTTTATATAATGAACTTATAACAAGATATTTCTTGTTAGTCCAAATGTATTGTGACTTGTGTGTGCGACGTTCATATTTTTTATTACTAAGGCGCTGCGTATACGTTGATTTCCTTTGCGCACCGACACGGCACACCGTCACAGAAAACAATGTTGCTGTGTCCGGTAACGGCGATCGGACACTCTGTTACCGACACGATACATCATTACAGGTAACAGAATGGCTGTGTCCGGTAACGGCGATCGGACACTCTGTTACCGAAACGGTACATAGTCACATGAAACAGAGTCGCTGTGTCCGGTTGTCACGGAGCTCAATATAACTGTAAAGAAATTTTCTAATGTTGCTAGTGTTTTCAACTGACAACTTTTAGGTTTTAGTCACTTGCACCGAGCACCTTTTGATCGGCTACGATTATGTCAAGTAGAAGTAAGTAGTGGCTTGTATCAGACACAAGACACAAAAGTGCCTACGTGTGTGCAGAGCCTAATTTGTGCCCTACTAAATACTTTTGGTGTAAATTGTATTGTCACTGTACTTTTCAATATTGTTGTGGTTTTTGTGTTATCTTTGAATTGTTTTTTATACGTGAAATTATATAATTATAAAATAATGTTAAATTAATAAATTTGTATTTTGAAAATAAATTTTCTCAAAGAAATATAAAAAATATTTTTAAAATGTATTTATTGAACCTATGTATATTTATATTTAACATATCACACCAAATTGAGTATTTACCGTTTGTGAATAAACTATTTTGGAAGGATGATTTGACATTCAATGGCACCTTTATAGTTTATGCTTGTAAGTTTTTTATAAAACTTTTGTAATTACGTTTTTATTTTTTATATATATTGGGATAAGCCTAGACTCATTTTTCATCGAAACTGTTTAGTACATTTTGATCCCGATGTAATAACATGGCAGGAATTTATTTAAGTTTATTTATAGTGATATCATAAGGATATTTGTGTTCCTTATTTATTTTTAATTTATGTAATATTTGTCGCTTATGATGGACTTAGTCGTAGTTGTCGTATTATGTTATTTTTAATTTAAACATTTTTTTACATGTAAACCTATCATCATCACAACATATTATATTTTAAGCGATACTCTAGCAAAATATTGTATACTAAAAATGATAAGATATTTTCTTGAAGGAAGTCACAATTAAAATTTGTACTATGTAATTGCTATTGGTGTAACAGTTGGCCTTTTCTACGGCTTGTATCAAATGATGAAATAAAAAATATATATAAAACAGCATATTGTAAAAGGATATGTAAAGTTTATTGAAGAGAGCCAAAGCCAATGTAAAATGGTAATCATTCTAAATAAAATAATAATGAATGCAGCTTCACTCTTTTTCCCACTTAGCGCGGCGTTGAACGAGCAATGTCTCTACTTCGTGCGGAAAGTGGGGAATGTATTAATTAATATTTTATATATATTTTTTACTTTTACTATATAAGGCAATAAATACAATTTACAAAATTTATTATATTAATATATATTAGTTTTCGTATTTTTTTTTTGTATTAAACAATGAGTATATAATTTTTTTTATTTGCCAATTAACTAGTATATTTGTGGTATGTATATAGTTTGTTATAAAATTATAAAGTGTTTATGTGATACTATATATAATTAAGAGTTAAAACCGTGCCGAGTAGTTTTTCTATGTGGTATCAGTTGTGATTTTGTCAATAAATAAATTGGTATATTTAATTGTCTTTGTTTTTATAATCATAATCTTATATTAAGTTGAATTTTCTTAATACCTTAGCGTTTTAATTTTATTTTATTTAAAAAATCAAAACTTAGTGTCGTTAAATAGTAAAAACGAATAAATTATTGGCACAGTTATAATTTTTTTTAGAATATATCCTAAGTATGTAACATTTTAAAAATATTAAATTTTTCAAAAATGTTACAGCCTCAGAACTTTTTAAACCTTTTTAAAGTGTTATTACAAACGAGAAATAATCTTTGGGTAGCTTTGTTAATAAATAAATAAGGTATAGTTTTATTATTTAATATTCAAAAGGAAAGGTTATAACGATTTGCTTTTTAGCTAGTCAAAAGGGGTTTATGATAAAATAAAATACAATAACTGTTTACAGCATTTTATTGAGTCAACAGCTTTTATCATCTCATCAAACATGTTCTTATATACACTTACTATTTGCTGTATATCTATATCACATACAAAACATTTGTACAAACTAATAATATATTATTTATAAATATCTATAAAATTTTATCAATACTTGTTGAATACAGTATGTTAGCTTTGCATTGGAAGCGCTCAATGACATTGAAAGAGTACAAAGCAAATTATATACATATTTAAATATATGAATATATTATTTTTTAATTATCAAGTTATTATATAAAAGAGAAACATTCTTCTTTTCATTCTGTTATGTAAATAGAAGATTTTAAGAGGAAGACTTATTGTCTTAAAATAGATTTATTTATAACAAGTAAGTTAAATATAATAAAATAGGGTTGATTCTTTGTCATTTATATATAACTATAACTTAAATTAAATATGTACACAGTTGAGATCAACCTTACGCTCTATATATAAAGATCTTGCAGATTTTGGCACTCTGGACCACATTCACTTATGTACTAACAATATATACTGCGTTCAATATATTACATATGAAGCCGTTAGTGCAATAGAATTTTTTCAAATTTTAAATACAAATTTAATAATTATAATAATAATGATATTTTCCAAAGTATAATAGACAAGACTATTTATTTGACAATCCTTGTAAATGTCAATTTTGAAATATACACTCTTAGATCAGTCTACAAGAAATTTATACATTAAATTTCAGCTTTATATGCCCCTTAGTTTCAGCTGTGGGTAGTT
This sequence comes from Podotricha telesiphe, assembly GCA_038994665.1. Classification (NCBI taxonomy): domain Eukaryota; kingdom Metazoa; phylum Arthropoda; class Insecta; order Lepidoptera; family Nymphalidae; genus Podotricha; species Podotricha telesiphe. Next base: position 417,214 of record JAOYRR010000286.1, on the reverse strand, counting down.
TATCAGTCAGTCACTAAGCCACTAACGAGAGATTTTTATACATAAATAAGAGGCTCAACGCTTTTTCCGCATAGCAGGGTAGTCACCGACAACCTATTGCCAAGTCACTCGGCTTTCCTCCTGATACGAGACATATCGTGGTAACTGGCGGAACTCTACGCCGTGTCTTGCCTTGTACCAGAACGAAGAAATGATAATAATCATTTCTTCGAGTTGGGGAACGAACCCACAAACAATTACATTTGCATTCAGACGCTGTTCCACTGAGCCACGAGGACGTCAAGTTTTACAGATATATACATATACATATGTTTACGATAAATTAAATTACAATTGCAGTAACAGCTTTTTTAGTACAAATAAACGTTATTATGTAACATGTATATCATTTCTATACAAAATATGGCAAGCTCTTTATGTTACGACTACGATAAGCAGCTGTGAGGTGTTTTTAAAAACTTTAATTATATAGGAAGACGTTTCCACGTTGTTGCTTATTTAATTTGCTATAATTTCTATTATAATTATATTCTTAATATAGGTATTCAGAATATAAATATAATATATTTTCTTTATACGTTAACGACGCGTTGCTGCTAATCATAGTTTCTAATAACATTTCGCTAATTAAAATGGCTTTTCTTTAATATATAAAAATGTACAGCTATAATATTTACAATGTAGCTTATATTGACTTGCTTTATGAGGCGACTTTTACTTATATATTATTATACAAATATCAATAATACTAGTAACCTATTATTTAAATGTTTATAAGACGTTTAGATATAAACTATATGCCTTTACTGTCATACATATACTCGTGTATACAGGTTTACGCTTTTTCCAGTATAGCAGGCATTATATTTAGAGAGAACATAGTGTTAAGACACTCCGTTTACCACTTTTCGACCGAATCCAATCCAATGAGGGGCGGAACTCGACGCCGCCCTTAGTCTCCTTCGCCAGAGCGGAGAAATGAAAATAATTTAATTATGATCATTCTATCTAGTGGGAATCGAACCCACAACCGATCGCGATCAGACACTGTCCAAAATTAACAAAATATGTTTTATATCATCATGAAACTGTCTCACGCAGTAAATGGATAGAAAGTGGAAAAAGGAAATTGCTTGGACTAAGTTTTACTTGCATACCTCACAAAATTCGAAAAATACATGAATATGTGTGACTCTACATAATATTTTACTTTTAATTAATAAAGTAAATATAATATTAGAAAAATTACAATTTTCTTAATCTAGCTAGTGTTGGTAAATACGTCTTTAATTACATCACTAGAAGCATTTTACACTCACAATACGTCCATAGAAGATAGCAAATAATATTACTTTCAACATTTTTAAAGTGTTACTCACACACTTAGGATGTAAGAAACATTATTATACGTTTTCTAAAAAAATATATTTACTTTTGTTTCACATTTAGACGTTATCTTATTTGTCCACTAAGGACACGTGGTCTGTACTTGCGTTTCAAATCAACAATGCTTTTATTCACAACTTTACCTAACCCTAGGCTTATGACAAACAGAACTTACTAGTTTTACGTATTCTTTAATATATTTTTTTCACATAATATATCAGAACGAGGCGTGAGTAAGTTGATATATATCGTTTGAAATATTGTTAATTTACACCTGTAAATGCATTTGCCACCTGCGCTCAGTACTGCAGGAGACAATGCGCAGTGCCGTCCCGGCGGCGCCGCGCCGCCAGCGCCCGCCAGTCGCGCAGACGCGGCGCGCACGCCAGCGCCAGGCGGCCGAGGCGGCGGCGCGCCATCAGCAGGAACTCGCCCGCGCCGGCCGCCGCGCCGCACGCGCGCGACACCTGCACGTGCGCGTGCAGCGCGCGCGCGCCGAGCGACCGCCGCTTGCGCTGGCGCGGGCGCGCGTCCACGGAGTTGTCTATGTCGTATCTGTAAATACCATTATGGTAATTAGGTTTAGTTGCTCTCTGCTCTGTACTAAGCTTAAGAAAGTAGAAATGGGCTTTCATTTAAATCACTAAAGAAACCATTGCCTCTAATAGAGATTGAACACATAAGATTGTGCTGTCAGACACTTCTCAACTTCTTTTTTTAAAAACAATAATTAAAAGATAACAATATTGAAAACATAACAAAAAAAGGGAAGTGTTACTCGAACAAATTATTTTATTTAAAAATATAGTCCAATTTCCGTACTGCCAAAGCAAAGCCCGTCGCTAGAATCCGCCACTCAATACAATGTCTCAAATTTGAGCGATAAGTGGAGAACGGAATGTCTTGAGACTAGTTTCTCTCTGACTACTTTACCTTACTTACCTTACCTACCTGCGTGAAAAAGCACCAAACTAATTACAATTCATCTTACCTATAATAATCATCGTCTGGTTCGCTTGAGTCTCCCGACGCAGTTGCACGTAAAAGCTTTGTAAGGCGCCACGTCAGTTGCGTAGTATCTAACTCGTCACGCTGCTCGCTGCCTACTATGACTGCGCGGGCAACTGGAAATAAGATACACTATTAGTTGTCAATAATGGCTTAATCGTATATTTTTTAACATTTTTTAAAGTGTTATTCCCACACTAAGGAAATTAAAGAAGACCTAACAGTTCAACAGTTTTCAAGAGGCGCGGGTTCAAATCCCGCTGCGTTCAAATTTTTATACGTTTTCTAAATATGTCTTTGGCTTAATCGTTCTTTGTCTGACTTTTGAACCATGGTACAACTCTCACACACCAGTTCGAAAACTATCTTCCTATAACGAGTTACGATTAGTATTAGACTTGACTACTTCAGAATCAAATATTACAGAACTCTTGTATTTTTTGTGTTGTAGTAGAGTATTCTTGTACTTTGTATATTCTTTTGTTTTTTTTGCATTTCTCATGATTTTATTTATTTAACTTATTTTCTGTTTTTATTTCTATTTGTAAATGTACAATAAAGTTTGTTTTTATTATTATTATACCTGCCTATGAATTATATAACATTTTTTTATTTATTATATAACATTTTACGTAAATACTTCCATGTCTAACACAAATTACCTAACTACAGATAGTAATAAACAATAGATTCTCTCACATACATCTCACAAAAAACGATACGGTTGACTGCATTCTCTTATAGGTATATTTTTGATAAAATCATTATGTAAACACTAAGAAGTTAAAGGAAGTTTATATAATTTTTTAAGAAAAAAATACAAAATTTATTTCTTACGTGGAGATTCATCTATAATATCGTACTAATTGCAAACGGAGTGTAGCTGTAAGCTCCAAAAAATACACAATAGACGCTGATATCACGCCTGTCGCAAAAACCCAGCTCCCGTTGCGTTATCTTAAGTAATAACTGTCGCTATTGTCCGAGCTTTTTGCTTATCCATGATCAACGTGGATAGATAGCTTGCTTTTTTCCTTCTTTGTTTCACAAAGATAACTGAACAGTTGTAAAAGTAAACGGCCATCAACCCCACACCGACGATAATTATAGAGGAGGCTTTTAACTAACGAATCTTATACTTTTTGAAATGAAACTGAAGCACAACCAGATTAATCGCGTATAATTTTGGTATTCGAAAATACATTTTAGAACCCGACGTCAAATGGCAGACAAGTGCCACCACAGTCTACCTGTGACCACGGACTACTGTAAAGTGTTCGAAACGTCGGGTTCTAAATGTGTAATAATCGCGAAAATCAAAGAACCTTATATACTATTATTTCTAATAATAAATGTGTAAGCCCCCAAAATGTTTTATTGAACGAACTACCTTGTAAACTGTGTGTACTGTAAGCTATTTTTTATTTACAAATTTATTCGTTTAGTGTCAATATGCCTAGTCTTGGTGCAGCATCCGAGGTATATGTTTAGTAAACGTCAAGTCATCGTTAAAATGCAATTAGTACTATGTACGATGATAAACAAAATTTCGTTGATCCGTAGTTTCGAACCTACTCGAGACGACTAATAACGGCCGCCCACCGTATCGGGCTATCACACATAACCATTATAATCTATGTAACCTGTAGCTCGCAGGATAGGAGAAATAACGACATTTCTCCCCGTCGCGTAGTGGCGTCGCGTGCCTACAGACTTGTTTATCCTGTACTTTGCTTATTATGGACGTAAATTGAATCTAAGTATTCCCTTACTACTGAATATGTAACAGCTTCCGTACCAAACCCGGTATGGAGACGCATTTTAATCTGCGTCCGTTCTAAGAAGCTCGCGCGGTCACTTTGCGAGACAAAATTGGTTTCTGTAGACTTTTTCCCTTGAACAATGTTGAAATTCCACTGTATAACGAAATATTGTAAGTCGTAATGAACAAAAGGATTGCACGGCAGAAAATTATAATTGTAACCTTTCATCAAATTTAATTCGAGACGCAAGAAATGACGATTATGGCGACAAATTGCAGTGCGGTCGGCGTAGAAGGGTTTATTAACATTCAGTAGGGCGCGCCAACACTTCTGGTTCCGAGCTTGCTCCTCGCCGCGGTAATAATAGCCGCCATAATAACCAGTAAATTTCTTAGGAAAATTAATCATAGTATAGGCGCAAGTACTTTGCTATGCACACATTACAGATGCATATTTTATTTATATAATTTTTTATATTTACACATATTATGTGTACCTGTAAAGCCTATTAAGTAATACTGTATTTTTCATATAAAAAATAAAAAAAACTTACCCAGGTCGCTAGTGCAGAATGCTAATTCTAATTCAGATTCGGAACAAGGTCTACAATCAGCGGTGGCGGGATCGTAGTGTCGCCTGACTAATGGCTTGGCTTCATATTTGAAGGAGGCAACTCTTCTCTTAGGTCCTTCTTCTGGTTCAGCTTCTACATAGAGAGCGGCTTGTCCGTGACGACTGCGAAAACATCGCAGTTCGCGGACGTCGCCGTCATCAGGTGCGTAAAGAGGCACTAATCTACGAGCACCTTCTACAAAGATGCGCGCTGGAAAGCGTTCGGCAGCTTCTGCAAAAAATATAGGAAATTATTTAATTTAATTATAAGCTTATTTACAACGTAATAGAAATAATATCATATAAGCAAACTTGTATTCGTTTAGTTATTGATTATATTGTTTAATAGTAATAATTTTTAATAATCTCTAAATTATAAGTATCCTTAGTTAATCCTTATAACATCAGCTATATGCCAGTGGAAGTCTCGTCAAAATCAGTCCGTCAAGGCCGTTCCAGAGATTAGCCGGAACAGACAGACAGACAAACAAAAATTGTAAAGAATGATATTTTGTTGTAATAAAAAGCGGTTTTTTTAATATTACAAACAGACATTATTTATTTGTATAAATGTTTATAACACTTTTGCCGTCGTCGTTAGTAAAAATGACTGATGATTTCGTTTATTTCTATTCGCTTCTAGTAAAGTAATAACAAAAAATAGTTAATCTTCTTCTTAATAAGAAACCTGGGCATAAACGGCTGTAAACAAAAGTGCATTTACCTGTCTCATTCAGCTGCAATGTATGGAAGAGGTCAGGTGGGTCAGGTCGGCGTATGACCCGGACACAGACTCTAAAGTCCCGCTCGTCAGCGGGTAGCGGCGGCTTGAAGAGGAGTCGCAGTGCGCCCCGCGGGTACACCCACGACACGCTGCCCTCCCGGCAACGCAGGTACACCGGCGTCACGCCACGCTCCGCGGTAGATGTCAACCCACTAAAAATATTCAATTAATATAGATGTTATATGAATAGTTTATTGTAGAATTTGTATACTTTGTTTAAAATTATAATTTTGTTGTAATAACGTAGGCCATCCAAATTAAATTGTATAAATACACATATATAATACACAAAATATTTTATGGAACAAGGCTGGATGTCTTAAGATATATAAGTGAAAGTATTTTTTCTCCACCAGTCGCGTCTGTTTTTATAACAGATAAACGATATAAATATAAAAGTAAAAACCATATATAAAGATTCTTGATATAATTATGACGCAAGTGTGTGATATAGTAGAATAAAAACGTGCCAAATTATTGTATTTGTATTAGTAATTTGAGAAAAACTATATTTCATTTCTATTTTTGTAAGACAAATTTCTTTGCAGTTTATACGAAAATGGAATTGAGAAAAAATGAAAGTCGACCAGATAGAAACTAGAAACTGTAGATACAAAGGCAAAATATCGGTCTCAGATCACCATGCAATTTCCTCTGATTTCAAAAGTGCTTTACAAGATAGCCTACCTATCTGTAGTCTGTACCACGTAAGCGGAGTTTCTGGAGTAGCGCCCACGTCCTGCCCACGGACCGACTTAACATAAAACTGAAATATATGACTAAGGGCACCCCATAAAAGATAACACGAACGACAGTACATGCCTCGAGGCGACAGTAATAAAAATAACAACAAGGCTTTTATGTAAAATGTATTGTATGTGTGGCCCGTCTGATGCTCCTTTATTAGCCGTATTAAAGTACCTTAGAAAGAAGGTTGAGATTTATACGCCATTATACATTCATGCTGTAGAAACCGTTCATCAAGATTACAGGATAAAAGAAAAAAAATTATACACTATCCATACTAACGTTATAATACTAATATTATAAATGCAAAAATAAACTTTGACCATCTGTCTGAGTGTCATTACGGCCAAACCGCTGAACCGATTGTGACGAAATTTTATATAAAGATACTTGAGTGTCTTAGGATGAACAAAGGCTTTTACATTTTTCTCCCATTTTGTTAATTTTCCCAGGAATTCGCCGAAAATACGAAACGGCTGTAGTTCAGGGGGGCGAAGTTGTGAGTGGGTCGCTTGTAAAAATATATAGTAATGCATTTCCAACTGTATAGTTTCGAATAAATACTTAACACCTAATATTACTAGTTACAATATAGTATGCGTTCTGGTCCATCATCGTCTAATACGGGACAACTTTTTTGTTTAAGTTAAACTATTTATAAAATGCCTCTCCCTTAACTTACAAGTAACATCCTTAATACTTTCACGTCATCACAGGGCTTCCTTAATCCTCCCTAATGGGCTGAATCTTGAAATATGTGCGTGTATTATGGACAGACATAAAAACTGGTCCCTGGTAAGATAGAGCTTCGTATACGTTAGTTCTTAAGAGATGTTCAAATATGGACGAGTATATACATAAAATTATAGTATAATATGTATTGTGTGTGACTAGAAAATTACGAAATATTTTTATCCTTTTTTTATTGCGTGATTTTAATATTAATTCCATTAAGAATACATTTATGGTAATGATTTGTTTAACCAAAAAAATACATATATATTTTCAAAGCGCAAAATGTCGATTTTAAATAATAAAAATGTGCAGCACTTTAGCTATTGCAAGGTACACATAGACTAAGGGGTGGACTTAGGGTGTTCAGCTGTTAATAACCTATTAGTATTATATTAACTATGTTAATTTCCTAAGTGTTATTGACACTTACACGTAATTTTGAATTGACACGTAATTGGAAATAATATATATAGAAAATGTATAAAACAAATTTTAACGTATGAAATCTCTCTACAGAGATGCTAAACTTGCGGTTAGACTTATAGTACATAAGTTGTAATAAGCGTATAAAAGTTTTGACGTAGCTGGATAGAATATATAGCTAGCTATTAGAATATATAGAATGAATAGTTTTCTAATCATCTATTGTGTTAATACAATAATGAAAAATTGATTAAACTAGATTCAATTAAGGTGGAGATAAAATATAATTTTTTGTTGAAAAACTTCTAAAATTTCATATCCTACAATAATTCAAAATAACCTCATATAATATGGAAAAAAGGCTTTCTATTTAAATCTATTAACACACTAGTTCCTAAATAACTGTTAAAGTTACATATAGCAAATGTAGGTACCCATTTAACCAAATCCCTAAGCCTGTTTCTCACCCCTGTCTTGAACATTACTTTACCAACACGTTAAAACAATACAAATAAAAACTATGCTACACAAAAACCGCATAAACTTTTTGTTTCAAAAACGTAGAAACAAAAAATTCATGGAGGGGTGTTAACTGTCTCGGTTGGTCCGTGTCTCGTGGTCACAATTTTTTCTATCACATCTTCTACAAACACGCATGGAATTTTAAATCCACCTACAAAATGAAATATATTCAACTTCCTATTTTAAAATTAATATGTTTTCGCGAGAAAAGTTTTGCACTTTTGTTTAGAACCAAGATGCTAAAACTGGTATGATGAGGTCGTTGTACAATATGAGCGATGTTCTATATAGAAACACGTTAACAAAATAAAACTTGAAGCTAGAATTATTATTGTAAGTAAAAATAAACGCGTTAGAAAGCTACGGCGCGGATGATAATAATATTTATATATAACTTGACATACGACTTAATAACTTTTATAAATCAACAAAAAAAAAGCCTTATAATATAATCTTCAACCATTACTGACAAATGGAGTGGCGCCGATAACGGCCTGAGAGCTTCTAATATACGCACTTTAGTGCCTCACGAAGTCGTGTACCTATTACTGGAACACTATGACTTAGTCTGCTTAAGAAATATAGCTTAGAAATTTATAAGTATGTTTTAAATACAGATACAATAATAAATAGATACGTTTTTTTTTTATTATAATCACAACCTTCGCTCACACTTTACAATATATCTTAAGAAGAGAAATAAAAATTAATTTTATTACTAATTGTAAGACTTTATATTATTCAAAGACGCCTTTGCTTTTGTAGCTTTACGACGAGTGAGACTGGAGGCGTTATTACAATCTATAAATTCAAACTTTTAACGTATTGGTGATAAAATACGATATATAGGAGTGATTAGATTAATACAAAGACTCTTCTATCGTTATAAATATTTCAGGAAAACCCGACCAATTATTTAAAGCATATTTTAGTATACATCACTATTTTTATGTGTTGTAACTTAAAATTTAAATATAAAGAACACACAAAAGTCACAATTTAGATTCAAGTCAATTAACAACATTTAAATACATTTTTATAATCGCTTGCGGTTTTTTACCTTAAGCGATTAACAGCTGGACCCAAACGAATATTTTATATAAAATAAAAATAAATCATCATTATGTACTGTACAAAAAATCAACCTTCAATCTAAAATATATTTATATATATAGTATTAGGTATTAAGGACTTTGTATGACGAATTTTTATATAGTAGGATAAACAAAGGAATGCCGAGCAAGTTAATTAGTGTAACATAAAACCCCATATAGCTTTATCATAGTTACAACAGTCGCGTTATAATAATAAAATAAATGTATATCTTTTCTTCGAAGACTTTTATTTATTCTGCCCAAACCTGACGCGAGATAACAATGAGTCGTACGTTCAACCTTCATCTAGCGCAGGGTTGCACGTAACCATGTGTTTAATAAATATTTATAAATCATAAATTAACCACAAACGGGTAAATGCCTAATTTAATTTATCTTGTACTATGATACATAACTTTTTATATTTCATCTGTATATTTGGTTAAAATCGTTGATTTACATTAAAACAATTATGAATTATAAAATTTCCAAATGTTTGTTTTAATATGCATTGAATAAATATAATTTTATCATAAGAAAAAAGAATTTTCAATTACTCCGCCAACCCTAAATTAAACACGCGAGTTGCGCCCGCGCTCTGCCCACGCGCCAAGCCGGTAGCGTATTACCATACTCGATATCATCTTGCCGTACTATTACAACGCCCTGAATAAGTCGTGTTACTAGCCAAAATATATCTAGACCGATCGATTACTAGCCAAAAGATAAGAAACATTATTATGTAATCGAATTAATAACATACTGTTCTTAGAAAAACTAAAGTAATAAAGGCTAAGCTAATCCTACGGTAACCTTTATATATATATATATATATATATATATAAGTAAAGTATTAGTTCATAAAGTATGATTTAGTGGAACAATATTTCTATACATTATATAAATTCTAACACAGAGCTCCAGTATAAACCAGAGCGAGATAAAATCTGCTTTGTAGAGGCGGATATGGTTATACATATTGTGGTCGATACAATTTCAAGTCTCTTGTCCCCGCCACGAGCCTTGCAGCAAGATTTATAGGCTTTCAAATTCACCCACACAAAGGTAGTATTCAACGATATTTTTAGGTCAGCGTCAGTGTTGTAAAAATACGATCGGTTAGTATACTGTTTTTTTGCCTAATGTAAAAATTCTAGACATCATGAAATTAATAGACTTATGTAACTATGAAAAGAAATAAACTCGAGATTGACCGTGAAACCTAATTGTGATGTGAAAGCTAACAAAAAAGGGATTTGTTAAGTAACAAACATAGCTAAAATTCTAAAAGGTGGCTGAGTTGTATTGTCCATCCATTAATTTCGCTGTCCTCCAAGTACTAAGTGTCTAAACATGTACGGATTTCCGTAAAACAATGGTAATGTTATATATCTATAGTATAGTGTCTCGAAAGTATTCAGACAATGGTCGCGGCCGTACGCCGCACGTGCGCTCCGATTGTATTGTGTTTCTACATAGATAATAGAGCTTTAGTCTTATACGACAGTATATTATTTTATAATAAGTTCAAAACCAATATTTTATTTGATACCCTATACTCAATTATATTCCGTATTGAAACCTTTTTTAATTTTTTAGTATTTCGTACAACTAAACAGATGAAAACTGTTACTTTTCTTGCAAACGGGTAAAGTTGTCTAAAAGCAATTCAAAGTGGGGGCATTAACGGACAGTTGAAATTATAAAACGTTTTCAATATTATATTCCCTTAAGCGCCAATGCACCGTACAAGTTACATACCTACGTACATACATATGCAGGTATATTAGATGTTGATAGCTCTGTAATAGTATAAAATGGTAGTGGTGATTCGACCTGATTGCATAATGGGTGCAACTCGTGCGGTGCGGCGACTGTGGCGCGGGCGACGTGTGGGCGACCCTCGTTCTTCGGTCAAAAAATACTTGAACATTATTTTCTGCACCTCACAAATCACGCTGATAAATATATTTCATACTTACATACTATCTACTAAGTTGTTAGTTGGTGCCCATGGAGAGTAGTCATTTTACGAGTATAACGGAATAAGTAGTTAATTAACACGTCAGGAATGTATTATACAACTATAATTATTGGTATGTTTTAAGACAACAAGTGTGTACGAACAAAACAAGAACCTCAACATTTGGATATGGACCACGGACGTGGCTAATATAAAATATCTATATGATTACAAAATTGTTAAGATTATACACAATCACTACAAAAATAATGTTAAAATAATTATTTCCACTTTTCAAAGTAACCAAAACAATTCCTTGCACGTAATAATATTTTATTATAAGTCTCACAAAAAACCGGGCATGAAACTGCGGCCACTTAACATCGTTCAATTTAAAATGTCATTTTTCATACCAGCTTAGTCATAAATCGAGTTTTTATTGCGCGAACATTCTTAGTGTTTTTTATACATTATTTGAAGTTAACGTAAATTTGGAAGAGTGCGCATGTGCGACGCTGACGTGACCGGCGGCGCCGGCGCAGCACATGTAGCGAGCGGTGACAGACGTTGTAAATAACCATAAAAAACACGCTAAGGTACTTACAACGTTGACCTGATAGCACTTACAACACCATTACATTCATATTAAAAGACTAAACTTGTAAATAAATATCAATATAAACATATGTACCGTTTCTCCCTTAATTTCTATAATGTTAATTTTATTGTTTTTTTTTAAAGTCCAATATAGCATATATATTTTATTTATTAATAATTAGAAACACATACTATATAGCATCATTTAAATTTGTAAGTAAATGTGTCCGCAGTTAACAAAATAAATCATAACTAACAATAAATAAATAATAATACTAAAAACGACAAAAGCATGTAAATGCAACAAAAAGTATGTAAGAACCAACCACAAAACAATTAAGTTTACCGTAGGTTGCACTGACCACTCATTTTGTCACAAAATAATTCTAAAAATGTAAACTACTATAAATAAACAGCCATAGAGTGGCCAGCGGTCGAGTTACGCACAATTATGAAAAATACGTAATTAGAGAGCCTTCACAACAAACAGCGACATAGCACATGCTTTCCTAATTGCTTGGAAAAAGACCTTTTATATACAGAATTATCTCTGTTAATATAAAGAAAAGTTTTTCAAAGAATCGCTTTAAATATATATAGATAAATGCAGCTTTACCTTCATATGTAGATTGAGTTCTTTAAGAAGAAGATAAGTCTTTTACATATGAAATTGAATATAAATTGTGGCGATATAAGGTCCCACAAGAAATGTCGATAAACTAATGCCAAATCGTTACAGGCGATACCATGCTTTCACGTGATCAGGCAATCGTGGGAATTATTGCAAATCATCTACACAATATATTTATGGCGCTATAAATTTGTGATAATAATTTTCACACAGTTGAAAAGCCACACGCAAATACAAGCTAACGCGGGTATATCCCAATAAATAGATATAGTACTTATAGTATATATTTTTTATTTTAAAAATTCGTTATAAAAGTCGTTATAATGCAAACAAGGAAAATTTTTATTACCTGTTAATTTTTACGTTTTTTAAATTAGGTATAGACTATGCCTGTATTGTTTCAGTCTTTAAATACATATCCATCATCATCATAAAATCCTTGAAACCTTACATGCTATAAGTTTTCAAGGATGAACATGCATAATAGTTAAAGAAATTAGATTTTTCGGACATTAAATATATTTAAATGACATGTGTTTATTATTTTCTGTAGCAATTTATCAAGGATTTTTAATAAAAATATAAAAATCTCAAAACAACTGACAACTTTTTATGTAAATAGCGTAATGATTGATTTTCCCTAAAGTTAATTTGAGCTGCAAACGTCTCGTCTTCCTTATTGATAACTTGATAAGAATTTAGTCTCACGTTCTATACATGTCGCGTACCTGTCACACTGTCATTTTCACGACAATATGTCAATATGTCGATTTGATTACCGACAATTGTGACCGATCTCACATAATCTAGTATATTCAAATATTTACTTTTGATATTTTTTTATGAGCGAATCAGTTCAATATTTTGTGTCTTACTCAAACAAACATATATTTATTCATAATATACGTGTTTTTTTTTTATTTTTTTATATAAGACTAGACTGAACCTCTGACCTAATAATAAACTGTTATAGAATTTGAATCTAAAACGGGCCAACTATCTAAGACATGCTACTTTGCGGCTGCTATCACATATCTGTACATCATTTAGTTACATCTATACTATATTGCTGCCTATTATTGAGGAACAAATTATGATATAACAACAGACTGCCAAAATATTTTTACTTGCAACTAAAGAATAATACAGCACAGCCCAGACTCAAAGTTTGAGCAGTTTAATTTGAAGTGACCACGACAACGATAAATCGTTTTTAATGTGCCGTAAACGGGGCACGACCGCGACAATACGAAGGAATGTGCCAGTAGACCGCCAATAAGTTTGAAAATAATAAGCCATGGCACTCTATTCTTTAAACTACTATTTTACTATTTTAAAAACTTTATTTATATCGTAAAAGTTGCATTTTTTTCGTATAATGATGAGTCGTTAGTAGACATATATCCATAACCTATTTTAAATTTTGTTATTTGATCGAAAGCCAATATAAAGTCAAAACTTCGCTTCAATTTCAATATCATAATTGAAATGTAGTTTTGACTTTAATATAATATAATTATTAACCATTATTACTTATCTGTTTCAAATTAAAAAAGAAACAAATATGCATGTAATAGGTGTACTATACTCGTACTTTACTTATCATTGAATATAAAAGTGAAACAGTACTCAGTAAGCATATTAATTTAAATTATATCAGTTCGAAAGCGGTTTCAGATAGTAGCAAGAGGCGGCTAGTACAACAATGCTCGGTCCAGTCGCCAAAGGTAGTAAATTCGCTCTAGCTGTATAGGTCTCTTATTTTCCGCATTGAGATTGCGTGCCTCGTGCCCGGCGGCTGCGGACAATTTATAGCTCGATGGAACAGTATATACAATATACATACATGTTATTATTTAGTTACGACCTCGACGCCCTGGACAATCTTCGCCCCCGGCTGCGCAGACGCAGTCTGGCTAAAAAAAATTTCATTATAACCAATCAAACTCAATTGAAATTAACGATTCTTTTAGCATACGACGACCAAAATAGAACGCATTGATGTTATTACCAGGTAAATTATCAAGGCATTCTTCGTCCGTACATGGGTCAAGTTGTCGCTGCTGATTTAAACGTAACCAAATTCATTTAAATGGCCCAAGTCTCTATTTGGCAGTGCAGTTTTTGCATGATTTCCATATTATTATAGCATGGTTCATTCGTCGAAACGAGTGTAACTTCACATTTCTTGCGTAAATGAGCATAAAATTTAAAATGTACATAGATAGTAAACTTTAATTGTCCCTCACAATTTTCATAGAATTAGTCTCGAGTGCGAGTAAGAAGTAGCGGCAAGGACCAATATCGCTGCAGTTGACCGACCTTGTGGCACGCGCCGACCGCACTATTCCGTTGATTTGTTGGCCTTATTAAATCCAATTCCGCAGCGTTACACCCACGAGCAACTACAATTGCATTATTATGTGAACAGTGTCTGTCCACGAACACTCGACTTAACTTAAATATAAATGGCCACCATGGTATAGGAAATTTAGAAGGGAAATTTTGCAATTTATATGTAGAGCGATGAAACAGGTTTTCTAACAGATAACTTACGTTCTAATATGAATATTCTACGCAGGATTTTCTTATTTGAAAATACATCTAAACAAAGTAATAAGTAATAATGTATTATACATCTATTTAAGAAAATATTAAGATAATTAGTATAAACCATCGTGTCGAAATATTCTTTGTACCAACACTAAAACCTTTCTAACACACTTTATGTGTAAATAAAAAATATTAGATTTTGCTTCAAAATTATTTACTTTAAAACGCATATGATGTAAGGTACAAATGTACGTAAAAGTAATTGTATTTGTATGTAATTTCTTCCGTGTAATTTCTTATACGCAAAACAGTAATTCTCAGTAACTTGTTCCATCTATACACAAATATTTTAATGATGTACCCCACGTGAATTTAGTCAGAAACCAATACCCAATTAGCGGATCACAAATACCGAAGCCGAAGAATTAAATCAGGCGAGATGATGGTAGTCGTCGAATAAGGATTTCGCAAAGCTGACCGACACATTCTCATTCCTTATTATACTACACATCTAAAAATGTCTCATTAGAACTCTACCTGTTAAAAAATAGAATTCATTGTGATTGACAATAATTACATATAATTTGTATGTAATGATTATCAACCACAATCAATTGTGTAATCAAATGCCAATTAAAATTTAGTTAGAGACTTAAAAAAAATTATCTTTTGTAAATTATTGTTTGAAATAAAATATGTAGTTATTTAAACACTACGTACGACGAATATTTTCTATTAGACAGGACAGAAGAAGTAACGTGAAAAAATACACCACGTGGCACCATATGTATATAAAAAAATGATACCCAATGATAATCTGCTAAGAAAGAAATCTTGTATAATGTAATCTGTAAACAATTCCCTTTAAATTATAAAGAATTTCATATTTTTTTCTAAAGTAAAATCCTATAATTTTATGTAAAGTCAAATTAAAAACATGTACTACATAATTATATGTGTGTACTACAAAAAAATATAACGCAATTACTGCAATTTTGCAATATACTGAAGCATTGTTTCGTTTGACTCGCGAACGTGGACTTGTTTGGAAACCAATGCCATAACAATGATGTCACAAATGGCCTTTTGTGTAAAAAATCTAAACAAAATGAATGCTCGCCGTTACACCTAGAAATCCTATTTAATCATAAAAGTTAATTTCTCATATCACACTTATTATTATTTTCATACCTAATAATGTAAACAAAACTTCAACGTACGAAACTAAAACACTAAAATGATGTATTCATTATTTTGAATTTCGATCGTATTTCCATTTTGAAATATACTGTATGGTATCATATTTATACAACATTTTAATGAACATAACATTACGCTCGTTGCAGCAAAAAAACTATAGTAAGTATGTTCATCTACGTTTAATGTAGAGCACAGAAGTCATATATTACTTTCTAATCTTTTTTTTTAACAATCATATCGAAGGACTAATGACGCCATCTGGAACTTCCCCTTACCAGTACATTATAGGTAATAGTAGATACATGTGCTTACCAAACGAGACGCCTCAGCTTGAGTGGATCTTTCTAGCTACTAGGAATGTGTATTGTGTATTTAGAGCCGGCTGCGTGTCAAGCATTTGCTGGTGCCAGTAGTGGCCAGAGCTTGTTTACTGAGCTCGTTAGACACCGAACGCCGTCCGAGCCCGCCTACACCTCAACTCATCGGGCCATTGGACGCGTCAGCCTTACATTAACTGAACTCTTCTTTTTCATCTCCTGCATGATGCAAAGATAATATTGATTTTTTTAATAAGCCGCGATTGTAATTTTACTCCGCCGACTTCGTAAATAATCTGGTGGAGCTTAAAGCGTCTCATCAATCATAAAGACACGTATAGATGGCAAGTCACTGCTATTTTTTCCTCGCATCGTTCCTCGCCCGAGTCCGTGACCAAACGGACTTACGAGTAATGCAATTTTGATTAACTTCAAGACGCAGAGAAGCAATGCTGATAATGAAGACATTATTATATATTACATGAACTGAATAAATGTCTCCAGAGAGCTTACACGCACGATAACCATAACAATATAGATTGATTGTTTAGAATGTTATCATACTCAAGTTTAAAACTTAATATTGTAAATATTTTTTTTTTATGATTTTTAACGTATATCTGTACGTATTATGCAACTTTTTTTATGATATGGTTAAAACAAAACTTAGAAAGTATTAAATAATTACGAATATAATTGTTGTAACTAATGGCTGACAGTTTTTATAACACGCAAAATACTCGTAGCGTCAACTTTCACTCGAACAATCGTACAACATCGGACAAAGGCACAATAGATCCATCACATTGATAAGATGTTTCTTATATGAATAAAACACTACAGTTTTCGTTTCGTAATCTAATTAGATTATAATATTATTAAAAGTAAAAAAATATATATTGACATCTTTCGCCATACTGTAAAATTTTGATAACAATTTGTTATTGCAAGTGTCTAAGCAATAAGTCTGTTATCGCTATCACATTACAATATTTGCGTCTGCAGACTGCTGAGTATATTATATATAGAGAATATTAAATAAAAACATCCTCTTGGCTAGGTGTTATTGTATAAACAAGAATTGCCATTACATAGTGGGAGAGCGATATGTGTTGAGGTGCGAACTTTAAGGGTAGACATACACGAGGTGTGGACTCTAAATCGCCGCTCAAATACAGAGGTGTGAAAAGCATAATCGTGGCTTTCTTATTTTGAGGTAAGCCGACCGGTACGTTTTATAAATTTGAATGACCACTGCCTCGGCTACGTGATATATGTATACCAAAGGCAACTTAGCGCTAAGCCTTACATTACACATATGAAATGAACCTATATTTTTTTACGATACTATTCTTAATACTGGTATTTCTATTACATTATATGCAATAATACTTATTAGCTATGCTGTAATTGAAAAAAACGTTTAATATTTTTTAATTATTAAAAGTATAAATAAATTGCGAAATTTACATACGCAGTAAATAACTTGATTAATCCCATTCATCTCTATCTGAGTTGAATCATATAACTAAAAACTTTTGTAGGCTACAAGTTTTGACTAATAATTTATTTTTATAACAATCTTCTCAATTTCTTCGGTTATAATTTTAAGCGTATCTTCTCTCCGACCCTGACCGATGTCACGAAATATGCATTAGTGAATATCACGACAATAAATCGTATATACACATTAAGTATGCCAATCAATCATCCTCTTTTTTTATAAAATAATAAATGACAAACGACTAGTAAGTTAAAAAGTTAAAAATAAATTCATCTACACACAGTAATAAAACGTATTTCATTATCTTATAGCATAATATTTAAAAATAACTTATAAAGCATTAAAAATGATTGCTCCCTTTTCATATCAAGTGACACTTGCGTGTCGTGTAGAGTTACGGCCAAACCTGCTTAGTAGAGTGGAATCAAAAATTTTAACACGAACAAAAATCGTTAACGTCAAGGAAGTAAAAATAAATGAAGCAGAAATTTATAGGAAATAATAAATCGGTTTTTCAACAAACCTTAAACAACTACTATGTAGTCTAGTACTAATTACTATGGAAAAAAGTGACACCAACTTTAAAAAACTCACTTAGTCGTCGCCTCTGAGAAATGACATATAATCAATAAATTTTTTATAGCAAACGACATGTTAGAAACTGCATTAATCCTATATTTTATCTGTACTTCAAATAAAAAGAGAAAGAGATTTTTCTCCTATTGTGTAAGTATAGACATGCGTCGAAGAAATAAAGAAAGCCGCGCGTTCAATGAGTTTGATCTCCATTATTTGAGCGTTCTTATAAGCGTATGACAAAGAAAAGTTCTAAAAAATATATTTAGAATCAGGAGTCCTTCACTGATTTTATGAACAAAATAAAAATAAAACAAACGACCGTTACACGAAGGCATTTCAAAAGGGAGCCGAGGCGCGCTACCATTTTTTGTCGTACTCATTTTAGTGTCCTCAGCAGTCGTATCGTGTTTGCTTATAACGTCGTCGTCGCTAAGGAAAGGATACCTAGTCTATACTAAATTGCTAAAGAAATCATTGCATACTTATTTTTTAGCGGTCGAGATTGCAAAGGGCTATAAATGGCGGACTGGAGCCCTCAGGCGGGTGCCATTTGCAATCGGTTATGGAACGACCGCGAACCTCTTTTTACATTATAATCGGTCGTCCCAGCTTCCTTTTTTATGGTATCAAGATAAGTGATTGTAAAAGGCAATGGATTCAAACATTTTTGAAACACATTCAATTGAAATTAGTCATTTTTGTATTTACTACGTATGAAAACTTTCAATAAAATTGGTAAATCTTAACATTTTTACTCTTAACAAAAAAAATTACTATAGCATGCATACAATATATGCGTAATATGGCTACATTATCATAATTCTTTTAGCTTTAGTGTTAATTTAGGTGGATTAAATTTATGATGGATGACCACGAGACGGCAAACTGGAGGGACACCATTAAGGAGTCAAGTTACGAACCCGTGCCGCCTCATTAACAACGTGTCAGTGGTAAAGAGGTAAATAATAACTCGATGCTTTTACCGTCAGGATCCTGCATACTATCATATTGAGAGCTACATATATACTATATGTACACCTGGAGCTACTTAATTAAATAACAAAAACGTGATTTGAAAGCATAATCTAAATTGATTTTTTTTACAGATTTGCTTATAATAAAACAAGGTACTATTATATTTTATGGTTCCGGATATAGGACAGTAAAACTTTATCTTTTATACGTATGTAAATTGGAATTTACAAAAATGAAAACTATTATAATCAATGTTGTGCCAAGGAGATTGAAGGACATTAAAATGCAGCTCGTGCGACGCCGGCCCGCGCCCGTCCTCCTCTATAATAACCGCTCTAGACATCACTAATGCATTATTCAACGAATCCTTCTGATCTCACACATCTATACATTTCGGACAAAATTTGTAACTATCAAAAATTTGATAATTCTTAGCGGAATTATATTTAAAATAAATCAATTCTCAAGGTTTCCGATTAGAAATTAATATATACTTACTTTTATCTCTTATATGTCTTATGTGTAGGCACTTGCATGTTTTATTTAAAAATAGAGTGTATTCATTAAAAAAATAATACGTATATGACGAATGATCACAGTTTTACTTCTATATATGAGAATATTGTCCTTTAATGTTAGAAAAACCTTAATTTACCACTTATTGTTCCAATAGATGATTCTGTATATTTCAATTATACCCAAGAATTGGTATATATTGCGTACGTTTGAACTTTACTAATTAGCACCGCACAGTAGCACGAGGCGTATCTTAGAGAGCTATGAAATCATAAAAAGAAAAAAGTACAAAGAACACCTTCATTCGACCGATATACATTATGCAGCATGCTGACCTATAAATACTGTTAATTATTTCATTTCTGAGTAAAAAATCATTCTAATATATCCTGTGCCTAACAACAAATAAAAAAAGTGTAAAAGACAATTATCTTAAAACAATTGTGTTTAACAAAAACCAAGCATTGTGCAAATGTATGCAATACCTCAATTAAAATCTATCTGATCGATGTTGAACAATTAATTTTAAATGCCTTGGCATTTTATTGACGAAGTCTGTAAAGTAACCTTGGGGCAAATTCTTCTGACAATTAATATAAACGTAATATAAATTTGAATTAATTTATATTTCGCTTGTAGGTATAAACTAAATGCGTTTGTATGAACAATAATTCATCTAAGCTCGACAGCGCTGTTGTAACTTCTTGCATTAAAACTAGGACAAAATCATTATTATAAATCAACAGTAAAACGTGAGTTTCTTCTCTACTATTATTAATTTATTGTTATTTTCAAACAATAAATAATAAAAAATGACTTTTTTATGTATTTTTCTGTTCAATTTAGTATATAAATTTAAAGCGTATAGGAAAAGGACTCGTTAGGCATGTAATATTATTAATTGGCTAAGACCTCTACCAGAACATTGGCCTTGGCGCGTACATATGGCGCACTAGATTGGATTACAAGAAGTAACGAGTACGTTATCTCTGTGATTGAGCTTCAAGCACATCATAAAAATATTCTCAGTGCCTGTAGCGCGAGACGAAAGATGATAGCTGTAGTTACAACCATCAAGTGCCTTGGGAACATGCATACGGTTGTCCCATGCGTATTGCACGTATGGAATTGTATAATGTCTTTTAATATAGACTTCAAATACAAAGTTATATACAGCAACAATATTTTAAATACAAATTATTACTTGATAGTAGGTACGGCTTGCTCAATGAGCTGAATAGACAAGCCTAAGGCGAGCGTCTCGAAACGGAACACGTGTCGTTGATTGCCCCCAATTGGCGAGCGAATAAAAACAATCGTCGCTTAAAAATAACAGTGATTTCATACAAAATACAACATGTGATGGATGTTTCCTCTTAGTGGAGCGGTGCGTGGAATTCCCAGACTTGTACCATGTGAAATGTCCTGACGCTCCGATCCCATGAATGGTTCAATTTTTATGATAATACACTGATGACGAACTCGTAATTATAAAGTTCATATGATTATGATGAGCTGAGGAAGTTTCCCGGCACACTGTATGAAGATATTGTAGTAGAATATAATAATATTCTATTAAATCGAAGTCTGCCATATGGAGAGCGGACAAAAATGAATGCACGCTATAAGGTAGTGCCGTGCTACATGAAACATCTGATATTTTATCGTAAACTACGTAAACAGATATGGACATCCGTAATGTGGTACCAAAAATATGGGTCATACAAAGGATGTAAAACCGCAAAAATTCTCGCTATCTTCATTCTTCCATATTGTCATTTTTGATTGTATTAATTATTTTTAACTTCCGTCGCAATATGGTTATTAATATATATTAACAATCCATGTCTATTTTTAAACGCAAATAGTACATATCATTAGAAATGTACATATATTTTTAACATTTTTTAAAGTGTTATTTCCAAACTAAGGAAATTGAAAAAAGACATATTTGGAAAACGTATAAAAAATTGAACGCAGCGGGATTTGAACCCGCGCCTCTTGAAAACCGTTCAAGAGGCACGGGTTCAAATCCCGCTGCGTTCAAATTTTTATACGTTTTCTAAATACGTCTTTTTTTTTCAGAAATGTACATTCTAAACTTAAACAAAATATTATGATCAATCAAAAATAACTAAACTATCGTTTAAGTTGAAATGTTTAAATCAAATTTAAAAACCTTTTAGTCATAGAAAATGTGGCACGAGACCAAAATATAAGCAATAGCAAGGTAACAAAAACTGGTATTTGTCACGATGTCGACGGAGACGCTTTATCGTAGCTTATCGTCCGTTTCTTTTGTGTCGAAACCGTCCTTGTTAAACTCCAACAAGCATTCGTAGAGTTGGCGCCATTAGCTTTCTTAATTTCTTTTTAAACGTGCAAGACGCACACGAAATGATATTACGCACATCCGCTGCATCTTGGGATACAATGTAAGTGCATGGGACAAATTAATGAGGTATTTAATTCCGGAGAAAATCCACCGCCTTGTATGGATTAATCAAAACTCCGAATGAAAGTAGGCATATGTAGTCATTTGTGATTGGCATAAAATATTTTCATTATTTAAATCAATTAAGTAGTTATTTTTTAAAAAAATATATTTTTTATTATAGCTTAGTCTAAACTAAATCGTTATTAATTCTGGCTGGCTTATTGAACCTGTCATTTGAACATATCTAAGTACCTACTTATCAATCAGTGCAGCGTATCGTGCGAACGCGTCATAATAGAGGATATTATAATAAACAGGCGGGTCCCCCTCGTCCTCCCTAATAAATATTAATGTATGAACTTGAGCCCCACTGTAGACCGATGCTGGTCCATTGACACTCAATTTACTCGTACTTTTTGCTCAATGCACTGATATGCTCTCGAGTTAACGTTGTTCTTACATTATTTTGAGCATTTCATGATAATCAATAGTCAATAGAATCATCTCTCTTTTGAATACACTTTTTTAACTGCACGTGTTTTTAAATAAATATACAATAATAATATAATAAAAGTTAAAAATAACGTCTTGTTAAAAAAACTCATAATATTAGTTATACAATTTTATCACTCGTGACGCGTGAAATAATCCATACAAGGCGGACGATGTTCCTTAGCAATGTGTAAAGTATATGCCAAACACATGGCAGTGTGTGTAATATTTATTTATTAAAGTATTCCTAATGAGTTGTTATTAAAGATATTGAATGTCCTATCCAAATAACCAAATAGCTTACTTTGAAAGAATCTTATACCTCTACTAGATATAGCCTTTTTTCAAATAAACACCAATAATCTAACTAGAACATAGATAGATATAAATGAAGTGTGTGTATTACGTATTTACATATGATATACTAGCTGTGCCCGCAACTTTGTCCGCGTGGAGATCTTACATCAGCTATTTGCCAGTGAAGGCCCTGTCAAAATCGGTGTAGCCGTTCTAGAGATTAGCCGGAACAAACAGACTGACAGACACAAAAATAGCAAAAAATAATATTCTGGTAATATACCATAATATTAATTTATTGACTACAATGGTTCACTATTTTGGCTTTAATGGCTTGAACATAAGATACTTACTTGATATTTTGGTCAATTCACACAATGTCTTTATAACTTGTAGCCTATGTGTTATTCTGATGTATAAGCAATATTATTGTAAAGTTTTATTAAAATGCATTCAGTAGTTTTTACGTGAAAGAGTAACAAACATCCTCACAAACTTTCGCGTTTATAATATTAGTAGGATATAGAGACAAAGGAACACAATTATATTTGCTATTTATTTTTTATTAAAGCCGTAGTATACAATAGCCACACTTAGTTAATACCGGAAAGGTCACGTGCCCTAAATACAGAGGGTGGACGGACCACTTTTCCCATGAGTTTCCCACGCCACCCCCTGCAATGGTAATGATAGCATGGGAAACCGTACTTGTTGATTTTGTTCCGTAATCGTCCCTCACTGTCAACGTTTCCGGGGCGCAATAACAATAAAATTAATTACATCGTATATTTCGGATGTTCCAACATGTGCTAGGATCATTGGTAAAATCGAAAATAAGTCTTATGAATTATACCTTTAATATTTATTCTAATGACTGATTGCAAATTTACTTGAATTTGTTTATTATAAATGTATAATGTATAAATGTATATATATGTAAATATATTTTTAGAAAGTTTTTAACAGTTCTTGTTTTCGTATATTTTAGTTGTTATCGTATATTTAAAAGTATATTACAATTATTATACAATCCCTGTTGAATGTGTGATAAATATTCGAGGAAATATTTCAATAATTTTAAGGTTAACGAAAACAAAATGTTTGAAAAATTTAAATTCAGATCAAATTAACAATAATTTTGCACATGCAATCGAATGACGCGTTAAATTGGATACCTATTAAGCAAATTGTCTGTTAGACGTTCTGAGTTCTGCCCGAGGCTAGGATATAAATTCTTAATATCAAGAACCTATTCTCCTAACAAATTTAAATTTTACAAGGAGTCCAATTAAAACAATAAAGCGGTATTTACAAGCATGATTTAGTCGTAGATGCCAAGTTAGATTTTAAGATATGATAATAGTAAAAAAAAATATAATGCAACAATATTCTCCTGTGTCCACTTGGACATAATTTATGCAAACATATATTTATCTTATATATTTTTAAGTGCCAAATATATTATTAATAATTTAAATTAGGTAAAAATTAAACAAATTGGAAATTACATATATATATATATGGTTTTTTTTAACATTTACCCGTAATAATAAGTCACTTAGGCGCAATGGGACAGCGTTTGACTGTTAATAAGATGTGTGAATGCAGTTGTGGGTTCGATCCCCACTCAGGTTAATGTAATCATTTACCTGAGTGGGGAAATATAATTATTTAAATTATTTTTGGCGTTGAGGTCACCACATAATACGCAATGTCTGCTTCGGGCGGTTAGCACTAGGCTATATCTGCTCACCCTGGTATACGGGATAAAACTAGAAAAGCTATAGCGCGTATAATGAAGAATAACAATATCTAAATACAATCAGTTATTAACCAACCTGTTTCGGGAGAACGCATAGTTTTTATTTACAACAATAGACAATAGTACAAGCTGTATTATTGTAATTATATATAATTGTTAGGTACCTATATAATTTATTTTATCGGTATGCAAACGTAGATCTTTGTACATATATACCAATGCTCATTAAGCTATAACTATGCTTTATATTACTATATATTACGATAATATCGTATTGGGAAAACTATACATCATTTAGATAAACGAACACTATTGATGGCGGTGTAAGAACAAAGCTGTCATTATGATAATTAGGTAATACTGATTATTATTATCTTTAGGAATATCAAAAGAAACAAAAATCTAAATATTCTTGATAGACAATTCTTAAATTTGCTTGGTAAAATTGTTGAAATTAAATGATATTTCGTTATATTATAATTCACACTTACCGATATGTAAATAAATAAAAATAATCAAAAACCGTACCTGCCAGTCCAGTCGCATTGATCTCCAACAGTTCCCGCCTCCGCTACGCAAATCAGACTAAAAACAGTCCAAAACACTAACTTTACAGCCATTTTATTCAATAATATAAAGTATCTTGTAACAACACAAGCTCTGATTTATCACAGCATTATTCCTTTAAAGTCATTATTTAGTTTAATTTTTTGATCCGTATTTTGACAAATAAACAAAACTTTATGAAAACGAACGTGTAGAACAACTTCGCTCTACCTCCAAAACTACACTAAAGTTACTTTCGTCGTTTATGTTTTAAGTCCGACAGAGACAGATAGCTTCACTTCTTCAGCATTCACCTTAACATCCAATAAGAGTAAAAGGAATAGCAATAATAATATTACAAAAAGTAAGCAGGAGTATATAGCTGTCTCTTTTCTTTATTCCACAGTAAATTAAGCCTTAAAGTCGTGTCATAAGGCTTATTAATAAATAGGCGCGTAAAATGAGTTATCACAGATTTTTCGAAATGGCGGGAAAGATCGTAGGCTTTTACAATCATCAACAATCTTGTAAGCTCTCGGCAATTATTTACAGTCCCGTTTTATTTATAATTATTATAAACTTGTTGTATATGCAAGACTAGTAATGTTCTTAAATTTAATTTCCTCTTATTATATTATTTTTAAAATATCGCAGGCACATAACCTGTTGAAAATATGAAATATATTACTAAACGTTATTTTTTGTTCAATTTTTAAATCGAATCACCAAAACTCCAAGAAAAATGTCTGCCATCTTAAATCAAACACTAAATTTAATTTTGTTTATAACTATAATTCTGCTGAATAATATACAATCATGATTGATTTATTACAATGCAAAAATAATGCAATACCAATTAACTTTAAGATATTCCAAATGAAATTTAAGCAAATCTATCTTTTATTTACCAAATACTTATAGGTTGAATCCCCACGCGTACGTTCTCACTTGAGTTGCAACTTGCACATCATCCCTTATTTTTTTAACCATGATCTGGCACATTGTTTTCCTTTTTTGCGCATAACCTTTTAGACGATGCCTACACCCAATATTTCTAATTATAGGTTAAAAATAGCTTTTTTTATGGAATACAAATGATTCGCTTAGTTTAAATTGTTTTGTAGTTACCGATTAACAAAACAATTTTAAGGTTTGTAACACTAAATAGTCTATTACCTGCTTCTATTTACATAAAACTTGATTATTATGTAGATTAAATAATAAACTCCATGTAATATATAACGCTGTAGGCTAGCTATATGGAAAAAAATAATAAGTAAC
This sequence comes from Podotricha telesiphe, assembly GCA_038994665.1. Taxonomy (NCBI): domain Eukaryota; kingdom Metazoa; phylum Arthropoda; class Insecta; order Lepidoptera; family Nymphalidae; genus Podotricha; species Podotricha telesiphe. Next base: position 390,490 of record JAOYRR010000286.1, on the reverse strand, counting down.
TCGTAAGCCATAAAATAACCTCCTATGTAAAAAAACTAAACTTTATACAAACTTTTTACAAATCTTACACAATGCTTATATATCCATATCCGTAAATTTATTTTAGATGCAAATGTGCCCAATATACTAATGTGCCCTACATAGTAAAAAGCAACATAAAAGAAACGGTTGAGGCCATAGTTACACAGTAGGACAGCATCTGATTGTAACCACGATAGATTGTGGGTTCGACCCCATTCGGGGGAATGATTATATTTAATTTATTTTAATTTCTCCGCTGTGGTACTTAAGACAAAGCGCTGCATAGAGTTTTGCCACTTAACACGCAATTTCTCGATTCGGGCGGAAAATCGAGAGCTATGCGGGAAAAAGCGGGAAGCTAAAAAAATAACTAAAAAATTGAAAATGTCAAAAATAGCAAAGGTTGAAATATTTCTTAACCATTGTAATATAAGGCACGTTATCACCACGTATTAACATATTATGTTTACATTTTGATAAGATAAATCAATAGTTCTTGTTTGCTTTTCAGATAGCCGCATTGTCACTCACTCGCCTTTCTTGGATTTAATGTCTTGGCCAAAAAAAATCGTTCGCCTTTGTTAAACTTATATTCTTTTAAAATGTACATTTGATAACAATTTAGCTTAAATAAACATGAATATCTTTTCTATTCCTATCAATAAACATAATTAAATTCATAAACATTGTTTGTTAAAAGTTTATAATTATCTGACAAGTGATTGATTTTGAAATAAACAAAGATTCCATCGCTAAACATAAATAAAACAGTAGGTTTTATAAATAACAAGAAAAATTTAACTCTTTTTCGTCCTCATCCCGATTGAGGGGCAATATTGCGTGTGAATGTTTATATTATGGGCTATAAAAATTCTAAACCCTCTCCCTTAATAGTTTTTTGTATAATTAAAAATCCTAAATTGTGAAACGTCACAATTTAGGATTTTTTGACAATTATGATCAACAACATATAGATACCTACATATAAAGTTTATAATTGTTTGTATAAATAGACATCATTCTATAGTGCTTCGTAAATTAATATATTTGTAGATTAATTGACTTTACATTTTTTGTTGGAACATATAATTAAATAAGTATAATATAGACATCATATGTATTTAATATGTAGTGGTACCCTTTCCGTACCATGAGCAAACGATAGTATGAAGTTGTGTTAGCCGAGTTGCACCAGCCTTACCTTTGCCGTTAACAATGTACATATATTAATAATAAAAAGATATCTGTCACTCAATCTTTAAATAATTGTAATTAAATTATTCTTACAATATTTTTGGAGTTTTACCAAAACTTAAATAAAGTCTGTCGAATATATCTTGTACCAACTTAGCAAAATAGTTTGCCTCGAAATCTTTTCTTTAATTAAGAAGATATAAGAAGAAGAAGAAAATATAATTGAAATGGCCGAAATTTCCTAATAGTGATTATATGTCACATGAGGTGTTTGCAATGTTCATTCTAGGGATGGGAAAATGAAAAAAAATATATATCGATATCTATGGTGTCGATATTTCTAAAAATATTGATATATATATATATATGTATTATAATTTTTTCTTTTCTAAATTCTATTACCTTTATTTCTTAGTTGTCAATGCCCGTAACTTTGCGTAACTTCGTTTGTCACCCGGTGACATTAAAATTAGGGCCCAAAATGATATCGCTTTTACCACATGGAAGTACTTCTAGGTTAATAAATTACATAAGACGAAAATATTAATTAGCATATAGGACTAATAAATTTTCAAAGGTTTTTATGACGAACAGAATTAATTCTAACATAACAACGTATTAACTTAAATAATATATATCTGTGTATAAACAATAAACATAGATATTTTAATGTATTAAAAACGGGTTTTTAATTAAATTTTGGGACCAAACAGATAAGACATAAACAAATATCGTATCGTAAGTTCCTCTGTCATTCTTGGTTCAAGATATACAAGAAATTTTAGTATGAGCGCTACACTACATACTTACACGAAACAAGCTCATCTTTGCCAAGAACAGAGTACGGTTTTTAATATATCGATATTTTTTCTCATCCCTAGTTCAGAAGTAGATTTAACCAAGCTCTCTTTTACTTAAATTTTATTAAATTGAAAATATTTTATTTACTTTCGTTTCGGCATATATTAAGGTCTTAACTTGAAATATTAACTTCACGTAAATACCAATGTCCAACCAACAATAATACCAAATACCAATTTTTATGTATGTATAATATTGTAAAACTGCTGGTTGACCTTTCTTCACTACGAGCCAGTATTAGTTGAGCTCAGATCACTTAGCACAGTACATTGCACTTGTCAGGCAGTGCATTGCATATAAAAATTGCGCAAATACAAAAAAAAACGTATTCGCTATTCGCCCCCGGTATACAAATATTATTTCTGTTCTTTATTTATTAGGCTTTAGCGTACAATAACAAAAAACAACAGAAGAAAATTTAATGTTATAATTATTTATTTATACTTAACACAGTTTACATTTTATATTAAAAATAAAATATTTATACAAAGTCTGCATCGGCCGTCATTTTAATATGTCTGGACAACGTTTGACGTTATCTGACAATTTTGACAGTTAAACATCAGTGAATTTATTGCAATGTAAATTTACAATAACTTCTAACCTATAGTCATTACTTATTATTAATATATAATTTAAATTTGATCTGAAATGTTCCGAATTTGTCAACAAAACATATGCTTAATAAACAAATCTATTATAACTTCGGTGTCCATAAAACATGTCTTGTCAAAATCTATTAAAATTTCACCGAAAATCACAGTACGGCATTTTGGAAGTAAAGAAAAAGAAAATAATAAATTAGAACGAATATATTATGGACCACTTACGCCACAAATAAGGGCTGTAAAATTATTTTCTGTAGGTTCCAGTGCATTTGGGTTAGCAGTACAACCTATAATATTACGTGAAGCCAACTCTATAGGAAGTACATCACTGTTAATAGCTATTTGCTCTGTTGTCGGATTCTTTACATTTGTGACTCCAATACTATTACACATAATAACAAAAAAATATGTGACGGAAATACATTATGATCCTGAGACTTTAACTTATAAAGCAACTACAATAAGTTTCTTTTTAACACCAGTAATAGTAAGTACATCAAGAAATTATTCTTGCGATTGAAACAATTAAGATAACTTTTAAAATATTTAAAGATTTTTATCTATTTATGCATAAAGATATTGGCACAAACATATTTTTTTAATTTTGTAGTCACAAAATGGTTTATGCAGTCTTATATTTATTTATGTATATAGTCTTATATATAAGTATTTTAAAGTTTAATCAAATATGGAAGCATTAATAGACCATGAAAAAAATTGAGGTGTATTTAAATATTGTCATTGGTATATTTTGTTTTTCTCAGTTGGACTTCAAAGCGGAAGATGTAGTAGTACCTGATATTCCTGGAATGTTCACTACAATGCATGCAAAAGGCAAGCCACTATTTGTAGAAGCCAGACATTTTTCAGATCCCCTCTATTATGCTAAAATTATGGGTTATGATAAGCCTTTAGATTTTCAACTAGGAGAGAATCAAGAAGAAGATAATAATAAGAAAAATAGTTAAACTTTAAATAATTATTTATAATGATTTAGTACATAGTAAAATAAATGTTTTATTTATATTTTTATTACTTCATTCCTTTGTGTGTAAAGATGTAAACCATGAAATCTCAATATACCAATCAATGTCTTTTATATAAATGGTCATGAGTCTCCTATTTTTTGCAGAACAAGGGTGAGGAATAAGAAAAGTAAGATTGAAATTATGATATGTGTATTTAAAACACATTAAAATTAAACAACTTCTTGTTAATATAATATATAATTCACTTAAATTCAGGGGACATTTTTTCTGTATGTATAGAAACAAAAACAACAAAAATCAATTTAGTTGACTAGAGATAATATTGCTTTTAAAATGTGAATATCCAAAACAAAGCATTATAAATAAAATAACTCTTTTATATAAAAATAAAATATTTCATAAGTTTTTACAAAATATTACAATATTTACATTATTGGCTGGAATGTTTTTAAACACAGGATCTATTTTTGTGATAATGCTAATACAATGATGTTTTAATTAAAATATAAAAAAGCTTACATGAGAGTTAAAAATGACATTGTCTTAAGACAAAATTCTATATGTTTAATCTCTGATTTATTAATGCATATATAGTTACTGTCAATAATTATTTTATTTAATCATAGAAGATGGCATAATACTATAATTATTAGCTTACCTTGTAAATTAACGCACCTGATTCCACTCAAACTATAATACTAAATAATTCGAATATTTTCCTTCAAAAATCACATTCGCCCTAATCAGTCTATTAGGCCTGTCACATTTAAAATGTATTATACATTGATATTGATACAATCATCAATCATTAACTTTCGTTCAACTTGTGCACTTACCACATTATAATATCAAATTTTATATTCGCATTTTCTTATAATATACTTAAGAATCTTAACCAGATTAAACAAAAAAATAAGTTATATTTTACTAACAACAAGAGGGTGCTGTGGTATAAATATATATTTTTGCTGTGATGATTCTAAAGGCATCCTACAAAATTACCAATGAGACAAATGTTTCTAACATTTTTTATCATTAAAATCTAAAACTTATCTTTCAGTATCTTAAACTTGGAAAAAGTTACATTAATTTCTAAAAATGTTCTAATAATGGGTTTAATAATTTTATAGTATACTTAATCACTGTGGTAAAAAAATATTTGGAAATGGAATTATGGAATGTATGACATTCTTTTACTGTGTTAATAAAAAATATCAATGCAATATTTTCAATAATAATAACTGAAGATTGAATAGCTGGAAATTACATACAGCATTTTGGGACCTTCGCAGTTTTACGCACAATATTTAAAGTTTTTAATCAAACTTTTATATTTTCTTAAAATACCTTTTCAAAATGTTAATGTGTAGTCTTAAACGTCAATCTAAATTCGTCTCTAAACATCTTGAATTATGTTTTTTTTTTCTAATTGTACCATAGAGTATACTCAATATGTTTTATAATTGAAATTAATGAAATATTCATATTTTGAATTAAAGGAAAAATAACATTGTCAAACATATAAAAAAGCTATATCTCTGCAAAACACGCTTAGGTACCAGGGCAGCATGAGTGAAGAGGAGTTCAATCGTAGTGCAAAGCGTTATCAGCTAAAGAATGCATAACTGGGGAGGTCTTATCATCTATGGCCTCGAGGGCTACAGCGCGAGCACGTGCTCTGGAACGCCATTCCACACGGCAGAAGGCGGCCGTGCCCAATGAGGCAAGTACTGCGAGCACGCCCAGCTGTACTGATAGTGGAGCACGTGATGAGTAGAAGAAACACGACGCTGCGGCTAGTGACTGTAGATGCAAAATATATTTAAAAACGGTAAACTTTACCACAGATACAAAATATTTACAAATACATAATATTGAAATATTTATACATAAATGTACCTAAATATTTTTTTAACAATTTAATCATAGTAAAATAATAACTTTAAATTAATAAAAATTGTATACCTGAGTGAACTTAAACAGAGCGAAGGCAGAGGTACTGTTATCAGCGTACTTTCCGCCCAACATGGAGTATATCTGAGTATTGTAACACGCGTCGCCAAATCCTAGTAGGAAACTGCAGAACATCGCTAGGTAAGGCGAGGGCGTGATGTATGAGGTGTCCATGGTATCTCCGAACGGCGCAGTATTAGGTAAATTGATGAAGATTAAGAAGAAACTCGTCATGTGGATAAGGTATCCCATAATGACAATGGGATCGCGTCCCCATCTTGTGGTTTTATTCCCGAGGATACCGAATAAAGCTCCACCTGTAAATATATACAGTTTTAGTAACCTAGTAGAAAATAATATTTAATAAAAGCATAATTAAAAGGAAATAATTACTAAAATATAGTATGTTTCAAACTAACGTAGAGAATAATTGTTTTTTTTTTTAAGAGAGAGAACCTAGTGTCAAGACACCTCTTTCACTGCTTTGCGCTCGTAATCGAGACATTGCGTGTTGAGTGGTTGGAATCAATTCGGTACTTTGTCTTGCCAGAACAGATAAATGAAAATAATTTAAATATAATCATTCCCCCGAGTGGGGATCAAACCCAGAACCAATTAAGATTAGTCAGACGCTCTCTCACTGCGCCACGATGGCCTATGCCATAACAAAATATATATAGTATTAAATAGAAATATTTTAACCGGAGTAACCGCGTATAATTTGGGTATTCGATATACAGGTCCAGAATTGGTTTTTTTAAATATATTATTAAAGCACAACGCACGTTATATAATACGCAATAATTGTTAAATAAAATATATTTGTTAAGAAATATTATTTATTTATATTAACAAGTACGTATATATAACCGTAAGTGGTACTCAGGGACTACTGTCAAGTGTTCCAAACGTCGTTAAGTTCAACAATATATTATTGAAGGCAAAAGTTATACGCAATTAATCCGATTATAACAGTTTCAGGCTATAGTGGTGCAATGGGATAGAGTGTAAGTGGAAGCGCAAATAATTGTGGGTTCAATTTCCACTGGGTGGAAAGATCAGAAGTTATTTTTTTTCTTCCCTGTTCTGGTGAATAAGATAAAGTGCGGCGTTGAGATCCGCCACTCAACACGCAATGTCTCATATTCTCGCGGAAAGCGAAGAACGGAGTGTCGACACACTAGTATCTTTCTGCTATGCGAAAAAAAAGCATATAAAAAACAGTTTCTTTGATATATTACTTGTTAATATTAAACGCGTGTATATAATCGCGATAACCAAAGATCATAAAATATAACATATAATCCTCAACAAATATTGCATCACACCAATACACTTAATGAGGGTATCAAACACTTATATCAAAATCGAAGCATTAACAGTTAATACAACGAATATCTATAATGATAACAAAAAAGGTTTGTAAGCCTTGATTTTCACACATTTGAAGTAAACGTACAAACTTCATACAAAAACACTTGACGGGACAATTAGTCGATGACTTCAATGACATAACTCAAGTATCACATTAAAACACATAATAGACACTAAAAGGGGGCAAATAATCCTTATAAAGATTTTTTTTTACCTTATAATGCTTTTTCCCGCATAGCAGGGTACTCAGAGAGAACCTAATGTCAAAACAAACAAAGGATCTCCACATTCCGCCCGAATTCGAGAAATTCCGTTTAGAGTGCCGTAGCTCAACGCCGCCCTTTATCTTATTCTCCAGATGTGGAGAAATTAAATTATCATCATTTCACCAAGTGGGAATCAAACCCACAATCGCGTTTGCAGCCAGACGCCTGTCTGTCCTATTGAACCACGATAGCCTCTATGATGATAGTGGTGCTAATATAAATAGTGTAATATGAAGTATTAAACATTTTAAGTACATGACGTCAAATACGGCATTGCGCTTGCAATGACCTAATTTTAAAGGGGAATTCGTATTTCTCGTATTTAAAATAATTATTACATTTAATTTAAGATGATATTAAATTGAGTTTTTACTTAAAGTATCAATATTTGACACAATGGTAGAGAAATAGACATGCATCACAGTTATTTACTGGTCATTTTATTTTGGATTCCTATACGCGTATATTTTTCTAAAACGGCGCCGCCATATCTTTAAATTACGAAATCATATTTAAAACGTTTTATTTTATAATACCTAAAACTTCTCCCATTCCAATGAAAACACCAGAAAGTCCGACCAGCTGTTTCACGTTATCACCCATGGCGAGAGTGAATCCGATACTAGGACTGTAAACTCCACTGAAGAATGATAACTCAACACCTGTAAAATGAAAAATATAATAAAGCCACCGACTTCGTCTGAGTAGCAAAAAAACGTCTCAATTCAGCGCTGTCGCAAAATCCGCAAAATCTAAGCGGACGTCTACTAACTATAAACGACCTCCCTGCCATTTCATAATTTTCTTACTCCACCATTAATTGATGTACATATTTATCAACAAATAATATTTTTAATAAGTTTTTTTCTATAGTAATATATTATTATTCTACCATATTATTGTACAATATTATTTGATTAGACCATACTACGCCCGCCATTATTTTTACATCTTTACAAGTCGGCTGCCTGGAGGAGATCGCTATTGAACATAAGGCAGCCTTATTTTATTTAATCTCATGTTTCTTATAAGCTCTTTGGCTTATATTTCTTCGTCTTCTTTATATTCTTCTACTTGTGTATCTTTGTGTCAAATAAAGAATGTTTATATTGTCATTTATGTTGATTTCAACTCACCAGTATAAATGAAAGCGACACTCAGTAATAGCATATCGCTAGTACAGAACAAGCGAATAGCCCCTTTGAACGCCTCCATAGGACCCTCGGCCTCAGTCACTGACATTTCACTCTGAAATTATATAAATTTATCTTATTATTACAATTTTCTAAATATTTCACGACACTTCTTTGATAATTTTTCCATGCGTGCTTATTGTCCGATCCTAATGTACGGCCTTCGGTATACTTCATGTGGGTCTTTTGTAGCAAGAATGTCAGGTTTATGAATGGTTATTTGACGTTATGAAGTCATCGAAAACGGACACGTGTCCCAATTTTAAAGCAAATGGCAAATGAATCAAAATACCCTTCAAAATTTTCTAACACTTATAGATATAGATATGGGACAAGTTAATAATAGCTATATTAAAGTATTTATATTTTTAAATTTTCTGTAGATAAATTATTTTATAGCAAATTTATCAATACAAATAAATAAAATTGGAGTGTCTGTTTGTAATATTAAAATAACAGCTTTTCATTAAATGCATATGTATGTACACACAGTACATAACATTGTTTACAATTTTCGACTGTCTGTTTGTTTGTTCCAGCTGATCTCTGGATAAGCTGGACCGATTTTAATGGGATTTTAACTGGCAGATCTAACAGGAAGTAACTTAGGCTACTTTTGTTTTAGTATTCTACGCAGACGAAGTCGCGGACATCGCGTACAAAAGAAATACACTAAGCTAATTTAAATAATTCATTCAAAATTCATTAATTTAGAGCAACCTAATGCCAAGACTCTCCATTCTCTACTTAGCTCTCGAATTCCAGATACTGCATGTTGAATGGCGGAACTCAACGTCACACAAATTAATTTTTTATTTTAAAATCATAATGCATAATTTAAATATATTGTTCTTATAATAAAATTGGTGTAAACTAGAATATAGACATAGTTGGAAATCAATAAAATCCAAATCTTATTTCCATAAGACCTTAAAAATAATATTCATTTGTAACATTTAAAACGAGACGGGTTAAGTATGCTAATTTATAATAAATTATAAAATTAACGATGGATATAAATGCAACATTTCCATGAAAGCTCACATGATCCCCTTGACCGAATCATTTTAAGGCTTTATATTATGAACAAGAAAACTATATGAATATAAAATAATGAATGCAATGGGCATTGCGACGTTTTTTTGCCTTTACTTGACCTTTGCCTCTAAGATACAGATACATGAGTGTCAAAGTCTAGTTGTAAGATAAGTGTGCTGTGACCGTACTTTGTGAGAGTTTTAATGTTAGAATATCTTTATAATGCAGCCTTTTTATTGAAATGTATCAAACATTTATTTTTTATACAGTGTGCCGAGAAAGATCTTTTCCACATTCATAATTTTTATGTCACGCTTTATCCCGCATAAGAGAGTAGGCAGAGAGAAGAAGTGTCAAAACATTCCGTAGTTCACTTTCCGCCCGAATTCGAGACATTGCGTGTTCATTGGCGACTCAACGACTCAACGCTTGGCCTTACCAGAACAGAAAAATGAAAATAATTTAAATATAACCATTTCTCCGAGTCGTAATCGAACCTGAAACCAATTGCGTTTATAGTCAAACGGTATTGTTTGCTGTAATATAAACATACGTTTAGTCGTTATGTGTTTATTATACAAATATGTATGGAAAAAATATTTTGTTGTTAGCATTACGTTTTTATATATCAGTTCACTGATTAAATAACAAATTCAAGCTAATCGCCAAAACATCTTGAGCAACATAAGGCGATCTTAACTACATTAGTTAGTATCACATACATATGTATATTTGTAGAAAAAGTACAAAATATTTTATGTAGCCGGAATCGAACCCGCTTCTTGTAAATCGACAACCGTTAGCTTTATAACCGTTGAATGGAGCGCTTGGTTAGGTTCTGCCACTCAACACGCAATGTGTTTAAAATAGACGGCAAGCTCAAATCGCACTTACTAGGTGCACTTTTAAAAAAAAAAAAGTGTAAACAAAGAGACCTTTACATCATCGATGGCTGGAGCTCGTCTGGTCGGCCTCAGAGATAGCAAGAAGACGATACCGACAGCGCATACAGCCGTTAACGCACCGAACACCACATTTCGCGTGTCCGTATCTATATGCGTCTTGCCTTGGAATTTGATGAATACAAAAAGATTTCCGAAGAATAAGCTGCAACAAAAGTTATTTATCATTTAATCAGATGAAAACATTAGTGATATTAATTTATATATACATAGCAGAAATATCTGTTGCTACATGTATTTTAAAAAAATAAAACACGATTACTTTAAATTTTGTATCGATCTAAACGTTTAGAAGCCTCTAAGCCTTTAAAATCTAAAAAGGCTTATCAAACAACTTCACTAAAATTGAAAAAGACATATTAAGAAAACGTATAAAAATTTGAACGCAGCGGGATTTGAACCCGCGCCTCTTGAAAAACAAACATGTTTTTATTTTAAAGGAAAATACGTTGCCAATGTCAGTATATAATTTGAGTTCCACGAAGGTGAAAAGTATTTAAATCGCACGACGTCGTTGAATCTCTATTTGTTATTATTTCTATCACGCGATGCAATTATAACTTGACAAATGGCACGATGTGCAAGACTAGTCAATGGGCAGCTATGAGTTAAACATCGAACAGAAAGTAGAAACAAGTTAATATGAAACAAATAGCGTATGACGCGCACAGTAGCCTGTGTTGAATCTAATATTTATTAATTCCTTTGTCTTATCTCCGTATGTAATATAACTTGGTGCCATTTTAAATAATAGTAAATATGTATAATTTATATGGAAATTCCCACAGAAGCGCATATTATATTTATAATAGATAAATATAATTTATTATATGATTGTTTATAGTAGACGACTTATAGCTCAATATGAACGTTGGGTGTTGAACTTGTTCTTGTTTGTGTTAGGACTTGTTTGAAGAGGATACACTTTTATGGAGTAATGTTTAAAACTAAAACGATTTATTTATTCATAAAATGTACGTTTTTATTTTGTGAAGGCGAATTAAAACAACGTCTTCTTCAACAGAACAGACGTCTATAAGCTTGTAGGGATATTATATGCTGTTTATGATATTAAAAAAAATATAAAATAATAGTGGTTTTTTTCTTTATGTCACTAGGCTTTCTTTTCTTCATTCATTATCAGAATAACTACTCGTACTGCTCACAATATTCAAATAATTGCAACATTTAGTTATTACATTGAATACACAATAAATTTTAGTCCTAAGAAAAAAAATAAAGAATAGATTTGCGCACAATACGCAATATACACAACAACTAACCGAAAACTTAAACAGAATTTATCAAGTGTGAACGTATCTATCTATACCTGCATTGTAACATAGCCCAGAATATTCCAGAATTCCTAGATATGGTATCTGCGTCACTGTTCAATGTAAGATAGTTGCCTTGTCCCGTCCATATGGCTGCTGCGCCGGCGCCTATCAGGACACTCGCCACGTAGAGTAGCCAAGTGCGCGGGAATAAGAACGTCACTATGAAAAATCTGAAAACAATTATTATGTTAATATAAAGTTTAAATTATTATTTTATTTTCTAATTCTTTATTCTATTCCCATATTCACAGAAAAGGGTGATTTAAAATTAAATCCTTTGCACGTTTAAGAGTTTTCCGCACCTTCAAAGTAGAAAACTAAATAAATTTGTAAATGCCATTTAGTAAAATTTCCTACAAAGTAAGTACTCTGGTTCGAAACGTGCTGAAATAAATAGATTGAGGAAATATAGTAAAAGTACGACTTCAATTTCTATTGATTGGTACTTAGATTAACAAGAAAATGTATTATTACAACACACTTTTCAACAATTTTCGTACAGCTTTCCTTACAGATAAATCTTATAACAACTATCTAATTTACTGTCACGGAACATTAATTATAAGGATATAAAATATAATTACAAGCAAAATATTACACAATATCATTCCATTTCCGCTTCATTGCATTATGATTTAGAATAAAATTTACATCGCTTTTATCGAATATTTTACTGAACGCTACTAGAATTAAGATATCTTAATACACAAACATTCATAAAATATATTTCTTTTAACATTTTCTTAAAGTGTTAATCGCACACTTAGGAAATCGAAAAAGACGTTATTTAGAAAACGTATAAAAATTTGAACGCAGCTAATGCTGACAACAAATATAAGTTGTAATAAGCGTATAAGAATTTCGACGGAGCTGGGTGTGGAACGCATGGCTTAGTGGTCAGAGCCCTTGAACGGTTTTCAAGAGACGCGGGTTCAAATCCCGCTGCGTTCATATTTGTAAATGTCTTATTCATAAAATATATATGCATGAAATAATAATAGTGGTTTTTTTTAAAACTGAATATTAGTACGTTAAAGTTAGGTTCTTATTTTTAAAGGGGTGATAAAACGTATTACGTGTTACATGGTTTTTTAAAAAAAATCTAAAAACAATTTAAAAAAAGGCAGGCAACTTCAACGAGTTCTTTGAGATGAGTGCCCGGCGCATGCATTTCAGCATGTTATTTCCGCATTCCCCTCAAGTTCATAAAAAATATCTTCCAACACCACAGTACAGTGGTTTTCAGAGTGGGCTGAGCTCCAACCTACCTTGGATTCCTCATAAAATGGTATGTACAAATATTGGTAATGCCCAGAAACTAGTAGCGACTAGCTGGATTTAAAAATAAAATACAAGCGTTACCAACATGCATGATTATTCTACTGAGAAGGTCTTATTTGACTCTTTATTTTTAGGGCCTACTCAATATTCGCTCGCTACTAATAGTTTGAGGTGTGCTGTCTTAGTAAATAAACAAAACCTGTATGTATATCGTCAATAAAAAGCACCGCCCTATCGAGTCCGTAGCATATGAGTATATTGAACTTAACGCTATCATTTACATACTATAATATGTTATATAAGTTTTCGAAATATAATAGGTTCATAATAGATTTTTCGGTGCGTCTAGAAGCAGAAAATTATTTAGAAGGTGACCAATAAGTCTTATTTAGTTAGGCAAATTGCCTGAGTGGAAAATGTATATAAAGTATCCCACAAAATGTATCAAGTGTGTAAAATTTTAAAAGAACAATATAACATTTGATCAATATAACTAAATTTGAACTGATGTTTTTTTTTCATATAACTAGGAATCGACAGGGAAATAGATGGAAATATATATAATTACTGGTTAAGCCGCCAAGGTCACGTCAAATTCGTGTGCAGTGAACGCTTCAACGCAACGTGACGTGTAGAACAAAGTGGGTGTGTCGAGCTCGACAGCCTTGGATCGAATACTAGCTTTGATGCTAGTGAAGGTGCCTGACGACTATATAGAACAAAATACCAACTTGCCCATACATTTTCATTTGTAATTAAAGTAATGCAGTATATAAAATGTATAGATACTATCTCTAAATTGTAGAGTAAGGCCACCGCATTAGTTGCATTCAATTAGCGTCGTCGACTACTTGTTTATAATCACATAGTTTGACCTGTCATACTTATCTATATCACTTAAAATTTGATATTTTATCAGTCAATGATTTATAATAGTTATATAATATGTATATAAAAAAAATGTTTGCCGATTGTATGCCTGTGTAAACAGATTACACACATGTTTTTTAATCTATTCAATAATACAAAGTTACAGAAAAATCTAAAATTTCGACAAAAACTCAAGCACTACTTCATTAACATGCAAACAACGACACCAAAGTAACGGGTCCCGTATCAGTTGTGGTGCTCTATACACTGTACACGCTGATTTCTAACAGACAACATATGAAGTTAAAACACTGGCTAGAAACAATTTTCAAGATTACCTAATACCAATGTAATCTTATTTATGTAACAAAAGCGGTAAAAATTATGTCATCAAATGCCTGACTTTATACAGACATATACGAAGAATCAACGTCAAAAGCAGCATTCTTTTTATTTATTACATAATTTTTTTATTTACAATTGTACAATTGACCCAAAATTGTATTTAATACATGATCGTATGACATCATGACTGTTGCCTTTCACAGGCCTTTAATAACATTTATTTGAATTTCATTTATTTAGCACAATAATTTCTAACAATTAGCGTAGAAATATTAGCTAGATCTCAATTCAATATTATACTTTGACATATATACCATATAACAAGTTCAATTTTTTATTACCGAAATGACAGACTTCCAAATTACATAAGACTTAAAGAATTGTTTTACACGAAATGTGAAAATATAATAAATTTAGCTATTATTACGTTTGGTATGGCGAAAAGGCGGAGAAAGTCAAAGCTTCGCGTGCGTTTATGTCGTTGAATTGTTAGTATTAGAGGCGATAAGTAGACGATTTCATAAGTACATACTTATCTTGAATATTGACTTGCTAAACAAGCGTGCAATAAAAGCGTCGTACCAAGTTGAAACCTATTCTAATAGACGATTTTAGTGCCTACTTATTAATTCCAATATTACTGCCATAATATTATGATTATCTAAATTAATCAGAAAAGAAAATTTTTATGTCGATAATAGCTCGTAACTGTTCAACTTGCTGCAATTAAATATTACACAATAGATTTTTATTAGAGCGTACTTGTGACATTATCGGTACATTATCCGGTTCCACTAGAGGACTGAAATATTAGAAATCAGTATTTGTTTATAGTTAGGTTAGTAGGTACCTACTAATGTAAAAATTTTACATTTCTATTTACTTTAGAATTCCATTGCCAGCATAGTTGTGAATAACAATGAGGATTTGGTCATTGCACCTGATACTGGACTGTGAAGGCCAAAGTTTTGCCATACATTCTTTTCGCCTAATACTCATTTTTAAGATATTAATAAATTAAATTAAATTAAACTAAATTAATTAAACACATACAAGTATTGCAATAAATGATTCAACATTATAAGATGTTCACTGTACATACACGTGAAATATAGACACGCGGTAGCGTGTCAAGGCAAGCAAAAAAAAAGGTAACAGAACTGGCTAGCAGCAGCTGTAATTTTACACGAAACATTTGGAGCCACTTTTCACCCCCTCAAAACTCAAAAACTATCTCACATAGACATGTCATACAAATTGGGCTCAAAAAATTGAGATTTGCGACTCCAAATTTAATAAACACACAAAATATTAAACATGGAAAATAGTTTAGACTTTGAAATAATAAAAGACCTAGCATAAGTAAAAATCGGATGCATGATTTAACAGTTGTAATAACATTCTGATCTGTGGATTAATAAATAAAATAAATTTTTATCTTGCTAAGAAAGTTACTGTACGAGATATAAATATTTGACAACAAATATGTGATTCATTTGTAACAAATCTGCAATGACTATCGAAATAAGACCGGGTCCCGGAATAGGTCTTTTAATTATCAGTAGACACAGATATAAATCAGGATGACGAAATTGAAATAAAAACGTCATAAGTAAAACGCCAAAGTTTGAGTTTCATTATTGTAGATAAAAATAAAATAAAATGGAAATATAAATATGTACTTGATACAGTAAAGTTTATTGAAAGTTTTGAGCGGTTCTAAAGAAACTGTTGTTTTGTACAGCAAATTGACAGCTTTTTATTTTCATTTTAAAATAAAGATTAGAACAGGTTTAATACTTACAGATATGTCAACGCGCCAATAAGCATAGCACCTCTAGGTCCTGTGATGCAGATAATGGAAGGAGCCATCCAGTTGCATATGGCGAGGGTCGCGTAAATGATTGCGAGTGACGTGTACCCATCGCCGGTGAACTCGGAATCATCTTGTGTTATACTATCCAGAATAGTTTTCTGCCAAAACAATTCATATACTTAATTTTTTTTGTTATGTAAATTATATCTATATTAACAAGGCCATCCATCAAGGCAGTGGATCCACTTGCCAGTTCGAATTTAACTTAGGGAAATAATTGTATTTTAATTATTTTCATTTTTCCCCTATGGTAGAATAGGAATTGAGTTCTGCCACTAAACAGGCAATAACTCGAATACGGGCGGTAAGTGGAGTGTGGAGTGCCTTGACATTAGGTTCTCCTTACCTACCTTGCTATACGGGAATAAACGGGAAGCTTAATATATAGTAATAGTAAAATAATAGTAGTTTATAATATAGAATTATCGCATACGGGCAGAACGACTGACGTAAATATTTAATAACATAAGCAACCAAATGTAGAAATATGACTCTTGTACTTATATCATATGTAGTATTATATATATATATATATATATGATCTAATAATTCAGTTCACTGAAGGCATTTAAATTCAAATCAGAAGTACCTAATTATGTAACTCAATAAAATTATACCCATACGCAACATATTAACAATTATAAACTAAACTTCATTATAAAACAAAATTTTATTTGAAATCCTAAGTGATATTTTTTTATTAACGAAATTTAGGACGAGTGTTGAAATTGTAATTCTTGCAACAAAGGTCAGATCATACCCGTCTTTATTAATAAAGCAATCTAAAAGGATATACAATAAAATACAAAGACCTTACAAGGAAAGAGTGTGACATTAATAATGCCATTTGTATAAAAAACACGACAAGGTGTATTGCTAAAAGTTGCGATATAATTGTGCAACGACCATAACTTTACTTTCTTAAATCCATAGATTTGTATTTTGACTTGGATTTGGGTTGGTTTTCATTGCACAATATTTTAACCATAAATAGCTTTAGCTGTATTGTTTATTTTATATAGTGACATCATCTTCCATGTCTTATATTGTCTTACATAGACAGAAAATTATAATGAATATTATTAGCAGCTTCCCGCTTTTTCCCCCATAGCAGTGTTAAGCCCGCCCGAATTCAAGATATGCGTGGTGAGTGGCGGAGTTCCACGCTTGGTCTTGTTCACCAGAGTAGAGAAATGAACAAAACAAAATATAACCAAACGCATCTGCAGTCAAACGCTGGCCTGCGCCACGATGACGGAGAATAAGAGATGAATAAGACAAATATTATTCCTAATAAAAATATAAAATATGATTTATAATACTAAATAATTACAATGAATACAGATTTTCTGCATTCGATTTCTGTTCATATGCCAAAAGAATTATTTGCCATTTGTGAAGCATTATCGTATATTTTGTCAGTAAATCATAACAAAACTGTTAATTTTCTGACTCTAAAAGCTCTCTTTAACGCATAGCTCGATGTACCTGATATCTAATCCTAGAGCTATTCCTGTAGCATTTGTTGTTTTAAAATTAATCTAATAAATATATTCACCAGTGAAAATTAATATTCTTACAGTGTATTCCCTCTCATGTTAATATTTTAAGTAATGAAATAGCTGGCCTATACACTGGTCTAGTAAAGACTAACGGATAGTGATTATAAGAATTACCAATAGTTATTAAATTTGCGTTATCTGATTTATTGATTTTTTTATTCTATAGGCATATTTAATAAGAATTTGTTTTACGTTTTGGAAGGATCAACAATCTCAGTTTAAGGGTATTTGGTACAAAACTAATCAATCAAAACCTTCAATCAAATCGTGGATTAATACTATTTGTATACTTAGAAATGAGGACGTGATATGCCTAAGGCTTAGATCTGTTCATTTTCAGTCAAATAAATACGTTTTCTTTATAAAAAAACGGGTTCTTAACTTTATTCTATTTGTAATTCAATAGATTATGTATATATGTAATGTGCCCAGAATGAGCCATTACGACTACGAAGTTTTATAGATTAGTACAGAATAACTATAGTAATATTTAAAAAAATACCTATTACCATTAAAAACACTTGAATAATGAATAATAAATGAGAATAATGAATAATAACAGAGTGGTCGTTTTAAAGACAAAATCCTAAAAAAGATTAAAGATAAAACAAAATTAAAATATACTTTTCTGAATAAACAGTATGTCTATAAAACTATTGTACAAAGCTTTTATCTTTCGATTACTTTTGATGTCAAATTAAAGTTCAAGGAATATTTGCATCGAAACATTGCAAATTTATCTACATTTGTTTTAATATCAATGTCATTGTCCCATTCGGACAATGCATCATATTAGTAATCTCTATTCAACGTAGCTCAAGCACAATTGTTAATAAAGGAACAAAAATAAATAATATAGCGTTATAATATTATCACCCGTGAAAAATTTTATACAAAAATTTAAAATTAAACACGTACTTTTTTATTATTTTTATTTTTAAAATTTTTATACGTTTTCTAAAAATGTTTCTCAATTTCCTAAGCGTGTGAATGATTATAAAAAAAAATGTTAAAAATTAATATCATATTACTTGACGACGAAGACAATTAAATTACATTAGAACAAATACAGTTATTAAATATTGATAAAATGTCAATGTTCCATGACATGTTATTGCCTACTTACCCTTGAAAAATTCGTATCACACCAATAAATCGGGTTGACCTAAATTGTGTGATCCTTGAGTTTATCGACTATAGGCAAACAATGATTATATCAATGGCGGATAATGCTATTTTATTTTGATATTAATTAATTAAGACTACTACTAATGAAGCATTATGACAAAGTAATGTAATATATTTGCTTTAATTGCTCGCCTTTTTTTTCGGTTTAATTGATAACACTATCGTATCACAGCTGGATTTTACTGTAACTAACTACTGGTTACGAGTTTCTACTGCCTAGTTATAAAAAGCGCAGTAATAGATTTTACATTTCCCGAAAAATGCAAAAAAAGTTGTGTCTCAATCTCAAACGACTTAACTGACTTAATGGAACGAGCTTAATTACTTAATGATTTTTTCTTTGTTTAAATAAATATATTTAACCATAGAAAAAAAAGTTTTAATTTTTCTTTAAGAAACGGCAATTTCGTATTTAATCCCCTAATATTATTATATAGTACAAATGCAGCAATTAAAACTCTTTTTTAAATTGATAATTTGGCAATTCTTTTTTATATGCCTAATGCACTTATTCATAATGTAGAATTTTAAAACTAATACTAGGTATCTCTTTATTCTACATAGTGAAGACTCATTAACCAAAAGTTAAGCACGAAAGCTAATCGTAACACGAAATAATTTGCAATTAACGCAGCGCGAAATGCTTAAGACTTTAACCATTAAATTAGCTTACTGTAGAAAGTATTCTTATAAACAACTGTTTTTAGCCATTCAAGCTGCAGTGCATATTTTTTAAAATATCGCTTAATATAATATTTTGTATAACTAATTGTTCGTCGAAATAATATTTGGGTAGCAGAAATATATAAAAGCTCTCTACAGATATGCCATCAACAAAAATAATTTGTAATAAGCGTATAAGAATTTCGACGTAGTGACATATAGAACGTATGGCTTAGCGGTCAGAGCGCTTGGGAGGTTTACAAGACGCGCGAATTCGCACCACATAATTTTTTTTTTATACGTTTTCTTAAAAATGTTTACCGCCAGTCTTAATCAGCAATTGCTTTCATATCTTTAAATACATCTTTATATAATATATATTAGAGCTTTCTAAATATAGATAAAAAAAATTTCATTTTTATTTTATGCTTGTCATTTGACAAATTATAAAAAAAATTATCAATTAAATTTTGATGTATAATTATTACACTCATTAAAGGTAAGTGAGCAAGCTTTTTAAAAAAATTTCTCACTTTACTACCCATACAATATAATCTGACAAATGAATTACGCCATGGTTCTTATTACACAAGAAGCCATCGCGAATCTCGGACAATGATCTCAATTTGCATTATGTAACTGAATCATATGGAAGCTGAATCTCAATAACTTGTTAGTAGAGAAAGATTTTATTGCAACTATAAATTATACTCGAGTCTCGACCCACTTTGTATCTACAAATAAAAGCATATCTGAATGTGACCCCAGCTTATAATAAGAAAAAAATAATTGTACAGTTAACCAACAACATATATCAGACTGATCCTTAATTTTCTGTAATGCTAGTTGTACAAATAAATAAGTACATTCAGTAATTATTTAAATATAAATAAGTACTGAAAATATACATATTTTTGTTTTTATAAAGTCATATTTATTTACACCAATGAAACATAAAATAGCTTTATCTATACATTTGCATATTTTTATTCAGAAACTGCCTTTCAAAGTTAATAAAACTGTTGTTACACAACCTAAGTACACAATAAACAATGTAAATTCCCTGAAAGTAAATTACTTGAATAGCAAGTATTATATAAATGTTTATATTTACACAAGCAATGCCATGTAGAGTACTTGCAAGTTGGTTTTGAATGAACAGTCAAAGCTACTTAACAAAAAAAAAAATTAATATTAAAATATTATAAAATAATTGCACTAACATTGTATAGTTATTTCAGATAATATTATTTGTTGTATAAAAATAAATCTTGCAATAGGTGTTACACAAAATGCAAGGCAGTAGAATGATCTAACATTGTGGTTTCCTCCCTTTCACAAGGAGTCCAAATGTGACTTTCTAGATATTGTCACCTATTCTATAAAAAATATAATTTGTTTAAGTTTAGATGTGAATTAAATCTTTTTAACAAGAAATTTGTTGTATCATCTTGGGCTTTTCTTATATGTTACATTAAGTATTTTATTTAATAATATGTAGTTGCATCAATAAAATTAAATAAATTAAAACTATTGTCATCTAGTAAAAGGATTAAATATCATCATCTCAGTGACAAACAAAATTTTCTCTTTTTAAAATTTACTCTGTTGAGTAGATAATAAAATAATTTGACTGTTTAAATAACATATTTCTTTCTTTATAGAAATATACCAATTGATCATTAAGTATACCACTAATTCACTACATAGCTTAAGTAAATGTGCTGTGAAGGTTGAACTGTGAAAGTAATGCATACCATTGTATAGTATTTCAAAACTTCATACACAATTCATCTAAATTTTAAGCAATATTCTTATTTAGAAGAGTAATGTATTTAATAAGCTTACCTCTATATTACCCATAGTTTGGAATGCTGTAAACACAAACATGAACCCGAAACCAAGTAATATAACATTTAGAAATTTTCGCTCCATTTTTATTTTTTTAAATCCAAAAAATAAAAAATAATATGCAAAATGTTATCAACAAGATATATTTAAATATATAAAAAACAAAAAACACTCCGCATCAGTATGCGTTTACGTTTATAATGTTAATAACAAATTCTGCGACCATTCTCTGAATATCTAAGCTCCCTCCACTGTTTATAATCGACATTTAATTTTGTTCTTATATGTTTTCTGTTTTCATTCTTATTGTTATAGAAATAATATCTATATTCCAAAGATCTCGTATCGAAATATCTACGTACTACACGATCAAAAACAAATAAATACACGTCAAAGTATCTGTCATACCAAAGATAAACAATTTGTAAATCTCAACAGACAAAAAAGTTATAATAGCAAAGGCAAAAAATTACAACACTGATAATGTAACCTATTTTAAGATTCAATTTTTAAACACGATAATATTACACAATAATTCAATATAATTCTGATAATGTAAGTTAATAATAAAAAACAAATTTAGTATAACAACTAAATTAACTGCAAATATAGTTATCAATCAGGTATTTAAATACATACCATAAAATGTCTAGCATACTTTACTATACTATAAAAATACATAAAAAGAAAATCTTTTATACTCTTTATATTACCGCTTTTAATTGTCTTGCTCAGTTGTTACTTGTTAACTAATTATACATTTATACCCAATTTTTTAAAAAGTACTCAATAATATTTCTTAATTACATAATTTTTTTCAGTTGCATTTATTATATTCAAAGGCAAATTATGTTACTAAAATATATAATAAATATTTTATTTTTATTATCATTTTAAATTTATGACTAATTTTAGTTGGCAACATTAAAAACTCAGGAAGTCCCGATAGCCTCCAATTTGTATGTCTAAAAATTTAAATGCAATAGCGTCCTTATTGCAGTGCATTAGAGAACACGATAGATTCCTGTGAAAAAACCTATTCCGTAAATCACTTATTATGTTTCATATAGATTGTTCATTGTAGATTTGTAGCCTTTGCAGATATCGAGTATTGGCTATCTGCACTATCTACGTGTTTATCAAGTCTTATACATTTATATTTTCCAGTTAATACTTCTGGCTTCAAAGAGCTGATAACGGTTTTAATTGTTTAGTTCCTAAGTGAAGTAAGTGCTAAAAATTATTACGCATTAGTAGTTATTGTTAATTGCATACCAAATAGAGATTTACACAAGAAAACTAATATCAAATAATTTGAACTTCACTTATTTGATAGAAGCATTATAATGGCGAAAAAACAAGTACATAAAAAGTAAGTAGTGTATTAAAGTAAGTGTATTAATTTAAAAAAAGGTGATTTAAACTGTATTTATTTTATATGTGTGATATTCAATCAGAATAGTATATGATACTTTTATATAAAACGTAAATGCAAATAAATTTGTTCAATCTAGGATGGGCTTAGCAGGAGTTGAGTTACCAGAATGTCCTGTCTGTTTGGAGGTAATGTCATCACCAATATTTCAATGCCAATCGGGTCACAGTCTTTGTAATATCTGCACCAGTAACTTATGCCCACCAAATTGTCCAATTTGTCGCCAAACAATGACCCAAATGAGGAACTGGCAATTAGAAGACCTGATCTCGAAGGTTAGTCAAACTATTATAATTACATCAGTATATTTGCGTTTTGAAAATAATGTAAAATTAATTGATATTAATTCTAGTTGTAAGTTTAAAATTTATAACTGTTTTTATATAATATATAATGTTATTTGTACCAATACATAACCACCCGTGAAAATGTATTTCAATTTTGTTACTGCATTAACAATAAGGAGAATCTATGAGGAAACTACTACTATCTGTGTTTATTGGTGCATTGTATTATGTAGCTCTTTTTCTTATTTATATTTTAATTTTAAGTTTATAGAACAGAAATGGAAAATTATAATTGGGCTGTTATGTTTGTATGAATATAAAAGATATAGTATTGTTGAAACAAATAGCCAAATTTGCTGTTCCATAAATAAATAATTCATGTTTATAATAGAATAAAAATGAGTATGTACATATATTTTTTATGTATTATTATTTATTTTTAAATTAGTTTGAGTTTCTATGAAACAGAGTTAAACATTTTTTGTATTTTTGTGTTTATTTACCTATGAAATGTAACATAGTAAGTCTATTTATTTTTAAATCTGTTAATAGGCCACCGTCACTTGTCCTAACAAAGCACTTGGTTGTGTCTTTACTATGATTTCAAAAGATGTTGAAAAGCATGTTAAAGAGTGCATATTCCGTGAAATGCAATGTCCTGTAGGTGTTGTTTTTGGCAAATGCTCATGGTCAGGTAATATAATATTATTTATATATGTATATAAATATCAAATATTGGGTTGATTAAACTCACAATTCCTACAAACAGTGAGGAGACTGAACTACTTCTGCCACATTTGTGTTGATTTTAAGTATAAACCTACCTACACTAGCAGCCTAAATTGTTTAAATTTTTTTAATGCTTTATCTAAAAGTAACATTTTATGCTGCCACTCTACATGTAATGTCTTGAATTTGAACAGAAGGTGTAGAACAGAGTATCACACTAGGTTCTCTATGTCTTCCTCACTATGCAGGAAAAAGTGTGAAGTTGGAAAGAAAGAACATTATTCAATTTACTATACTTGTGAATAATGACATCGTTACACAGTTACACATGTAATAACTGGACATGAAAATTGATAACAATATGGTGATTGTAATTCTCTACTTATGGAACTTTTTCCATAATTAATTTCATGTCCTTGGTCTAATATAATAAGATGTATGAAATAAATATTAAAAGATAGGATGTACTTTTGAGTTGTCTCTTTCTAATCTGCACATGGTACAATGCAAGATATTCATACAAAAAAAGCTATAATTGAAAATATTTTAAACCATCATGTTCTGAATTTATTTGGGCAAGTCACTACTTACCCTCCCTCATAAAACAAATCATAAATAACTTAATTATACTCAAAATATAAAATAGGTAATAAAAAATGTGTATTTATATAATTACAGGAAAACTGAGTGCGGTTCTAGATCACTTCAAGGAGCGTCACCCTCTGTACTGCAATATTAGTTCTAATAATGATATCCACCTGAAAAACATATCTACAACAGTAGATGATCGTTTTATGTATCTAATATCACAAGGAAAACATTTATTTATACTATCTATAAAAATTGATACCTGTCAAAAAATGGTCTACAGTGTTATACAAGTAATAGGCAGTAAGAGAACTGCTCAGCAGCACACATATGAGATTCAAATTGTTAGTGTGCAAGATGAAAGACGTAAAGTAATATTTGCTGACCAGTGTTTCAATTATGGTTATGATACTAATGAAATTTTTCGCCTAGGCAAATGTGGTGTTATGCCTCTGAACATGTTTTGTCATTTTGTCAAAGATGGGAAGTTAGTGTTTAGATTTGATATAAACAAACATCCAACTAACTTCAGAAATCGAGACATAAGTAGAGGACCAGCTAATAATGCAAATAGGCAAACAAGTAAAGGTCCTACAGGGCACCAATCCACAACCGCAAGGTCCAATACCTGAACAAAGTGGAATTTTAAATAACTTAAGACCTAAAGGTCCATCTGCATTTAAAGGTCAACAAAGACAACATCAAGGGCCTAGACATCCTAACCCTGGTTTTAAAAAGTATAACAAGAATTCTTAATTCTGCAATATTCTAAAATTATAAATGTTACAATTTTTTGTAAGACTTGAAAATTTATGAATCGAAATGCAGATGCTAGAATAAAACATACATAAAAATATAACATTTTCTACTAATAATTATAATTTTTAGATTTTCGTTGTTTTCAAGATGTTTTAACTAACCAATATAAGTGTGGTATTTATGTAAGTCATGAATTTATAGTATAGAAATATAATTTTAGCTGCATATGACGTTGCTCTATAAATATGATATCTGTAGTGAATAAATTGCTTTAAAAATATATTTTGTTCTTTTTTTTTGTAACAACTTGTAATCGTATTCAGTATATAATATATTATCAGCATACTCCCTTATCCTGTGTGAGATAGTTTTCCGCTTCTTTCCACCTTAATTAGACACCATCGCGGGGAAATTAAAATTATTTAAATGTAATCATTCCCGTAGTAGGGATCGAACCTACAACCAATATCGTTTACACTTCTGTTCCACTCTGCCGTTCCTGGTAGTGTCAATAACTATTTAACAAGATTAAGCAACTGACTTGGAAAGTGAAATTGTATGTAAATTGAATGTCCTGGGAACATATTTTTTAACATTTTAAAGTGTTATACACACACTTAGGAAATAGAAAACTTATAAAAATTTGCGCGGGTTCAATTCCCGCTGCGTTAACAGATTTAGTTAGTTATACATATTTAGTGTTATCTACCTAGTACTTCTTAGTGGTTTGTCACGGTCACAAGGAATTAGTTTTGACGGTGCCCTATAAATTACTCACAATCACTGAAAAAAAAGATGAATAAAATCTAATAGGGGTCGAATTGTACAAAAACTTTGTACTTTGCTGTACTTTTATCATTTTAGAAGTTATTATTTAATATTTTATTTGCTATTCTACAACTTATATATGTACAATAATATGTTATTATAGTGTATGATGGAAAGTGTAATCAAATATTAAAGTTATTACATTACATAAGAGGAAAATAGTTTGACATTCATAATCTTGTTTTCCTTTAAAATGTCAATATTATTAGCCTTTGTTATGAAAAAAAATATCATATATTATTAAATTAGTTTTAACATAATTCTTATGACATCTATTTTATTATCTCACATACCCTTAATCTCGATGCGATGCAACCGTCCCTATGGATTATAAGGAAAAGGAAAACTCATTACCTATTCAGAATTCTCCCGTCTTTCCGTTTCAGTTCCGTTGCGTGAAGTGATATTAAGTTTCACATATTCGCAATCATGTCCGATGCTACAGGATATGATGCAATCAACCGTAAGATGATTGTTCTAATCGTAAACACTATTCTACCTGTCCTTACCGACATTATCAACTTTTCTTTGTCCCTAGTCAATTTCCTAATACCGTAGAGCTCAAAATTCCAATTCCTAAAACCAAAAATCCTGAGTCCTTTTGTAACTATCGCCCTATTCCAATCCTTCCATTTTTGTCCATTACTATCTACATAACAATAGTACCATTTCTGAGCTTCAGTCTGGTTTTCGTAAATGCCACAGTACGGTCACTGCTCTCACTCAAGTTTATGACATACGTTCCAATATGGAAGCCAAACCACTAAGCTTCTTTGCTTTGCTGGACTTAGCAATGCATTTAATACGGTTGATTGGGACCTCCTGTTGGCCGTTTTACGTTCTATTAATATTTCCACCAATGTCGTTGATCGGTTACATTGTGACGCAGTGTCCTTTCACCTTTATTGTTCTCTATTTTTATAAATACCGTCTCCCAGTCCCTGTCATGCTTTTTCCATTTGTACACGGACGACCTACAACTTTACGCTCCGGTCCACCCTCACAACATTGATAATGATATTGCGAAGGTAAATATTGATTTACATAACATCCGTACCTGGTGCATAGCATATGGACTACGTCTATCCTGTGAAATCTCAGGTTATTTTAATTGGTAGCTCTTCACAATTAGCTAAACTCAATCCCAGCGTATTATCTCCCATCCGTTTTGAGGATTCTTCTCTTGCCCTCAGCAATTCTGTCAAGAATCTAGGTCTTCTATTAGACACTTTCTTTGCCAGGTCCGTGCAAATTGCTGAGGTCAGCAGTTTCGGAACATCGATCCAAATTTGAATGGCTTACTATAAGACACCGTCGCCATTTGCACATCCTTTCACTACAAAATATTTAAAAATTCACTTTAAGTTCATGGATGCTGAATCGTCTTGTCAATTCCATCTCCGGCCAAGAAGTGATAATAGCTTAATGTTTCCAACTGCTCACACACGTTATAATGATGATTCATTTACCATGAAAGCTAAAGCTATGGTATACGATTCCATCAGATATTCCTCATTCTAAATCTCAAAATATATTTAAAAGTCGTTTAGCTAATTACTTCGCTTCAATGTAATATTATATATATATTGTATGTTTATACTCTTTGTTACATGAATTTATTTATAATGTTATGCCTTTTTACTTACAATGTATGTGTATTTATTATATATTTATGTATATATATTTAAATGTTGTTATATATTATTATTTACTTATCTTACTTATATAAATGATATCTAGTTCGGTAAGCATAGAATAGGTCAATATTATTTTTGTAATTTTAAAAATCCTTTTAATTTAATTTATTCGCGTACCTGTTAAGACCTAGCTCCTCTCACCAAAGGTTGTCTGGTTGTCTGCTACCAGCAATAAGAACGTTTTTGCACACTCTGTATCTTCTTATAACATCTTGTGTACTGTTTTTTGTATTGACTTTGTGTGCAATAAAGTATTTCTATCTATCTATGGATCCTTTTACATAGAAGATGCCTTTTTTAAATACTCATTGACACCTGCAGACTTACCATCAAAACCTGGAATGCATCTCTGTAGAGTATAATGTTCCTTAGTCTGAGCTTTCAGCTTTGGGATCGCTATATCTGACTCTGCACACAATTTCGTTTACTTCTCTCTAGGAGTCTCTAGTACATTATAGAGTCATTTTTAAATACACTTCACAGTAAAAGTTGTATGTATACATAACTAGTTGTGCCACCGACTTCTCAGTGTGGAATTCTAAATGTAATCTAAGTTGCTTTTTATTACACTAGTTATCTGCCAAGTCCCATTAAAACTGTTCCAGTAGTTCCAGCGAATACCTGGAAACAAACAGACAAAAGTTGTTAAAATGTTATTTTTTTGTACATATATAAATTGTGTATACATACATATGTATTTAGTAAAAAGCGGTTATTTAAATATTACAAACAAACACACCAATTTTTTATTATATTTATTTGTATACATTTTACCTACAATTCATGAGTAAGCTAAATATTTCTTATTATCAATCAAATAAGAATTATTTTACATACAATATATAATCTGTTTAAAAATAATATAAGAATTCGAACTGTCAGCTTCACTTAAAGAAAACACAGATTTGGAGATACAAATTGCATGATGAAATAATTTTATCTGGACGAGCAAAATTCATAAAATTTTATTCAAATAACACATGTAAAATAAAAGTCAACAATAAAAATAGTGGACTTAATAGACAACTTTCTATGTCTGGTTGCTCGTAAATTTTTAGTCTGTACGTCAATTTTGTGATTTAAATATCTGTGGATTTTATTTTTTCTATATCATTCAAGTTATAATTTTTGTAGATTTTTATTTAAATTTTCAACATTATATACAAATTACTTGTGAAAAAAAGAAAATGAATAATTCTTGAAATGTAGTGCCTTATCAAAATTTATTTGTGTTTTGCAAAACGCAGTGTTTTCGTTTATAGTATGTGAAGATGATCTCATTGACTTGCTGACATTAGATCCGTTCTTTTCGGCGAGTGATCTTGATCGTTTTATTGTTATTGACTAAGTCCAATGACCTTGTAATATTAGATAAACTAATAAGAAATAGTAACAATGAAGAAGCAATTCTACAGGGTTAAACAACTAGCTGATCAGACCTTTTCAAGGTAATTCTTCTGAATTATCAGATAACATTTTGGTTACTTCACGAACAATGTATTTATACTTTTCATCGATTAAATTCTCAGTATCTTCACATCATGTCACACATAGACAGTACACATTCACCAGAAATGTATTATTAACATAAGTCTTATTTTGAATATTATTAAGTGTAAAATTACTTAGTCAGAATTACTTTTACATATATTATGTATTGTTCAAATAGGGCAGGCAAAGGTGAAGCTTTGACAGATGAGTTGCAAACAGCAGACAGAAAGGTAGAACAACTCCGGAATGCTCTTCAACTTGTTAGCAAGCGATTAGCTACAGCTGCTGGTAACACGCAAGGGCAGGATCCAGCTGCTCGGGAGAAAAGACTTAAAAAGTTGCCTGAATATCTCTTAGGTTTGTCAATGTGTGAAGCAAGCAATTTTGATGATGATGATAGCATTTTAAAATATATCCTTCACGAATGTGGTAAGTGCATCATAATCCAAGTCATTCTTTGATATATGTGTTAGTAAATGGCATAAAAATAAAAGTAGTTTGAAGTTCTTGATAATTAAAAAGTTTATTGCTGTTTTCAGGTAAAACTGAAAAATTCTTAGCAAATGAAATAGCAGAACATGAACTAAAAGTTGAACAATTGGTATGTTCCCCCCTCTCAACTATAAGTGAGCAGGACCTGCCAGCTATAATGAAAGCCAAAAAGCAACTGAGTAGGCTAATAAGTGAAAGAGAATCTGCTGCAAGCCGATATCATGTGAGTACCATATCAATATAATATTTAATCTATGTATAATGTAATATCACAACAATTTGATGAATCACAATCCTGTGATAATAAATAATGTTGTTAAAATATAGTATATATCCAATAGTATCAGGTCTTTACAAAACTTCTTTTTTAGTTATCAAAATAAGTTAATAAACAATGTACCTATCTATGAACTTTATTGATTTATTATTTGAACAAACAAGTGTAGAAGTACTTTGTAGAAATAACATATAAATATAAACAAGGTTTAGATAACATAATGACTTTTCTCATTAAAACTCAAAATCATATGGATTTTATAACTTCATTAGTGTGCATAAAGCATATCAGCAGATTGTAATAGAAAAATATTTGTCTTTAATATCTATAATATAATACTTATTTATTTAGACTAGATTAAACATGTATTGTCTAAGCAATGTGTATGTCAAACATATTGTACTGTGTGTAATATTTATTTTATGAATTGAAGGTCTAATGCATTATTATAAAAAAATCTTCTCCATATAACTTAATCTATAAATTTCATACTCTTCTATATGCATAATTTTTGCAAAAAGGCACACAGTGCACAGTTTTTTCGTTCACACATTAATATTAGGTTTATTAAAACGGTTAATTAAGTTTCCCTCATCTGGTTTCATACTATATGGAGCTCTGAGAATAATAGAAAATTAAATTAAATTTTATAAGATTGTTTGCATAGTTTTTGAATGATTTATTAATATTAATATTTAGAAGAAAAAAAGCAGCTGCACTGTTTTTCCCTCATACCAAGATAGTCAGAGAGAACCAAGCATCAAGATAATCCGTTCTCCATTTTCCTCCCGATATCAACGCCCTGCTTTGTCTTACCAGAGCGGTGAAATTAACATAATTTAAATATAATCACCCGAGTCAAGATCGAACCCACAACCAATCGCGTTTAAAGTCAGACGCTGACCCACTGAGTCACGATGGATTTTGTTCTCTCTTTAAGTTAACTTATATTTTTTTCTTATTATATACATACTCATTTAAAAAAAATTGTATATATTGTGTAAAATTATTTATACAGCATTTAGAAAAGCAAAAAGAAGAGAATCCAACCAAGCTGAGTGCGGCTAAAGAGGAATTAGAGGAGACGGGCAACAAAGTGGAGTCCGCAAGGGATGCGTTAGCAGCGGACATGTACGCACTGGTAGCGAAGGAGGGTCAACTTGCACACACTTTGCTACAGTATGTGAAGTTGCAACGCGCGTATCATGAATCTGCATTACATTACTTGACTGACACTGTCCCGGAGTTAGAGCGGTTTATAAGTGAGTGCTTGGAGTTTTTTCTAGTGAATACATATTACATATTATAATATATAAGATCTTCGGATTTCGCAATTTTTACACATTCTAAATGATAAGAGTCTGCGCCCCTGTGGGCAGTACACCAAAATATACGCGATTAATCCGGCTAAAATAGTAAAATTTAAAATAGAAATGTAAATGTAAAATTTTTGTTGGCCCTATTGTATAAAATTAATAAGCTATATAATTTTTTATCAATGTTATAAGTAAACTCCTAAACTTTTGCTTAAAATAATTAAAACAATTTTAGAATATTATGTATTTTTGGTAGAGATGTTATGTTTAATACATATTGGGCACACTAACTAATATTTATACATTTACGTTTTGAGAGACTTATGGTCGTCAATGTAAGATAGGACCAAATATTCGGTGATGTCTTAGAAGTCTATTAAAAATATTATATTAGTAAACAAAAAAGTTTATATATCGTTATAAATAAAGTAAGAATAACAGATAGAAGGGAAGCTATCGGGTTTGTTTAACTGATAGGATTGAATATTGATAATGATCAATCGATAAGAGATACGAAAATACATTAAAAAGCAATTAAATCGCTATTTACTTTATACAAGTATATATTTGAAGGAATTTGTTTTATTTCTTTAATCAGTAAAATTAGAATATTTTATTTATTGAATACATTCCGTTTTGCTGTCAAATATTCAGTTCTATATGAACCGACGTTCATTGTCGTTGAACAGGACCTCTCCTTGCCCCTCTCTCAAGCAGTCATACAGTGCTTGCATTTTTCGCTGGGATCGAGCATCCTCATCCCTCACCTCCCCGGTCTCGCTATCAAGACCATTAAGGTCAACAGTATATAGACAAATTAAAAAAAAATCCTTTTAAAACTATACTGAACATATAAATTGTTTTACAACAGAAACTAAAAGGAATACTCTTAAAACTATTTTCTCCTCATCCTGGTTACCTTGGCAACGAAATTCATGCTGTGAATACAATTAGTATTGTCATCATAAAATTACAAACCGATCGGCCGACAAATATAGGTCCAAATAGCGTTGTAATATTTTCTTACATCGATTGACGCATATTAAAATATATGTACACCATACTTTGTAAAATAAGAGCTGTGTATTTCATTGCAGACTCGTTAAATGCGTCTTGTTGAATTAACGAGTTCCATTAATACATCTATTAACAACCACTCAATTAAACAAATATTGCTCCTGCCTAGATAGCCCACACAAGCTTCCTTGGAATTTAGAATAATTAGTCTGGATGGTATGTTTGTATATTGTACATGGTTACGTACATAAATATTATTAAAAACTTTAAGCGCAAATTTAATTTATTTGATTATACTCGTATGTCAATATCAAAAAATAAATTTAATTAAATTTATCATTTCAATAAAAGGTTACATTAATTTGAAAAATATATTGAATATAGAAGATTCGAACTCGTACACCTTAGACAACAATAGGACTTACCATTAAGGCCCGTCGAGCATATATATATTTTTTATGCCATTATTACAATTTTGTTGGTACCAAACCAAGACGTTTCTCTAAAGACATGAAAGATTTTTTCTTCACTTTCCGCCTAGTCTAGTACGAGATATTGCTTCTTGGATGGTAGAGCAATACGTTCTTAATGTGTTTTAGATGATAGCTCCGTTAAGCCAGTGTTCGGATACCCCCTAGAGGAGCACCTACGTGTGACAGGCAGGCGTATAGCGTTCCCTCTGGAACTTTGCGTGTGTACCCTACATGAACTCGCTCTAAATGAGGAAGGACTATTCAGGATTGCTGGCAGTGAGTAAATTATATCTAAATTTCTCAATTTAAATAATTAAGTTAGCAAATAACATAACACATGATAAACATTTTTAGCCATAGCCATACGTTCAATATCGTATGGTGTAGCGGTCAAAGCTAGGACGGACAAACTAGGACGGAGCGGTCTGAGAGCAACAAGTTTAAATATTTATACTTTTTTTTATAAATGTTTTTCATATCTGAGTGAGAATAAGACTTGAAAATCGTTAAAAACGTAATACATTTATAGTTTGTTTTGTTTTTGTTGGTACATTGTTTTTACATTTACATGACTAATTCAGTGATTAGAGCGGGTATTGACGGTATTGACTCATATTTTCCTTTTGTATATTTAGAAATATTATTACAGATTTGACATTAAAATGTGTTCTTTTTCGTAACTTGCACTAGCACTAAGGGCGGGTTTCAACGCCGTACTGTTAATAACTAAGAAGAAATGTTTTTTTTGTTTGACATTGAAAATTGGGTACCTTATGATGCCATTCTTAGTTATGAACATGCTTCATAACTAATAAATACCTACATATACAACGCTAAATCATTTAATTTTACTAAACAGAGTGGTGTGAAGACACCGGAATACAAGTGACTAAATACATACAGGAATCTTATAAAATAGGTCCCTTTTCTAACTTTGGCCTAAGTTTCTAAGTAAAACTGTTGCTATGTTTGTAATAATAATGTATGATCGACCCAGGTTCGTCGAAGGTGAGGCGAATGAAGCTGTCGCTGGACGCGGGGCTGTTCAACTTCCCGCTGTCGGGCGACTACCGCGACGTGCACGTGGTGGCCTCCGTGCTGAAGTCGTACCTGCGCGAGCTGCCGGAGCCTCTGCTCACCTTCCGCCTCTACGAGCACTTCATCCTGGCCTCGCGCCAGCCCTCCGAGCAGGCCCGCCTCAACGCCCTCTGGGAGGCCATACACCTGCTGCCCGAGGCAAACTACAACAATCTTAGATATCTCATTAAATTTTTGTCTACTTTGACGCAAAATCAAAGCAAGAACAAGATGACGCCGTCTAATTTGGCCATCGTCGTCGCACCCAACCTGCTGTGGGCCGCAGACGAGAACACCTTCGATATGGCCATCACGACTGCAGTCAACTGTGGAGTCGAATTACTTATCAAACACGCAGACTGGTTCTTCAAGGATGCTTTTAACTGCTTCATCTCTTTCTCCAAGGAGGACCTTCTTCCGGAACACTGTGAATATGGCTTTACACCTAATTTCGGCCAAGGTTATAATCAGACAGTGGCAGTAAACCAAGAGCAATCCAACGGGGACTACAGCATGAGCAAGTCCATGTGCGATTACAATCTCCAAAACGTCCAGAAAGCTACTATAGATGGGCCCGGCCGTCACTCCAGAAGCAATAGTCATGACACTAGCCTTATATTGATCGACAATGAGATAAAGAAAGCCCAATCGAATAGTTCTCTCTCAGATCAGTCTAGTCCGCCTCACGGAAGTCCCAAACCTATAATGCGTAGAAAAAATAAGCCTATTGCACCCGTCCCGCCCAACTTCACCCCCGACAAAAATAAAAAAGTAGACACGCAAACACAAGTTACCGAGCCAATAAAAGAGAATAATACCATTAAAGAAGCGGAAAAACCGGCGAAACCGCCGCGACCCGTCATTTCCGATACCGGTAAAGTGATCACGGGAGTGCAGACTATCAACCGATCTACGTACCGACAAAACAAAGCCCTGAAGGAGGAAGCGGCGCGCAGCGGCAGCCGAGAGAACCTCACCGAGGTGCGACGGCAGAGCTTGGAGTTCGAAAAGGACCACTTCGAAGGCTTCGACAGCAGAAGCGACAAGGAGTCCACCCTGGTCGTGAAGAACATGAGCGCGCAGTCGGGCGTGGTCGCGCGCCTGCGCGTGGTGAGCAAGCCCGCCGGCCAGCCGCCGCCGCGCCCCGTGGCCGCGCCGCGCACGCTGCTGCCCGCCGCGCCCCTCGCGCCCCTCGCCGTGCCCGAGCCCGACGCCGACGTGCAGCTGCGCCACAAGCCCGCCGTGCCCGAGCGGCCCGCCACGCTGCGCCCGCAGAGCTTCCGCGCCCAGCGCGCCTCGCTCACCGACGCGGAGGCCGCGGCGCACGCGCCCACCGTGCTCGAGCGCACGCACATCTACACCGTCGACAAGCACCACCCCACCGTGATCCAGGTGGGCGCGGCGCCCGATGACGCGCCCGCCGCCGCCACCACCACCGTGCAGCGCACGCACAGCTCGGGCGCCAAAGACGCGGACGCGGAGGAGCCGCGCGGGCTGAGCGGCGCCAGCCGGCAGCTGTCGCAGTCGGAGGGCGACATCACGGAGGGCGGGGAGGCGCCGGCGCGGCTGCCGGGCCGCCCACCGCGCCCACAGGTGCCGGCGCCGCCGCCGCCCGTGGCCGCGCTGCACGAGAGCACCGACCTCTAGTCCCCGCAGCGCCGCCTCCGGCAGACGGCGTCGTCTCTTCCGATATGATCGACTAGATTGCGTAACTAGAGCAAGACTGAAACCCTCTATTTAATATATGCTAGATGGTTAGACCGCTTACTACTTTTCATACGAGTACATTATATTGTGTAGAGTTTTGTGGCATTTTGTTGCAAATTATTTATTTTTGTACTATGGTGGGACTTTTCAATGATAAATATATAATCTATGTATATGTACGTTTCGCTTGAAGAAGTGTAACAGGGAGTCATCGCATAGCTTTCGAACAGTGCTACTTTGTAATTCGTAATTCCACACAGACATATCAGATCGAGTCAATTTAGCGTTTACGCGTCGGGATATATTTCGTGCTTTGTACTGACTTGTACAATTTAGTATATACTTTGCAGTAAATCTTTGTGATATTAGGAGATTCGCGATGAAGCCGGCGCCATCGGTGTGCACAAACGTATTATGATTAGTAGCCATATTTTATATTTATGACAACAGTGCATTAGTCGCAACTTATATCGGCCTCGCTGTTTCACAAGCGGTGAATATTAATATAGGCTAATATATGTTATGTAGTATTTACGATGTTTTATGTGATATGCATTTTTATTAATCATATACTGCAAGTATACAAGCTTCTGTTGTAAGTAATTATAATAAAATACACAAAATATTTTCTTCTTTTTTATTTACAAACTACTGACTACATACAGATTATACATTAAATTGATAATATTTTGTTATGTTTGCCATTTTATTATATAATAATTGCGTTTACCTACTCTCAACAATGAAATCAAATTAGGCAATATATGTGCAGATTCAGTTATAACTTCGTCAATTTTCTTAATTCTTTGATGATTTACATAAAATCCACCTGCCTCAATTATCCTCATTGCATCACCTGCAATAAATAAATGTAAATGAATGTGTGACTTGTCTAAAATTTATAATTTTACATTGGTATATAAATTCATGCCAATGATATATATAGAATATAAAAAATCTGAAGACCTGTGAATATTATTAGTAGAAAAAAGATGAAAAATTCTACTCTATTTTATTTAAAGCCAGTCTCATATTTACAACACTTACTTTCTCTTGAGAAACATTTTGCTCTCATGCCAAGATCTAACATGGTAATGCCGGGTGACAACAACAGGTTCACTACCGGGGCTCCCTCAAAAGCCTGCTGCATTTCCACTGGTGTCAATGCAACCAGAGACTTGACATCCTTACTGTAAATTGCTTCTGATGCTTTTCTTGCTTGAACAAGGCCCTCCTCTGAAAATATAAAATTGCTTAAATGTTTATACCATGTAGTCCATGTATATTTGATTTTTAACATCTTTTTCTAAAAGCAATATTACCACCATGCACCAGCACGGTCAATTGATCAGCCAAGCATTGCTGTGGGTATCTTTGTTCTGGATGCAGTTGATGTTTATTCATTATATCTTTTATTTCACCTAAACTGTAAAAAGTGAATAACTTTAACAATTTCTCAACTTCTGAATCCTTTGCTCTTATAAAAAATTGGTATAAGCTATAAGGACTTGTTTTTGAGCCATCTAGCCAAATAGCATTTCCTGCAGATTTTCCAAATTTGTCCCCCTCTTCAGTTGTTACCAAAGGTAGTGTCATTCCTGAGAAACAAGTAATTACTGAGTAAAAGTTAATTGTTCATGTTTACATATTATTCACTACTAGAGAGGTATTACCATAAACATTTTTCTTTATTGTTCTACTGATAAGCTCATGTCCCGCACTTATATTACCCATTTGGTCACTTCCACCTACCTGAAACATATAAAAAACATTGTTTTCTTTTTATTTAAATAAAGCAACACAGATACTCCATTACATAAAACACTATTATATAATTACCTGAAATCTACAATCATATTCCTTTAACAAATGAAACCAATCATATGACTGAAATATTTGGTATGCAAACTCAGTAAAACTCATGCCTATCTCAGAATTAATTCTGTTTTGGACACTTTGCTTTAATAACATTGTCCCCATCCTAAAGTTTCTTCCAATTTCACTTACAAATTTTATTGAATTAATATCTCTATACCACATTTCATTATTCTCTATCCTAAAAAAACATACCAATGTCAGCTTATTTTAAATTTTTAAATTTTTATATTTAACTTTTATAATTATACATACTTTATAGGTTTTAATTTGTTTTGATCTTCAGACCAGATATATTTTTTGTGATTTTCAAAAACAGTTTCTAAATTATTTTTAATAGCATTAACATTTTGTGTAATAGTATCTTGCGATAAAGCTACCCTGTCAGTACTTTTTCCACTTGGATCACCAATGTAACCAGTGGCCCCGCCAACCTAGGAATAACATAAAAATTTAATTCTAGTAAAGGATGAGATTTAACATTATATAATAATATAATTTCTCACCAATGCTATAACATTGTGTCCACCTCTTTGCCAGTGAATTAAGTTAATTATAACAAGCAGATTGCCTACATGAAGACTGTTGGCTGTTGGATCAAAGCCTGCATAAACACACTGTGGGCTCTTATTAAGTAAATTTATTATTTCATTCCTAGATGGAAAATGATAAGAAAAGTATATACATAACTGATTGGAAATCCGAAAAAATGGTTATTTACTAAACATTAACTTACGCAGATGTATTAGGAAACATATCCTGATACATGCCCCTTTCGCTCAATTTTAATATATTTCTACTATAGCTATTAAATCTTTTATAAGACTTTATAAAATTCATCACCGAGGACCGATGAAAGTTTTTAAGCAATGCCATTTTACGTATTATTATAAAAAGAAAAATAATATAATTTTATTTGATGAAAGTGTGTTCGCACAACCTCTTATTACTTATAAATATTCGTCATAAAAAAGTATATGACATTATTATATTATTTAGTAAATGATTGTATCGCAGATATATTTAAGTTAAAGTACTGATTATACATATTTTAATAAATCTAAATTGGAAATTTTAAAAATATATTTGAATTTTTGACACTTATTAAGAAGTCAGTGTGACACTTAGTATAAAGATACAGACTAAATATATTGAGTGTAATGATACATAGTGTAGAGTAGTGTTCGAGTAGTGTATAATTTTTTTAACATTCGAGTATTAAATAAAAAAAAATCACAAGGTAATTAAGAGTGTGCAGCTTAAGCGGCCACAACGTTTGTCGCATATATATTTAAAATTGTATTATCATAGTATTTTCGCCAACCATAGCTATTATAGTAACTTTGGAACAATAATTAATTTATAAATATTTTATGGTTTTCATAATGAATAAAACAAATTTTGACACGAAAATATTTAATGAAATAGTTTTACACAATAATAACTTTTTTTTTTTTTTTTTTTTTTTTTTTTTTTTTTTTTTTTTTTTTTTTTTTTTTTTTTTTTTTTTTTTTTTTTTTTTTTTTTTTTTTTTTTTTTTTTTTTTATATAGTAATAAAGAAGTTATTTACCAGTAATCTATACAAATGTAATTTACGTTATAGTATATAATATAAATTTATAAGCTTTGGACTTTAACAATCATTAACAAATTTTAGCTCACATAATAAAAAAATATATAATCACAGTTACATCATTTTTTTTCTAATTTGTCAAGAATAGGTAAAACACAACTAAAAAAAAAGATAATATAAACTTCAATATAAAAATTCGATAGCATTGTAATACGAATAAGCAAAATATCCTATCTCAAGCAGTAAACAATACTTAAAACTAAAATTGGTAAATTATTTAAATAATCACTATATCATATCTATTACTAAATTAGTCTATACTACACAGATGTGACTAATTTGTTCTTTAGATGTTTTTTCTTAAAAATAATGTAAAACCTTTGAACATAAAAAATAACTAATTAATAATAATATTTCAAACTGACTTCTGTACTGATTCTTTGAAAATGAGATTTGTATTAATAACAAAGGTTAATTTCTAAGATGCGTAAATTTAAATTCATGATTTAAGCATACATTAAAATAACTAAATATTCATAACATTTCTAGTTTAATCTTCGAGTGTGACATTTTTGAAGAGATATGACATGGACTCTTTATTGTGTATGCGGCGAATAGCTTCACTGAGAAG
This sequence comes from Podotricha telesiphe, assembly GCA_038994665.1. Taxonomy (NCBI): domain Eukaryota; kingdom Metazoa; phylum Arthropoda; class Insecta; order Lepidoptera; family Nymphalidae; genus Podotricha; species Podotricha telesiphe. Next base: position 350,805 of record JAOYRR010000286.1, on the reverse strand, counting down.
CACTGATATGTCAATCGTTTTTATTTTATTGCATTGCATCTTTTGTAGTTCATGAGGAACTGTGTTTGTAACTACAACTTCGTCTATGGGCGAATCTTCAATGAGCCGCGGTGCATCTGATGACAGTAGACCATGTGTTGCCAGCACATAAATCTTATATGCGCCGCACTCTTTTAACACTTCTGCTGCAGCCACAAAAGATTGTACATCATCAATGAGGTCATCCTAAAAAGAAGCCACCAAATTATAATTGAATTTGAATTATAAACAATGTAATAAATAAATATAAACATTTACAATTTTTACAATATTATATAGCCATAATCAATAAAAAAATTGTAAAGAGCTATTATTTTTCAATAAAATTACTTGTTAATATAATAACTTTCCATTGTCAAAATCCTACAAAAAGAATAGCACAAAAATATAATTAAAATAGTTATTCAATAAATATAATACAATTATATATACTTTTGTATAATATCACTTTATGAATGTAGATCCTAGAGTATATACATACCACCATAATAGCAATCCTACCACCTACATCTCCAACAACATTTATTGGAGGCTTCTCCTTTGCTGGATGTACTGGAACTCCAACTGACACATCCATAGTGCGTGACCGGTCCACACTATATAGAAACATAAAAACATCAATAAAATATTCATAAATAATAAGTATCAAGGTACACCATTTGTTTGACTGTGTACTAAAACAAGATTCCATCAATATTTCTTCAAAGAAGTTCAAAATGAGCAGTAAAGAGTTAGCACTAGGTTCTCTTTAACTACATCACTAAATACAGGATATGAAGATAAGACAAAGTGCGGCGTTGAGTTCCACCTATTAACACGCAATGTTCGAATTCGGGCAGAAAGTGAAGAATGGAGTGTCTTGACACTGGCACTAAAAATATCAAGATAAAAAACAATAAAGAAATATTCAAAACATGAAACAAAACATATTAAATGTTCCAAAACTATTTGTTGAGATTAAAAGTATTCATCACCTAGGCATACAAGGTGGTGAGTATCTGCCATCCACCTCATCACTTTCTGCTTCTTTCTGTTCTCCATGTATTACAGCAATGGCAAGTCTTAAACGTTCTGAATATGAAGTGGCTTTCTTAGCCGAGCCCGGGTTTCGTGCCACTATCACGGAATTACGATAATCTGGTATCTGAAAAGCATTGAAAATAAGTAATTTGTTGCTGCTTTATACCGTCTAGGAGAAATATATGAAATTTCATAAAGGTTATAAATAAGCAGTTTTGAATTGAATTGTTTTTTAATTATATTGAATGTGATACTGTGTAGTTATTTATACGGTACGCAAAATTAACTAAAATTATACCTATCAGAAGTGAAGAATTAAAAAAATCAAAAGTGTATACTTTCTAGTGCAAGCATTTTAAATAAATAATTTATTGTATTGTATGTAAATTCAGCTTTTCAGTTATTTATTTATATTGATTTGCTGGAGTTATTTGTTCACAATCTTTGTAGATTTGTTGAGATGTATTCCTTATTTGGATATATCAATGTATGTCATTTGTTTGCAACCAACTTATTTATAACAGCAAGAATGTTAGAATTATTGTAAATTTTATTTCAAAATATTTTTCATATACTAGTTAGAAATTAATTTGGTATCATTAGAAGCTTCATATGAGTCTTTAAACCATACTTTATCATAATATAAATGTGTCTTTAGAAGGAAGGAAAAAATACATTTCCTTTTTCATCTTACATATATTGTATATATAAAATAAATATGTGTATAATGATAGCATTGCTAATGTAAAAGTAAATATTTATGTCTGAATGAGTAATTTAAACTGAGTAAATAAAAACAACTTACACTTTCTTGTATATATTGTAATAAAAAGGGTGATGCCCGCAAATTATCAACAGGACAATCAAAAAACCCTTGAATTTCTTTTTGATGTAAATCCATAGTTATAATGTGTGTAAGACCAGATTTGCACATCATTTTTGCTAAAAGTTTAGTGACAATGCATCCACGTTTCCTCATTTTGCACTGCTTGCTATACGGCAAATATGGAATGACCCCTACAATGGAGTGAGCTGATGAAGTTTTACAAGCATAAGCCATAATCAAAAGTTCCATGATATTGTTGTTAACATCCCTGTAATTAATTGAAAATGCATGATGAAGTGGAACATTCACTAAATGTGATTATAAAATGATACTCTCAATAAATAGCTCCTTAGCATAGAGCAAAATGCTTTAATGAACAGGAACAATGCCAAATTATTGTATTTTGCAAATTAACCAAAAAAATAATGAAAACAGTAATGATTCATATGTAAAGTACAAAATAATAATTTATTAGAGTATAATAGTTATAAAATCTCACAACATCAAAGTCACCATTACATTTCATAAAATTAAAAACATGCTTATATGTGGTGAGTTATTTTAAAATAAATACAAAATCATTCAAAAATGTAATATTTAATATGGAGTATGGCATCCTACATACATTCCAATATTATTGAATTGAATCATTATAAAGCGAGAGTTCTGTAATTTATTAGGTTTCTTACTTTGTTCCAGTTTGTACAATATAGATATTTTTCCCACGAATTGAATCTGCTATTTCAACCATAGTTTCTCTGTTAGTTTTATGATAAACTGAGCATCCTCCTTTACGTACACCCAAGCGACTGCAATAAAAACAATAAATAAATTTATGTTTTAACAAATTCATAATATATTTGTACGGCTTATTTGGCTTGGTAATATCCTATTGTACCTTAGACGATAGGAATATGAATTCTGCAATGTTTCTTATTTTTATAGGACTTTGTGATACTTTTGTAATTATTGTATAAAAATCACTTAAAACTATTACAGGTCGGAATTATTATAACCCCAAGAAAAAGGATTTACTAAAATAAGAAAGTATAATTACTTCGCAATTAGGTCAGCCAATTCAGGGTGTGAATTACCACTTAAAATTACGACGTCTGACGTGGAATTACTCTCCATATTGCAGTTGCTCGGACGATTTGTGAACCCAACTAGTCTGTGTAAAAGAAAAAGGTATAAAATATATTTTCATGAAAAACAATACTATTGAATGTTTGATAGTAAGAGAAGGCATGTTGATTCAACAAGAAAAACAATAAACCTGGTTTTGTTGAGTAACATAATAACCTGATGCAGTCTTGAAATACGGCTGATCGAAATATAAAATGGACGTTACTTCATATAATTTGTTAAAATATTGTAAAGAATAACTTTTATCTTTATAAATACCAGTAGGTTACTTATCAAATAATAAAATTAATCATGTATTAAAGCGCACTTGGCGATCATGAGCCGGATTTCACAGATTAAACTTTTTTGTATATTAGTAAGTACAGATAATTTTTTCTACAAAGATGTTCTTATAAAATAATAATATCAAAAACTTTTACATTAAAACATGTTTTAAAAAATATAAAAGATCAAGTTTTCTTATAAATTAATAAATTGTATTGTTGTCTAGTACTTATACAGTGCATTTTACGACTCATCTAGGTAGTCTGTGTCATGAAAATGACATATAAGTCAAAACAAATCAATGTGTTTCTGAAGTTATTGGTTATAATAGAAAAATAATATTAAGTCATCAAATTTAATAGATAGTATGGGCCTTACTAAACAATATTTAAGATACGTACCTAATGGTACTTTCAATGTAATAGCTAGCCCTGATTGTAATAGTACACATGTAACATTAAATGGAGTCAGCGGCAGATATGTTGCTGTCGGGGCATGTGAGCATGTTATTATTTGGGACATGCGATTGGGTGAGAAGGTGAGATAAAAATTGTATTTTTAAATCATATATCTTTTAAAATCATGTCAGTATTAGAGACACAATGAAAACAGTCTGAGTTATAGCAGAGAGTGATGTGGTATTATTTGTTTTAATATATTCATATTTTTAGGCCCAAGTGATACCAGGGGAAAATGTAATTGTGTCTCAAATAGCAGCTAGTCCTACAGGAAATCATATGGCAGTTGGTTATGTTGATGGCAATATTAATGTGTTTGAGTTAATCAATAATGAAATAGTATGTGTATTTGCTGGACATAAATCTGCTATAACTTGCTTGCATTATGATGAGCAAGGACACAGAATTATTTCAGGATCTAAGGTAAAAAAACATTTTTAAATTATGGAATCATGAATTTGATATGATTTTATTTTAAAGATTGGCTATAGTTTCCTTTAGTTTTACAATTGTTTCAGTTAATCTTAGTATTATTTAAATTATTTCAGGACACTGAAGTTATTCTGTGGGATGTAGTCTCAGAGACTGGTATAGCTAGGTTCAGTGGCCATAAAGGTGCCATTACAAGTGTGTTGTTCATTAATGGACATAATTGTGTAGTTAGTTCTTCAAAAGACACATTTGTCAAATTTTGGGATATTGAAACAAAACACTGTTTTAAAACTCTTGGTGGACATCAAATGGAGGTATATTATTCAAAAACATATTATACCTTATATTATTATTTAGTTTTTATTTTATTTTTGTATGTTACTGTCTAATTTATTTGAAAATTTGCTAATCAATATTTTCATAGCATGATCCTGATTGTCTTACCAGGATTATAGTGACAATGAGAAAAAAAGAATGTTTTATTTTTTAACTATTTTGTTATTAATTTATTGAAACAAATTATTATGATTAATAGTTTTAAATATAGAAAAATAGTAGTAAGAATATTATTTTTAAGGTGTGGTCAGCAGTATTATTGAAAGAAGAAAGGTACTTAGTGACAGGCAGTCTAGATCAAGAACTACGAGTTTGGAAATTAAACTGGACAGACAAAATTAAAGAGGAAGACAAAATTACACAGCAACTTGAAATAGTCAAGTTGGAAGATACAGAAAATACAGATGATACATCAGTAAGTATATATTTTATTAAAACTTTTTTAGTTTATTTTTATGCAGCCTATTGTTGTATTTATTTATTTATTATTGATTCTTTTAGATATTACAATGTCACCAAGTGGGCACATTAGTCCGGGGAGGTAAAGGCCGAGTGGTAGGTCTTGCCACAGATCTTGGACAAAGTGTGCTTGCCTGCTATGGTACAGACTCTTTGTTGGAGCTATTTTACTTTTGTTCTGATGAAGAGGCTAAAACAAGAAAAAACAAACGAGTTAAAAAACAAAGGAAAAAATTGATGTAAGAAGTTAATATATTACAAACAATAATTAAAATTTTGTATTTTATGTCACTGTTATGCATTTGTAAAGTGTCTGACTGCCCAGAAAAAATATACAACTTTTGTTGTGTAAACTATTTAACTAAACATATTTAATCTATAGAGTATGTGGACAGTGGAATATTATCTTGTCTTGTCTTAACACTTTCTTGCACAATAAATAACTGAATGGACAAGAGTTTTTAGTATTTGATATTGACTGATGGTTACAATTTTAACACTCATATAACACAGTTACAAATAATTTGTATGAAAAAATATTACCAGTTCTACCTTTTCCCGATAGAAAAGCAGAGAGAACCTAGTGAGTGGTGGAATTCAACGTCTCGATTTGTCTTACTAGAACGGTAAAATATAAATAATCTAAATATAATCATTTCACTGAGTAGTGTTGATGATCATGAAGCCCTTTTTTGCAGTGATTGGTTTTTACAGCATAGCAGGGTAGTCAGAGATAACATAGTGTCAAGCCATTGCTTTCTCCACTTTCACCCTGATATGGAGACATTGCGTGTGGAGTGGCGGAACTCAACTCAGCGCTTGTCTTAGGTAGAGAAATGACATGACCAGACAATGACCAGAGTAGAGAAATGAAAATATTTTAAATATAATCTTTCCCCGAATGGGAATAGAACCCATAATCAATCGCATTTACAGTCAAATGCTGTCTTACTGCACCACAGTGACCTCAGCCTCGATAATATCAATATTAATTTGATTAAATATTTCAGAAAACAAAAAGAAAGTGGTGAAGTGGATCCGGAGGCTGTAGAAGTATCTGATATTCTCACACTATCAGATGAAGTGAGGAGACTGTCTTCAGTGAGGTTGCCAGCTAAGATTAAATCAGCTACTTTGTTAGTAGGAACTACGAGGGAGCTGCGCGTTGGTGTCACTCTCGCTATTAACACTGTAGAATTACATAGCTTGACTATAGACGAAGGGAATGAAGGTATTAGCTTTTATATTTATATATAATAGTTAATTAATTATAATTGCATATATTTAATTTGGCCACCAGTGCGCAGTGTAACAGCGTCTGTATGTATTCAGGATAGTTGTGTGTTCGACTTCCACTCGTTCGCCATTTCCATTTCTCCGCTCTGGTGAGAAGACAAAACATTTAACATGCAATGTGTCGGATTTCGGCGGAGTGGAAAGTGGAAAATGCGGAAAAAATCGTGAAGCTAAAAAAAATACTTGCTCTTTTGAGTTTATAGTATTAAAGAGCATTGATAATGTCGTTACTTTGTAAGAGTATTGCGATCTGAATATTATTACAAATTGAATATTTGAAGAGAAAAGATATACAATATGTTAGCAAGTATATGAGAATATTATTCCAAAATCCAACGGCAATTCAAATTTAGATTTTTTCGATTAGAGATAGATACATCGGTACATTTATATTAATAAAAAAGATTCAAAATGGTATCAAACAGAATATTCTTTGCAAACGCGTTGTCAAATGGACTAATAAAAATGTGAAATAGACCTAATTACGATTACGCCCAAAGAATGTTGTTAAATATCGCCGCTGAAGATATTAATCAATCAATATGGTCATTTTTGTTTTGATATATACAAAGAATTGGAAATAGGAATTTATCCCCTGTAATTCCATATAAATTACCATTTCATATACACGGTTTCTGTATTCGCAGCGTTTTTACGGAATATATAGTTACCGAACGAATAGAGTTCTGTGACTGTATTTTAATTTGTATTTGTGTTCGCAACCAATTATAAATTGGTATTCACAGTAAAATGTTTGAAGCAAGTCACACAGCCTGGTCATCAACGAGAGCCACGTTGTGTCGCCATTAGTTCGGATAATCTCGCTGTACTGTCCGCTTCTGCCGATTCTATAAAGCTTTGGAACAGGTACACTTTTTTTTTTTTTTTTTATTAATTTAAATATTTATTCACTTTTATTTAAGTGTAAAGTGAGCGAGAAAAAAGATTGAGTAGAAGTGAGGAGAATTTATATTTATTATATTTATGATATTTCTACTCTTGTACATGCCTATTTAACGACAATCAATATAAAAGATAACCAAATTTCAATGGATGGTATTCTTTAAGGTACTATTAGTAAATGTCTTCGATAGTGATAATTGATGAGACGAAATTGAAAGACGTCGTGGTGCAGTGGGACAGCGCTTAAATGTAAACGCGATTGATTTTTAATTTTAAATGATTATATTCACACCAGGCGTTGAGTTCCGCCATTCAACAAGCAATGTCTCGAAATAAGGCAAAGAAAGTGGCGAACGAATTGTCTCTTGACACTAGGTTCTATGTCTACCCTGATATTAGAGAAAAAGCTTGAAACTGTAAATTTTGATAGTTAACCAAACGTAAACGAGTATCATGTCAGTCATATATTCACTGTGATGTACCGACCGAATGAAGATTGCGTCCGGACCACGTTTAATAGACGACAACAACGATTTTTACAGAGAGGAGGAGACCCTTTTTAAATAACTATTAATCAACCTATATTTAAGACGTACATAACACTAGAGTCTAGACTCTTACGGATGTAAGATTTAGGATCTGAATAAGGATGCAGGAAGAATATTATGTTGGCTTCGGTTACGGATATAAAATTATTTGAGGTCCATTAACTTTCGGATAAATTCGGTCACGGATGTTGCATTACTGAGGACTGTAAGAAAATTTCGAACACAAACTAGTACATTACTCTCAGTTTACATTATTTTCTTATATCGGTTTCGGTTATGGGTACTGATAGTTTGGTCTCGGTGTATGCGCAACAGATCGAGCCAGGCGTGTCTGCGCACGATGGCGGCCGCGTGCGGACGCCCGCAGGCGCTGTGCTTCCTGCCGGGCGACCGCCACGCGCTGGCGGCGTGCGCGGACGGCACGCTGCTGCTGCTGGACGTGGCCGCCGCGGCCGCGCTGGAGCACGTGCGCGCGCACCCCTCCGACGCGGGCTGCACCTGCGTGGGGCTCACCCCGGACCTGGTAAGCGGGGCTTGTATTTTTTCATCTTGAGCTTTACTTGCACTCTTGGTAAAATATATAAGAAAGTAACTGTTATACTAAATTTACATGTTATTGTTTCAAGCGTGGATGTTATTCGGGCGGAGGAGATAAAACTGTCAAATTGTGGACTTTTGAACTTATACCAGACCCTACAGGGGATTCCAAAGCTAAAGTAAGTACCTACATATCAATATATATAAAACGATATTGTAAAAAATATATTTTACAAACCTTAAGTCTAGTGAACATAGAAAATGGAGAACAGAGTGTTTAAACACTACTTTCGTCCTGTCTTCTTACTTAGAAACACTTCACTCGATGTGGAATATTATAGAAAAAAAAATGATTTAATTTGATTTCATAATGAACGGCTATCGTATCGCGGTGAGACGCGTGTACTGTAAATATGATTAGTAGTGGGCCTTATCCCCACTCGTGAATCCACTCGAAATATTAAAATTAAGTATGTAAATTATTTTCCTTTCTCTGCACTGGTTACCCCACAGGTGCTGTCCCTCTTGCACACGCGCACGCTGGAGCTGGAGGAGGGCGTGACGGCCGTCAGCGTGAGCGCCAACAACAAGTTCATAGCGGTCGCGCTCATGGACTCCACTGTTAAGATATTTTTCCTTGACACGTTTAAGGTATTTTACTTATTTCTAAAATACATTGTTTTACGTGTTATTTCTTTTTTTCCTCATAAAGCTTAGTGTCTATATGTTTGCTTAGAGAGTTAAGCTACCTTTTGTTTATTTGTTTCGGTAAATGTTATTTATTCTTACATTAGTAATATGTCTAGCTCAGCTCCATCACTTAATAGAACAAGAAGTAGAAGATTGATATCTTACCAGATTTTCAAAATACTAAAAGTAAAATTACATTCTCAATTCAATATTTATATAGAAAACTTACGACCTTGTCGCAACTTCACCCGCATGAAGTATAGCTGTTTCGTATTTTTTGGTATAATCTCTCAAGTATATCTTTATGAAATTTCATCACAATCGGCTCAGCGGTTTAGCCGTGATGACTTATAGACAGACTTACTTTCGCATTTATAATGTTAATATATATGGATAATTATTTTTGTTACAATTTATATAATATGTTTTTTTTTTTTCATTAAAATGTGTAGTTCTATCTGTCACTGTACGGGCACAAGCTACCAGTACTTTGTATGGACATATCCTACGACTCCAACATAATAGCGACCGGTTCCGGCGACCGCAACGTGAAAGTATGGGGCATGGATTTCGGAGACTGCCACAAGTCGATATTTGCCCACAATGACACTGTCACAGCATTAAGATTTGTACCCACCACACATTTTTTCTTCACGGCTGGCAGAGATGGTAAAGTGAAGCAGTGGGATGGAGATACATACGATAATATTATTACGCTGAATGTGAGTTGGCCTTTTTACTTCTTTTCACGCGAATAATAGAACATTTGATTTGCAGTCCTAAAGTATTATATTCAATGTCAGTAGATTAGGTTAGTTTTATTAAAAAATACCAAGAGTTAATACTGTAAAGATAAAATTGATGAAGAATTAAATAGAAATTTAAGAAGTCATATAACAAAAATATCTATTTCATATTTTTAAATATATTATTTGGTCACTTAAAATAAGAAAAAAAATTCAATGCCTATTATATTTTAAGCTTAAATCGTTAAGATCGTGCAGTACAATTGCATAAGAGTCCGCGGTAATTAAACAGAAAAGTTGTTTGTCACTTAACTAAGATCGTCAATGGTTATGGGTTTGATCCCCACTCGGAGAATGGTTATATTTAATATATCACCATTCTTCGCTTTGATAAGACAACTTGCGGCAGTGTACCACTTAACTCGCCAAGTGTCGAAATCAGGCGAATTGTAGGAAACTGATTGTTATAATACAAGGCTTTCTCTGCCAACCTCGTTAATAAAGAGAGATAGGGGACGACGTTCGAGGACACAGTGTGTAAAATATTGGTTTAAGGTAGCGTAAGAGAGTTGCTCAGAGGGTTCTCTTGCTCAGGGGCACTCGTCCGCCTGCCACGGGCTGGCGGTGGGCGCGGGAGGGCTGCACGCGGCCTCGTGCGGGGCGGACGGCGCGCTGCGGCTGTTCGCGCGCAGCGACGAGCCGCTCGTGCTGGGCGACGAGGACGAGGCGCGCGAGGGGCTGGCCACGGGGGACGACCATGTTTGTTTCATTGCCTATTAAAACTTTTATTATTGTTCATATTGTTTATAGCCTACTTTTATATAATGTACAATTAAAATTGATTATAATGCTTTTTTAAGGTGAAGTTGTAATATCATGTATCATTTCTTTATCAGTTAGATTAAAACGTTTGATATTCGAACGACATATCTTTTAAACCATTTTATAAGAAAACAGGTGATTTATATGTACATTTAAAATATGTATATTTCTATAGGCACCAGTACCAGGGTTGCCAGGGTTGATTATGCCGACTAAGAAAACAATAGGCGCCGAAAAAGCCGTAAGTAGCCGCACTTACTAAATGTATTTTAAATAATTTAAGTACTAAGTATTTGAAAAACCCTTTTCTTAAATAAAAATAATGCATTTTACAGGCGGATTCCATAATGGAGTGTCTGCAAATGGGTTTGGAATACCAGAAGCAAGTAGAAGAAGCCCGTGGGCAGTTCGTGCAGCCTCCCGTATTAATGGCGGCCTATAATTGTACTACACCCGAGGATTTCTTACTCGAAACTGTTAAGAAGATACGGTCCAGGTAAATAATATTTGTTTTACGTCATGCAATAGTGTAGTATCAAAGTATCGTCTCTTGAAAAATCATTGATATTATGAAGCTTAAATATTTAAAATATTCTATGTTAAGTGTATTATTTAGTTTATAATATATTATATACTTAATTAAATACGTATAAAAATTAATAAAGTATATTATATTAATGAATCTTGCAGCGTGACTAGTTCGATGTAAAATTATTTAATATATTTCTTAATTCTTATAAGAATAGAAATGTAACATTTGTCTAAACAATAATAAACATATTTAGAAATATATAAAAATTCTAAAAACACATAAATTTTTGGCAACGAAAGTGAGTTGTAACAAGCGTATAAGAACTTCGACGTTGCTCGTTGGCTAAATCACACTTTTTATAATATTAATATTATATATGATTACAAGAAATTTTGTAACAAAACAGATAAGAATGAATAAAATAGCAGTATGTATTGCGCAATTATATAATACTCTTGGTTTTTAGTCGCGAGCCGCCTATCCAAGAAACGATAGAATGTAATATATTGCAGTGAACTGGAAGAGGCCCTGCTGCTGCTGCCCTTCGGCAGCGCGTGCTCCGTGGTGCGGCTGCTGCCCGCGCTGCTGGAGCGCGGCGACCAGCGCGAGCTGCTCTGCCGCCTCGCGCTCTTCCTGCTGAAGCTGCACCGCGCGCCGCTGCTCGCGCACGCGCCGCTGCTCAAGCACCTCATCCAGGTGCAGGCCAAGGCGGCCATGCGGCTCGGAGAGTTGCGGGTAATGCGCGCGTTGACTGCTCTTAGCAGAGCGGGGACATGAGAATAACGAAGCGTGTTTTGCCTTTGCCCAGGACATGGTCGGGTTCAACCTGCACGCGCTGCAGTGGCTGCGGCGCGCGGCGGAGGAGGCGGGCGCGGAGCAGCCCTTCCGCGAAGCCTCCGCGGGGCGCCGCGCAGCCTCCTCGCGCCGTCGCCGCGCGCTCAAGCGACCCATCCTCACGATTACTTAGATATTATATGGCATATATATTAGTTTATTCATTGTTTCATTTTATCTTATATTGCATATATTGTTTTAATTTATAAAAAAAAGTGGAGGACGTAACGCATTACACGACAGATACCAGAAGATATAAAAATATCAACTCAAGTTTTAACCAAAGTGAAGGTATTTATTAACATAAATAAAAAAGACAACACTGTAGCTGCTATATTTTATTTGTAAAAAAATATTCTACTCACTACATAGCCAATATATCAGTTAAAATTTAATAATTTAAGTATCCATCCCTGCGTAAGTCACATTGTTTTATCATCTATACAACAATAATGAATGTTTCACAACGAGTGTTCCGGCGACGCCTCGCAAACGCCACTGGCGGATAATTTATGCTGAAACTTACGTCGAAATGAGTATACATCATTCAGATTTAGAGGAATAACGATCAACAGTTTTAATGGTCCTTTAAGCTTAGTGAAGTCCTTCAAACTATTCTATTACGAGGAATCATGGTGTAACGAACGATATTATACCAGAGCCCCATCGAGTGTCTCGGAAGATCTCAATTAAGCCTACACTTATATGGAATTTATTGTGCCGTTTCAGACTCGCAACGTCTAAGCGACGTACTTAGTGAGCGGCGCGTAGCCGCTGCGAGTGTGAAGGCGACTTTATTATTTTTAATTGACAATATTCACTTCAGTGCAGAATTCAGATTAGTGCACACAATTGCTCTCCTTCTATACTTATCACAATATTATTGCTTTTCGGAAACACACACTTAACACATATCACATATCGAGTAGAACATCTCATCGATAATATCGATCTCCATTGCGGAGGAATAAAAAGTTACGTACAAAATAAACACGAGACATTTTCATATTGACCGTCAGTCTTATCGTCGCAATGTTTACACGTGGAATTTTACATTTATTAAACAAAGCCTATTAATAATTTCAGCATAAATTATAACATTACAAAATATACTTAGTAACGCGACCTTTTGAATACTGTACCGACGCTTGTGACTGACTGCCAATTATGGGACCACAATTGGGCATTCGCCACACGTCCATTCGCCGACTTCCCTCCGGCAACAGAGAAGGCAAGTAAGTGCAATGGACCTGCAATAGACGGCTTAAACGAGAAATCACAAACGCATGCTTTGTTAGACGTAAGCGCACACAACACAACCAGTTTGTTAGTAACTTCATATAAATTGTTCGTCGTACCGTTACCGTGAACCGAAAGTAAATCTAAATCATAATAAATAGTCCATAGAGTACGTATGCTAGAAGTGCCACGCATCTCACTTCTCATTTCCTGTATTTATTTTAGCCGCGCTTAGCCAATGTGTGGGTAAATAAATACTAAATATCGCTATGAGGTTTTTTTTTTTTTTGAGAGATTCGACCAATTGCTAAGACCCAAGTTGAACATCAACTAGATAAAACTAAAAAGGTTATACGACTAAGAAAATGTACAGAATAATAAAAAATAAAAATAATACTGTGTCACTGCCGCGAGCAGCAATGCTTAGTGGAGAACGTGTGGAGGCGACATCACTGAATCAATCTCCCAAATTATAATTATCTTAAACACATAAAAAAAAAACACATTTAATTTACAAAATAAACATCAAACCGTTCGAGTTTAATACTTGTGTATAATGCCTTCCTAACATATGTAACTTTACATCGATTAGAGCAAGAGAGCAGAAATTATTAGAGATATACTTTTTAGAGAGCAATTTTTTTTTGTTTATCATAATTTAAGGTAATTTACGCGCTAAAGGGTTTTAAGTTTTATTGTCAAGGAAAAGTGCCGCCCACCCGGCGGCGTGACTGCACCGTGAGTCGTAACTATACAGGGATCCCAATATTAAAGGATAAATAATCTCAATTTTTAAAGCTTTAAAATACAATAATTAGCGCGTGGAGTCGCGTGCGGCGCGAGTCGCGGCTGCGCTCGGACGCGGACGCGTGAGTAAGCAAGGTCTAGCTAAAGATATCACAATGTCTCATAGACTGCACAAAATTACTGGCCCGTGGGGATTCATATAATAAATAAATTAATACTAAATTAAGTAGACGTTAAGTAAAGGACGGCGGTCGAATGAATCGAGACAGACGATTGGCGAGAACTAAACGGCCCCGGACGAGGCGTAAATGCTTCTTTGTCGAAGGATTGTGAGCTCTTCACAGGCTAATATTGCCATGATTTAATCTATTATACCATATATATATAATAATACCGAAATGTACATTAAGTGTGTGCACACCGCGTTGTGACCGCGTGTGCACTACTGCCTAAAATATATTCAAAATGTCACAGGAAAGGGTGAAGTTATTGCTCGTTTCCTACCTAATTATAACACAAAGACACATTTAAACATAACTCGCAACGACGTCGCTCGCATTCTGTATAAAATGAGACTCACTAATTATTGCTTATAACGGATTCGCGTCGAATAACGCCACGCCATATTATCGCGAGAAAAAAAAATACTTACATTTAAATACTGACCGAAATGGGAAATAAATAACTATAAATTTTACGAATCGTCTTTTTAAAACTAAAGTTGAAAAATAAAAAAAATAAAAAATAAATGTACAATACCCTAAACGTGAGCTAACTAACTCTAAACGAATACTCGCTTCCTGCAATAGGTAACTGTTAATATAATTTCACGAATACAAGAGAGAGCATTAAGGCAAGGTTGACTTCCATATCAGCATAATAAAATTAACAGCAGACAAAACCGAACGTAAACATATTCACAACATTCATTATAATTCATCGCTCATATATCACATTGTAGGGGAAAATATGAAATCGAATCTCTGTTTAATTGGTACCGACCTATCTATCCTATAGGCACTGAACCAGCCGCCTCTAACGTACGATTTAATGCCCTGCGTATAGTTTTATTAAAACATCTTATAATACAATAATGAATCAGATCTATTATGAAGACTTTCAATTACAGGAATCCAAATTTAAACGTCATATAATACTATTAATATAAAGAGTTTAAAACATACATGAAGTAGAAAAATATTTTAATTGTCATATTTATTTATTAACATTTCAACAACTATTACTTTATCGTACGAGAGAACATATTGAGAGCTTAAATTTAGATTCCATTATATTTTGGTGTTTCATTTATTTTCACTTACTTTTAACCCAAAGATCTTATATTTTTTAACGGAGGTATTTTAACTTATTACAATTCATAAATCTTTAATAATATAAAATTATATCAGAACATTATTAAAACTTCTGTCTAGTATAGTACTGGGGCTTAACAACGAGTACTTCAAAAGAGCGTTGGTTACTTTATTTGTTTTAAATATATATTTAGCACTGCTCTTTTAAAGCATTTGTTGTACAAACCGTTATTTGGAAGAAATGTATTCTATGGTATTTAACTGGCCGTTAATGAACGCGGTTCAGATTTGTATGGAGCTGCGTCGTTCGATTCGCTCAGCATTACGAAGTCGTCAAGAGATTAAGATTATTCAAGACCCATACAAATAAATATAATAATATACTTTTAGTTTACAGAATTATCACATTATAGACTTTTAACTGTTATAATATAACATTATAATATATTCAATGTAAATAATCAATAAGCTCTTGAATACTTTGAATATAATGCATACAGATCGAGTGTCGACGCGAGGCAGTGCCTAGAATTGCACCGTCAGTTAAAACAATAACTTACTTCTATACATACATAGGAAAATAGTAATTTTAGGAGATTCTTTGAGCTACGTGTAAAATGTTTGAGACGCAAACCAAATGAATAATAGAAGTGTTATTAGTTTAACCGAGGACTTGAGAGTATCACAGGCGATCAGTGCGTCTCCTCGGCGGCCACGTGGCTCGCCACCAGGTTGAGCGGCGCCTCGTCGTAGTCGGGCATGCTCCGGCCCACCTGCAACCAGTTCTACGTGACAATGGGCGGATTGCACTGACATTGGAAACTTTACACTATGTTTGTGTATATGTGCCGGAAAATGATAAATAAATAAACAAAAGATAACTATAGATAAGAAGACTTACGATGGTTGTGGATTCAATCCCGCTTAGGAGATTACTCATATGTAAATGCGAATATTTTTATTTTCCAGTCTGTATTATCAAGTGTGATATCGGGCTAACTAATTTAACATTAAACAATAACCTTCTCTACGTGCTGTGGACGTCTAAAAATAAAACGTCAAGCTGTAAAAAGTTATTACAGTGCGTCCAAATTGAATCTGTTACCTTCGCATTCTACTTCGCAAATACTTGCATCAGGTAACCTGTACGGATGAAAAAGGTGAGCAATCAAAGAATGACCTGAGGCCGATGCGCGTGCGCATGCGAGCGCGGCGAGTGCGCGTGCAGCGCCGCCAGCAGGTGCGGCTGCAACTGCCGCCGCAGCGCCGCCAGCACCGCCTCCTCCGCGCCGTCTGCCGCCGCCGCCCCCGCGCCCCCCCGCGCCGCCCCCCACCACGCCCGCCTCCCCGCCGCTGGGCGGGTTGGCCCCCTCGCCGTTCCCGCTGCCGCTGCGACGGGACTCTGTACCAATTAACTCATTTTTTATTAACAGTCCCGCTGAATCCCACTGATAACACTTTAAAATGTTAAAAATCTATAGATATAATAAAAAAAATTTTACACCCTTATCTCGGAAACGGCTTTACTAACTTAAATGCTAAGACTTGACTATTATTTTTTGGTGAACTTTCCTAAACATTTCCATGTTTATTTAATAAACAAAAAGTTACAAGCATATAAATTATAAATTTAAACAAAGTTTGTGATTAAGTGAAAACGCGGGTAGGTGAAAAAACGAAATAGTTTAATCACGCAGGCGAAGCCGCGTAAACTACATGATGAGTTTTTAATAAATAGCATTCTCTCATGCCAACCAATTGTTTGTAAAATAATCTTCGGAAAAATCTCTCTACAGGTATGTTAATAACAAAAATAAGTTATAAAAAGCGTATAAGAATTTCAACGCCGACGGGTGTAGACTTAGCGGTCAGTGCGCTTGGACGGTTTCCAAGAGGGTTCGAATCCCACTGCGTTCAAATTAGCATGAATTTTCTGATAATGATTTTTTATCTATCATTCTTGATTTATCATATATACTTCACACGGTATTACACGATTTGATCGATATCGTCTATCTTAGTATCCTTTGTAGTTGCTCATATGCAATGAATACTGACTGGTCCTAGCGTGTTTGGCATCGTGCCTCGGCCGGCGGCGCCTGGTGTGGATGGTGTCCCGGCGCATGGCCGTGGGCCGCGGCACGCCGTGCAGCTTGTAGTAGAGGCCGCACGCGTTGCACACCATCTCGCCGCGCGCGTCACGCCGCCAGATGGTGGTGGTGTGCGTGCCGCAGTTGCTGCACGACAGCTCCACGCGCGGCGCGCCCCTCGCGCCCGCCGCCCCCGGCCCCGGCCCCGCCCCGCCGCCCCCCGTGCCCCCCGCGCTCTCCGACACTTCCTGCTGTCATTGCAAGGTGCAAATTGCAAAAGAAAGAAAAGTTTAGAGCCGCAATTTCTCTTCATTAACGTAAAAAATTACTTGTGCAAATATAAGTAAGGCATCCTACTACGGCAATATTGTCGTGCGAGGAGGACCACACGCTGGCCGCCTCGTGCAGTGGCTGCGCGCGCGCCGGGCAGCTCTGCTTCCTGCGTGCGGTGCCTCCGGGGCCCGCCCCCGGCACTATGGCGCCGGCGCCCCCTCCGCGCCCGGAACTTGACCATTCGCCATTCTGAGACAAGAAAATCCCACTATAATGTAAACTCTAATTTACTAAAAATATGTTTTACAATTACCTAAGTGAGTGAATAACACTTTAAAATGTTAAAATATCTAATTTACTATTGAAATTGCACAAATTACCTAACATAATAAACATTATAGTATATTTATTTATTTTTTATTTTGCAAGTTATTTTTGCAAGTTATATTTATTTTTTATCATCAGAACTGTTATTGTGATAATCATATACCTTCAACTCACTCGCAAGAATCTAGAATCTTCATTCTGACTTGTAAAAATTAAATTATATCCATATGACTTAGTAATTATAAAACGTCTTTAACGTTTGAAAATTATATTCCTTTAATAAAAAAAAAGGCAGAAAAACGAAAAAATATATATTTATATATTTAAATGTATACTCCATATTCATATATTATATATGAACCGATACAGAAGTAGAGCCTCGCATACGCCAAAACTTTCCAATCGGTTCACATTAGTACGCGAGAGCAAATCACATATTTACAAAAAAAACCCCAATTGTAAATTTCTAATTTAATAACATTAATTCTTAATTTTTTAATGCTTTCATGATTGCCGCATGTAATTTAGACATATAAAAAAGTATTATAACATCCCGCCCTCAGCTTTCTACCCAAATTCGAGACATTGCATATTGAGCGGCGAAACTCCCTCCACCCACACACGGCGAAATAAAATAATTTACATATAAACAGTTTTTACTCGTAATAATGAATTGCAATTTGTGCAACATATAAATTAAATACTAGATCTAGACTAATAAGATAGTAAAATTTTAACATTGTCGTGCTGTTATCTGCTATTTAAACGTTTCTTAGTAGAGTCATAGTCTTTATTGCGCATTTCTCTAAATGCGAACACGTTGTGTGTTGATGTCATTTTAGGTTTCTATTATTATTTTGTTATGTATAGATATTCATGTCTCAATAAAAAATTGTATTATATATATTATATAAAACAAATTGTAAAATGTATATTTATTGAAATACGAAAACATACGGATAAATTAACTGTACAAAAATATAAAGTTGGAGTGTTTGTAATATTAAAATAATCACTGTTTAAAATATAAATATAAAAATATATTCATGGTATATATACCAAAATATTTTTTTTTTTACAACTTTCATCTGTCTGTCTGTTTGTTTCCTTACACTAATCTCTGATAGCTGTTGAAATAATGAGTAACTTAGGCTTTTTATATTAGAATTTCACGCTGACGAAGTCGCGGGCACAGTTAGTACATCATAAAAATAAGTTAATGTTGTGGCCTAATAAAGTAATTTAACTGTGGACATGATGGTAGTTGGTTCGATTCCCAATCTGGTAAGGTAAAGCGCGACATTGACTACCGCCACTAAAAAGGTGATGTCTCAGAAACACGCAGCAAGCCTTAACACTAGGCATCTCTGCCTACTTCGCTTTATACGGTAAATATCTTAAGACCTATCATTTAAATTTTTACATTGACATTAACTACAAATTTTATATAATAGAAAACCATCCTGTATGACATAATCAAAATAATATTAGTGACAATTCATAATTCACGATATAATAATATTTAAAACTCTATATAATGGGCCGTGGTGTATGTTTAAATGATAACTAAAATTCTGTGTGTCAATAAAACATATTAACGGTATAATGAAAACGGACAACATTTGCTTATTCAATTTCCGCAATGCGAAGGTGTGTCACGACTGAGGGCTGCTGGCTGCTATTGAATAGCAAACAACGCGGACGTCGACGCAGAACACTGAGGGACTGAGGGACTGAGAGGCTTGGAGGATAATAAACTTAAAACATATGCATAATTACTAGGCCTCGAAAGTAATTGAAGGAAATACTATTTACCTCGACAGGTAAGACCATGAATAAACAAAACAAACGTTACTATTTGTATGTGTTTATATTCACACCGTGTACTTAATGTATGAATTTAATTATACATTAAGTATATTATTTCATTTAATACATAAATTAATAGTGTAACAAAATATATTTCACTTCTTATATTTGTATCAATAAAAACGCCTTTTGAATACAATTGCATATTATAATACATTGTTTATTTTTAACTATTGACATTGATCACATCGGTTCATAACATTTGGTATGAAATAGCTATTTAAAGCACTTTTAGTTTATTTTCTTTTTATATTTTAATTTTTTATAAAGCGATCACACCTCGCACTTACTACAATCATCTAAAGCCAACACGAAAATATTCTGCAATGTAATTTAAAATCTTATATTATTTTTTAAAGTCTTATACTCACACTTAGGAAATAGAAAAATACATGTTTAGAAAACGTATATAAATTTTGTACGCATCGGGATTTGAACCCGCGGTTGAATAAATAGCATTCTCTCTTGCCAAACGATTATTCGTTGCATAATCTTTGGGTAGCAGAAATTTGTAAAAAACTCTCTACATAGATGCTAACAACAAATTTAAGTATAAGCGTATAAGAATTTCGACAGAGCGGTATTCAAAGAGGCGCGGCATCAAATCCCGCTGCGTTCAAATTTTTATACATTTTCTAAATATGTCTTATTTCGCAAGGTATTATTACAAGTGACATAAATTACAATTTTAGTTTATAACCTATATATTATATTCTAAAACCTTATAATATATGCTAAAACCTTAATCATATAAATATATAATAGAGGCCATCGTGGTGCAGTAGGACAGCGTTTGACTATAACAGGGATTGGTTCTGGGGTCGATTACTACTCGGAGGAATTACCATAATTTTATTTTTCATTACTATTCTCTAGTAAAAAAGATAGCGCGGCGTTGAGTTCCGCCGTTCAACACGCTCGAGTTCGGGCGAAAAGTGAGGGACGGAGTGTCTTGGTTCTCAATGACTACTCTGCTATATAGGATAAAGCTTAAAGGTCTAAAAAGTATTATAAGAGTATAAATGTATATATTTTATACGTTTTGGTGTTATTTTAAGTACTTTAATGCATATTTAGTAAATATAAAACTTACCGGTGAAACAGCTCCATTAGGCGGTAACAACGGCGGCGGCAGCGGCGATGTAGCCCCTCGGAGCGGAGACACCGTCATGCCCAGGTGTTTACTGTTTATCAACCGTCTTAATAGCTGTGTTGCTTCACCGCCCCGACCTGGTCATTAAAATTAAATATATCTATATTTATATCCGCCGAATTCTGACGAAAAGGAGCTATGCGGGTAAAACTAATGTATTATTTATTGTGTAAAATACGTATATATGCAAATTGTTAAATTAGATCGACGTGAAACGACAGTAAGCTATGGTTGTGGGTGCTCATCCTAGTCAGGAGATTTGGCTTGGGCTTTACATTCGCCTCTAAATGTAAAGTGCACTTTGCACTGCAAGACTTTAATTCTAACGGAGCGTTCTCAGATAAATAAGTAATGATCTATGGAGGTTTTTCAATAAAAAGAATTTAAGAGTGTTGATAGGTCTCGTAAAAGACAAGTAAAGAATAAAATTTGATAATTCTACTGTAGATTTTAAAATGTAATTAGTCAGACAATTGTATCATACCATACTTATGTCGACATAAGCTATGAATATACGTACTTATTAGTACTAAGTATTACATAGTTCTACTGTACTGTGATGACCTATCTGCTATATGTCAGTACTGACGACCTGCTCGCGGCTTCACCCGCGTGAACTGTAGCTGTTTCATATTTTCGGCGGTCTTTTCGGAAATCAATGAAATGCCAGAGGAAACAAAAAAAAATGGAGAAAGACGTTGTATGTTCATCCCAAGACCCTCAAGTATCTCTATATGAAAGTTCATCACTATCAGTTCAGCAGTTTCGCCGCGATGACTAACTTTCCCATTTATAATATTATATAGTATGGATGAAATAATAATACATTTAATTATTTTATGGATACAAGTAGATACTAGTGAATGAAAATAAAGCCTTGTTGTCAAGAGATTACCTGACCTTACGTTGAACTACTTTTGTTTTAATTACAGATTATTGAGTGAAATGTGGGACATTATTGATTCATTATGGTATAGATTTTTTTTAGTTTTACGCTTTTTCCCGTAAAGCAGGGTTTCCGAGAGCACTTAGCGCCAAAACACTCCATTTCCCAGTTTCCGCTCGAATTTATAACGTAGCATTACATAACGTGTGGTGTGGTTCCATGCACCTCCATACTCTCGGTATTAGTCAAATGGCTTACATTAGCTACTTTCATGGTATTATGCCCTATGACATTATGCTTTGGGATAATGAAGCCGCAATAAATTAAATTTTTGTCTTCCAGAAGCGAGTTATTCGCGCAATCTATAACCTAGGCCCGAACTAATGCATAAGGCAAAAATTTAAGGAAATAAATAAATTGACAGTTGCGTCTTAATACATATTTTAAGTGTATGTCAATATTATTAATGATTTTACCAAAATCGGCGATGAACATAATATTAATACTAGAAATAGGCTTAAACTTACTGCGCCTGTAACTCGATTGCATCGGACCCGTAATTATTTCATGGGACAATGTGTACGCTTTTACAATAGGATCCCAGAAAACGTGCGAGTGTGTTCTACATCACAATTTAAAAATGTTGTGATATGTCGTTTGTGTGTTTAAAAACTATTACCTAATTAACGATTTCATAAATGACTAGCGACCCGCCTGCGGCTTCGCCTGCGTAAACTACAAGGCTAACCCATTTCGTTATCTCGCCCGCCTACATTCTCATTTAAATCACAAACTTTACTTTAATTTATAATTTAAATGGTTGCAACTTTTTTGTTTATGAACTAATTGCAATAAAACAAATACCTCACTATAATAGTCAAAATTGTATTGAAATCAGTTAAGCCGTTTCTGTTATTGGCGTGCACAAACAAACAGATAAACAGACAAACAAAAGAAAAATAAAAATCATTGTTTTGGGTTGGTTGATAAATGTCCCCAATTATATATTTTTGAAATATCTTCTTGAATATTAGTGATCAGTTACATTTTTATTACATGTATAGATAACACGGTGTGGGAATGAAATGCTCGTATCAGTCTATTTCAAAGGTATCATTGTCACAAATAAATGTGTAAAGTATTGATTTGAAAAAGTGAACCGGTGATATATTATTTAACGTTCAAAAATTAAGCATGTATTTTCTTATTATAAATAAAATTATTTGAGTTTGATTATGTGACAGAATGTACCAGATGTATAGCTTGTTCAATTGTTTATTGCTTGTACACTGCATTAGCCACTCGAGATAAAAACTACAATATCTCATATTCCTAGTAATTGCAATTTCTACCAACAAACTAAAAGTGAGTAATGAATATTTAATTTAAATAATAGTTTTTATATATTACATTTAGTTTTAACGGTTTCACAAATAAATACAATTTTCAATATCTTGTTAGTAAGACTAACCAAAATTAAAATATAAAGAATATTTTCATTTTGTTTAATCATCATAATCTAATAGGCTATTACAAGATGCACTTTCGAATCAATTAACATAAAATGTCAGTATTGTCAGTCCTAACGGAAGCTACCACCAGCTCGGAAGGCAGTTCTGCTGAGAACAGGACAGGACAACTTGATTGAATATTGTAATAAACATGTACATATATGTACATGTTAACGAAAAAAACTTACCATTTTGTCTATGAAGCGCTTGCCACAAGGATTCCTTGTCGCCTTCATTTTCGTGTGGTGGTCTAGGAGACGACTGAGCCGATGGAACAGATTGAGTTTCCTCAGGATCGTCCTATAAGTATAGTCATATTATAGAAATTGTTGTAAATTTTTCTATGTACGACGCAGGCGAAATGACATGCAAAGACTATATATTTGTTTCCCTTTTAATTAAACATAATTTTTGTACTTATTATAGATTAACTTGCCAATTTACCGTTACTTTTAATTAACTTAGCTACGTGATCTAAAAAAAATATACTATATAACAATATATGCCTAGGTTTATTCAGGTGTATGATGAAAAACGAATATATCATTACAAATGCAAATACATTACACATTAAAGAAATATTTAATTTCAATATAAATATTTCTCATTAGCGTGGAGTGATTGTTTATCTATAAATAGTTGTGTCCTTTATGAAATTA
The DNA here is from genome assembly GCA_038994665.1 of Podotricha telesiphe. NCBI lineage: Eukaryota > Metazoa > Arthropoda > Insecta > Lepidoptera > Nymphalidae > Podotricha > Podotricha telesiphe. The sequence continues at coordinate 326,850 of JAOYRR010000286.1, read as the reverse complement.
TTAAGATGATATAAATTACGATTCAAAAACAAGAGCGTACACGTAAATTCATTTTTACCTCAATAAATTACGTTGTTTACAAATATTTATTTATACATATATATGTCTAACAGGAAATTTTCAATGTCATAATACAATGTTAAATTGCACCTTACAAATACATATTCGGAACCAAAATCGCCAAAACGACACCTGACTCCTTTTAGGGTATTATGACATAGTTTATTAGTTTACGCTGGCGGTACTAATGTTAACCAACTTAACACGCTGTCGTTTCACTCATAAATTTAGTTTTTTGCGTATTTTCCATCTCGTTAACATCACAACATTTGGATTTACAACAATAATCGAGCTTTACGTCATAAGATAATACGTCACGACCCGGAAGAAACCAGACGCTTAAATAAACAAGATGGTTATTCGCACACTAAGGAAATAGAAAAAGACATATTTACAAAATCGTATAAAAAATTGAACGCAGCGGGATTTGAACCCGCGCCTCCTGAAAACCCTTCAAGCGCTCTGACCGTTAAGCCATGCGTTCTACATCCAGCTACGTTGAAATTCTTATACGCTTATTACAACTTATATTTGTTGTTAGCATATCTGTGGTGAGATTTTTACAAATTTCTGCTATCCAAAGATTATTCTACGAACAATCGTTTGGCAAGAGAGAATGCTATTTATTAAATATTTTCTAATATTTTTTAAAGTGTTATTCGCACACTTAGGTAATTGAAATTTTTTTATACGTTTCTTAATAGGTCTTCAACAGCTTCAACATATTTCAATTTTAACGGTTAACGTAATTTTAGCAAATGTATAAATAATCAAAAGAGAAAGACATATCACCTGTGACACTTCGGAAATGTCCATCTGCAATCTGTCCGGATCTGAGCCGCTACTGCTCTGACTGCATTCTTCATACACTGAGCTATCTTTCGGATGTCTTGATTTGTTACATGAACGTCCAAAAACGTGTTGCTTATACTCGTCTGCAAAACTGGAGGACTTGTTCATTAAGCTTCTGTGTAAGAAGGGTCCCGTGACGTCGCGGTCCGTCTGCTCGGCGTGCTCCATCGATTCGTTCTTGATAGCGCCATAAAGTGAAAGGTCCATTTCCTTGTTGTCATGGTCGTCGGTGCTCCCCGGGCTGGTGGCGGTCTGCGGCGCGTTGTAAGCCACGTACTGGTCGTCGGGGTACTCCTGCGCGTAGGCCACGTCGCCGGCGCCCGCAGCGTGTGTCCTGTCAATGACACTCGCGTAGTTAGGCGGGAAATTATGAGATTCCTCGTTTTCTCGCTGCGCGACCGCGACAGCCTTGCTTATAATATCGATGACGGCATTACAATGCATAACCTCTCTCGCTCTGTCCGAAGGCGGTAAATTCGGCCCGCTGTTGAACATTATGTGAGGACTTTCCTCCGTCTTCACAACGTATTTAGACGGGTCGTAGTTTTTTATTTGAAGCAGTGTTACAGCCGCCTGCCGGCTCTCCAGGTTCTTCATCTCCTCCGTGGAGTCGGGGGACCCGATTTCGGCGTACTTGTGTTTATTTACATCGTCATACTCGTTATCGTTCAGTGGCCTAATTATTTCTTCTAATTTGTCCGCCGTTATGTTCAGGATGTCCTATAAGTAATGTAACAATGTTTGAACAAAGGCTGCTCGATATTAATATAGAGATAATAGAAACACACATTAACCAATGAGAAGCTAGCTTGTTTCATGACACTTTGTGATATCGCTAGCCGAGAGGTTGATAAGATAATATTGCATCTTTATCGAAAGGTGTTCGAGCAGTGTCCTTTCTAATTTTGAGGAAGATGTGTTTTCTACGAGACATGCGGGGAGTGAGTAGACCGTACAAGTAGCGTAGCACGGCGTGCCTGGACGGCATTAGCCCGCATACTGTCTTGTGATTATATAAGTTATGGTGTATCTTTGTTGTAGGTGTTAGTGATATTATGTGCCCTAGTTTCCGCGAGCCACGCGCAGGACGATGTCAAGAATGGCCACTGTGATGTTTTCCTACAAGATGGCAATAATCTCACATTAAATTGTTCAAGGCGCAATGTCGACGGCATACCCACTTGGCCCGAGGAAATAAATAAACTCACAGACAAAGGTAACACTTGTTGCGTACGTTATTAAATTTATCTTAATAATAGCTCATTAAGTAGGTTGACACTTGCGTGTGCTATACTGTGTGGTGGAATAAATATTTTCCGTCATTATTTATCTTTAAAGTGCTTTGAAATAATCTAAAAATGTATAACTGGAAATGTCTTGCATTTACATTATACAAAAAAGGCAACTATAAGGTAATTAAAAAATATTTTATTGCTTAGTATACGTCAAATTGCAAAAGCGATTGGTTGTGGTTTCGATCCCCATTCAGTAGAATGATTATACAAAATATATATAAATTATTTAAATTTTTTCACGCTGGTTCAATAGAAAGTGCTGCGTTGAATGCTACAAGCATTGCAATGCATTGCGCCTTGAGTGGCGGTTTAGGGCGAAAAGTGTAGAACGGAGTGTTTTTACACTAGGTTCTCTCTGACTATCCTGATATGCGAGAAAAATCGTTAAGCTGCTTGCTTTGCGTTATTGACACAGTAATTACGAGGCATAGTCATCATATAATAATATTGTCTACGATATAATTTTATTTGTTTATGTTTTGGAAATAGATACACAAATTAGTCTCCCACCAAATACTATTACTATTAATTAATACAATTAATTTTTATCTGTTAAACAAACGCGAGCAGCGTTTCGCTTCATTTACGAAAAACTTATTCATTATCTAACTATATTAATTATTTGCGAATAATTAAAATTAACTTTATGTGTATCTAAATACTGTATACCTAAACATAAACATTTATAAAAATCCGATAGGCATAGATAACTTATAACTTTTTTTTTGTTTATTTTAGAAGGAAACGTACTGATTACTTTCTTCAACAATAGCATAACAAATGTCACACAATTAGACAAAGTACCAGGAAGCAAAGTGGCTATTAGCTTCAAATCAAATAAGATTACACACATAGTGGACGACGCTTTTAGAAATATAAATCACTTCGTATACTTGGATCTCAGTAATAATCGTCTAGCAGGTAAAAACATATTCGATTTAGTACAATATTATCAAGTACTGTATGCGTCACGTATAAGGCATCCGATCCCGGCATCCCGGGCGTCCCGATTCGGACCCGATAAATTCGGTATTAAATTTGATCGATCACGGGTTTTCGGGATTGACAAAAATATTTCGTGTACTGTCAATGTGGTTTGCAAGAAAGCTGGTCATGCTCATTATCAGTACTGATACTCTGAACATATCAAGAATAATAATAATGACACATGAAGTTATACGAAAAAATGCTTAACTAGGTCTCTGTCTGTGTAGTCTAGGTCTGTAGCCCCTGTGTACGTCGTGCATTTAAAGTATCTTATATATATTGTTTGCTCCGCCTCTTCTATATACGAGAACGTATATGAAGAAGAGGTAGGCAGAGAGAACCTAGTTTTAAAGTAATCTATTGCAAGAAGTTGCAATAAGATGTCTGAGTTTATTTTTATTTCTAAAATTTGAACAGAAACTGTTGTTTCATATAACTAACTATGGTTTGTTTGTTACTAGTCTCTCATCCCGGGACTTTCCCGGGATCCCGGGACTTTCCCGGGATCGTATGTAGCCAATCCTAAAATCCTGGTATTGGAAAAAAGGAATGGGATCGATTGTTCTAATCACGTAGCAAGAGTTACTCATTACGCATATGGAGTCTTAAAACTTAGGCACTTTCCATTATATAAAGATATATTATCAATCCATCATGACAAATATACGAAACAAACAGCATAATTCCTATAACTTTAATCATTATTTTTCCCTTTACCTAGTAAGATAAGAACAAATATATATATATATAATAATATCTTACAATTTGCAAATTTAATTTAAATTGTATCCAAATTTTTCCTATACATATCTATACTTTGATTGTAGTTTATTTTGTACGTACCTTCATATTTATCCAATTATATAAGTAACCATTTGCAGAATCGCTGTAAATGTCTTTAAGCAAGCGGCATATGGAAATTATCAACAAGTATTTGACATATAGACCGTGTAGGTTAAATAACGCACCCCCTCAATTACATAATTGAACCACAATTGACAACTAAATTGTGTATATTAAAACAAAAATATGCTACATTTAATAATTTAACAATAACATTAAATTCCAGGAGATGTGCTCAGGAGCGAAATATTTCAGGGACCTTACAAACACGAAGTATACAGCAGCATTGGTTTAGAAACATTGAATTTAGGTTTTAATCGTATACATTCACTTGACAAGTACTTATTCCAGTATACTCCGAATTTAACACGTCTCTATTTAAATAATAATCCAATAGAAATACTCGACCATGTTACCAGCCTCGCCCTATCGAGTGCTACAAAATTAGAGGTAATTAAATTTTTGTATATAATTATTATACAAATATAATTTTAAATTTTAATTTTCTACTTAAAATTGTGTTGTGTTTTACAGGTACTGGATTTGGCAAAAACTGATATTGATAGCATCCCCATCGACGCATTTAGAGGATTGGTGAAGTTAAAGCAAATTGACCTATCAGGAAATCAATTTATTACTGTACCAGAGAGCCTTAGTCTTGTAGGCAGCACTTTACAGTATCTGACTTTCAATAAGAATCCTATCGTGGAACTCGACGACGACAGTTTTATAGGTAAATTTTAAAACGTCTCAATATCATATGCGTTCTGTTGCATGAAAAAACAACGTCTATTATGTTTATTTTATATATCTTTCTTGTAGATTTCACAAATTAATGCAAAAAGATTTAAACACGCGTCTCTTTTATTCATAGTATATATTCAAAACTTCATTCTGCCTCTTTAGACTGCCTTCTTATCATAAATAAGTACTTAATGAATACTAGTAATATGTGTCGTAATATCTCACACCTTGCGCTGTAAATCATATCATGTATCTACCTACCTATTATTATTACTTTCATTTCTACCACATAGACGGGGGTACTCAGAGACAACCTAGTGTCAAGGCACTCCGTTCTCCATTTTTCGCTCAAAATTCATTATATAGCGTGTTAAGTGGCAGAACTGAAAGCCGCGCTTTGTCTTGTTGACCAGAGAAGGGATATGAAAATAATGAAAATAATAAAAATAATGATAATTCCTTCAAATAGGAACCGCAAGCAATCGCGATTACAGTCAGGTGTGCTACTGCTCCACGAGGGCCTCTATTACTTTCATAGCGCAAGGTAGAAAAATTATAATGAATGTGTGATTAGTTGAATTGTATATGAAGGCTTGACAAGACTATTTTGAGTTTAATATAACAATACTTACATTATTAACTTCGAACACATACATATGTAGTCTACACGGATCCAATGTCATAACTCACACAGATGGATCAAGGCTAATGTAATATGGGATTTAGTTATGGTTTATTGCTTTGATTTAAATAATAAATTTACGTGATATCAAACGTGATTGGTTGCGGTGAAAGCACGTACTTGTCTCATATACGATGACTAGTCAGTTTGCGACGTAACAAGTTGTTTTGGAATTTTGATACTCATTACATAAATATATAGAGATTTTTATTTTAATGAATGCTTTCTATTTTCTCAACAGCTGCTATGACTGATTATATACCTGTATATATGGCATAGAGTTTATCGGTTTTAAGTGATTATGAAAGTACGTTTAGATTTTGTATTATTTAGATTTAAGAGCAGAACGAATCGTGTTCTTATCTTTGTCTAATTCAAAAATTATATAATACAATAATTAAGCCCGTGCCAATCAATTGACTTTAAATAACTGCGTAAGCCAAAAACGTTAACACTGGCCAATATTGTTCCGTAAAATCAAAACGAAACTCAAAAAATAATGAAGATACAATTAAATGTATTAGGAAGACACTAAATGTAAAAAGATATCTCGTACATAGCAAATATAAATTTTGCATTGCAGGATAGGCAGAGATACCCCAGTGTCAAGAAACTCCGTACACCACTTACCCCCCAAAATCGAGACATTGCGTGTTGAGTGGTGGAACCCAACACTACGCTTGGTCTTACCAGAGCCAATAATTTTAATATAACCATTCCCCTGAGTGGGGATCGAACCCACAACCTATTGTATTTACCAGCTAGGCGCTGTCCCACTGCGCCAATATGACCTCTATATCAAAAATATTTATGTTTTAGTAATTTAATATGATAATTACATAGGATAATTGATAGAAATCCATAAGTGATATCTTACAATCTGTATGTATATAATGATAAAAAGTGTACATTCGATAATTACTAATATGCTCTCATTACAAGTAAGTACCTATTATGTGAATAATCTGAAGGTCCGCAACATTAAAATGGTACACCTAAAGATAGCGCTTATCATATAAAATTTAGTCAAAAATATCGTAAAAAATAATTTAAGCTTTTTCAGATATCTTGTAAATAGGTATAAGGTATTTCCATTAATAAATAGGTATATTTAATATATATATATATATATTTTAGGATTAACAAATCTCCTCGAATTGGAAGTAGGCGAAAATGCTTACTTGGAAGAAGTCAAGCGCAGCACATTTACGCCCCTGAAGAGCCTTCGTGTTTTACACTTGTGCCACAATCGTAATCTAAGATACGTCAGCCATAACGCTTTTAGAGGAATAAAAGATAAATGGACATTGAAGGAGGTAAAAAAAACAACATTTAAAACTGTATTAATATTAAGACAAATGCCTATTATTCTAATTGTAACTGTAAAACTGTTTATTAGTGCTCTCTCCGTGTTTATACGAAAGCATCCATTTTTTTATAATGACTAGCTAATTCTTTTGGCCTACATAAAACTTTTATATAAAAGTTTAAGGAAAAGTAATATAAAAGAGGTCTCTCTTTCTTGGTTTTCGCGAAGTTTTGAAATCACAAAATTATTAACACCATGAGTAGAGAAACTTACCTAACCATAAACATTCACATTGGTACATACGTTGGTTCGTACAAGTAGAGGTGTATATTAGAATTTTAACGTAAATTTGTCCTTGATAAGTAAACAAATCCTTTCACCAAAAAATTATGTTACATTAAAGTAACACAAGCTTAGTTAAATTCATAAATATTGTTTATAGTAATATTATAAAGATTAGTCATTGAATATAGTTTCATTGTAAAAATACGCAGTTTTAAGCAGCGTTATCAAAAACGAGTGTGCTTTAAATTGAATTGTAGTTAGCAAACAATCGCTTTACGATAATCGGAACCATCTTACATGTAGATTTGTTTAAACTTTCGAAATAAATAACCACAATGTTTATAATTATGAGAACTGTACGACAGTAAATTAGGTGCTTTAGCTATAAAATATTAATAGCTTTATTCGTTTAATATTTTTTAGTATAGATATGAATTAATATTTATATCTTACTAAAAAGTGTAGACAAATGACACTTGTTTAGTTTTTATACAACGCAACGAGGTGTTTACTAATGAGTTCGTATCCTAATATTATTTCTCATGTAAATATATTTCTTTATAAAAACCTTTCTATATGTGAATGGGTATGAAATTAGACTCTTTAACTAATTATTACTAGTCCAACTATGCGAGTTTGATTTTTGACTGTTAGAAAAATTGCAAATAGAAAATTAGTTATATGCAAAAATATTAGTTTACACAAGTATGTATTTTATCGTCACGCATTTCCTAAGGCGTATCCACGTAGTTACGATAATTTATTATAAACTATCCGCTCGCGGTTTCGCCTGCATAGGCAGCTAGCTACACGACTAACTTATTTCGGTTTTTCGCCCGCTACGTTCTCGGTAAAATCACAAACTTTGCTTAAATGTTTGTATCTTTTTTTTTTACGAATCGAGTAATACTAAACGAGTTTACAAAAATACAATAGTCAAAACCGCATTTAAATCGGTTAAACCATTTCTGAGATTAGCGTGCACAAACGCACATATAGATATTGAGAGTATGTAAGTAGACTCCCGCACGTTTTCTAACTAAATCGAGGTAATATTTATATTATTAATTCTGTTCTGAATGGGTTTCGAACTCAATGCCAATCTTCGAATACTGTCAAATGTCATAACGGTGTTAACGACGTATGTTATAATAAACCTAAAATGCTTTTAAATATTCCAATCTATCAAGCTTTATGAACACATTTCTATAAAAATTTAGAGCATATCAAAATATACATGTCAAAAATGTTTGTATAAATCTGGCCCAGTTATATATTCTGACTTGACAAGAATACAACTAGGTCAGCTGATCAATCACTTTGTATGTTATGACAATTCATCTTAATTTGAAAAAAATATATGTTCTCATTAATACTATTAGTTTATTATGAAATTCTTTATACATCCTAGTATAGAGAAAATTTTGTGAAACTTTACTCAATCCTCATCCACTTTCAATAGAATCATAAAATCGAATCCTACGCTAAGTCTAACATTTGAAATATAAGCATTATCTCACAGAGATCTCATCACTGCTGCTACACCTTATCCTAACTGTGCCATAAAAAACTTATATTTACTAAGGAAAAGCTATTCAAATTTATTGCTTGTTATTTGACTAATAATATATATATATATATATATATATATATTTCCCACAGGTATATCTTGATGACAATAACTTAAGTGAGCTATCAACAGACTTACTACCATGGGATAAACTCGAAGTGCTAGGAATGAGTGGTAACAATTGGCTATGTAATTGTGAGCTTGCTAATATTGTTACAAAACAAGGTGCTGGCTCCAAGTTTAGGCTGGGAGAAATACCTTAGTAAGCATGTTTTAGATTTAAAGAAGTTGAAACAATATGTAACTATTGTAATGCAAATATTTGAACACTACTTTGTCATTAATATTATCTAAATAACATCAATGGTACATAAAGATTTTTTTTGTGTAAAAGCATTAATACATATTAAGTAATAGCTTTTTTAAATAAGTACCAGGTGCAATACTTTGATTTCTTAAGACTGTTATTTTCATTTGTTTAATGTTTTCTCAATTAACATTTCAATAAATTTAACTTTTCAGCTGTGCTGCCCCAATGAGATTGAATGGTGCTCACATAACCAATATAACTACAACATTCTGCCCTGCATTGGACTCTACATTTGCACAAAAGAAAGGATTTTCGTTCTCCAGTTTGAAACCAAAACATATACTATGGAGTATACTGGGTGTAGCTTGCATAGTAGGACTTGGAATGATATGTGGACTTTTAGTAAATGTACTGAAAGCTTTTTACAAGAAGAAGATAAGGACTCAACCAATACGCTACATTAACATCAATGATGATACCAGATTAGCATAAAAATTAATATTTCAACATTATATTAATAAAAATTATTAGAAAGTCATTATAGCAAGTAATGTGTTAGTGTAGATATTGTTGTAACTATACATGTTCATATATTAAATAAAAATAAATATTTTTATAGTAAACCCACCTCTTTTGGACCAGATAATGAATTAGCATACTGTACAAATTGTTCCAACAATCTCTCTGATTTATGTGATAATTCTCTAAATGTATGAAACTCATCAAGCTTGTGTGCACAACTTCCACAAACCACCTGTGGCAGCGTATCTTCTGGTGATACCTAAAACATTATTCACACGGTAAACTATGTTAATTTCACAATCTCTATCATTAAGAGATGATGTGGCCAGTGACCTTATACTACAATCATCCATGATGATTCATTAATAGCTAATCTGATTAAAAATAATAAAACTCTGCAAACCAGTTTATATATTGTGAAACTGAATATTGTCCAAGATACTGACACAAGGTACTGAAAGGGTGATTCAAGTTATCCTCATACAAACTGCAGGGCTATATTTAGATAATATTGATTCTCAAAATAGCAGGGTTGTCAGGCAAATAAGATTGTATTCGTTAATTGTATATTGATATAAGGTATATGCTTTATATGTACTTAATGTGCATCTTAACACAAAACAGTATAAAAGAGGTTTGTTGTCAAAATAATCGGTGCGCCCCTTTGTTATCAGCACGCACTGATACAGCCGCTACATGCTGCCACCCGCCTCGCCTATCACTTCCAAGAACGACATTAGTCATACTCTAAACTACTCAACGCGTGGGCCGTAATATGATATCACAATGCGAAAATACCCAACACCCGCGAGAAAGTTAATGGCGCTTATCAGTATCCACAATCTCTTACGCTTATGCTAAACTTTCACACGAAAAAAAGGTTCTGTTTATACTAGTTAATCATAATAACAACTCAAATTAGTTACCATTATTGACAAATATGTCATTATCATCTCGGAAAGTCGTGATTTATCCTTATCACGGTCGAATATTGGAAATTTAACATCACTGCAATTATCGCCACAGAATGATAAACAAAGGCGACACACTGAATGGAACTTCGGCGGCAAATTACACATATTTAGAAATAAAAACACAGAAACGCAACCACAACGAAAGAAAACATTTAGAAATAAATGTTGGAACTAATATAAAAATTAAAACAATTTGTTTAAAATATAACTCAGCATGCGATGATGTAGGATACATCACATCGCGATTGTCAACCAAACGAACGAGCAAGCCACACACACATACAAATATACCATTGTTTACGGTACGCTGATTATTGCGCGTGTATGCTCTAGCTTGTGGCGCTAGTAGTTGACACACTGATAAAATGATAACGTTGTCAAGTGATTTCTGATGTCAATATAATCACTAGATATGAGGAAACATTATTATCTTTGAGAAACGTCTGTTGTCTCGCCGTTATTTAAAATACTATGTCACAATTATTTCTTGTTTGGATTTAATTTAGTAATTGAAATAAACTATATTTCATGTAATACCGAATTAGTTTAACGGTAGGTACTAAATTTCATACACTACTTTTGTGACTCCTAAATTCCATAATGACAAAAAAATAAACATATATTTACTATGTTGTAATTTGTAACGCATAATATAAGTATATTATAAATCATAATATAAAAAAGGATATATATTTACTGGGGCATATATACTACATCTACATTCACAGATTATCTATTTAGTATTTAAAAATGGTTTTACTATATGATAATACGACCCATCTGAAGACAGGCGCTTTGCGTTGCGCAAAACGCAAAAAAATGGATCTTTTAGGCCCGGACTCGGCCCTACACGGGTTGTAATAAGTTCAAGTATTTATAATTTTGGTCTATAACTGAAAACAAAATATGAAAATGATAATAAAGACTTAGAAACTGATTGTATCATTTGAATAAAAATATCATTTATTAATTATTTGTAATACTAGGTTTAGCTGTAAAATCGATATCCTTAGGGAGTGGCGTATAAACTTTTATAATCTTAAAGAGAAGTACAATTTTACTAATTAAATAACATAAAATGCAAAAAACTGATGCTTCATTTATTTTATAAACTATATTTGTAGTAATTAATATTAAAAACATTTTAATTACATTTCATTTCTTTAAAAATGTTAAATCATTTTTTTAATTACTACTTATTTAGGTAACAATATATTTTTTCAATAATAAAGCTTATTATGCTAAAAATCTAAAATTTAAATCTAAAAATCTATTTACCGATAACAACAATATTTTTTTATTATGAAAAGGACGATGCAATAATATTATTAATAAAACTTTTTTCATTATTACTAGTGCTTAAAATAAAAGATTTGCAATTCGGTTTTAAAAAATGAAAAATGATATATTTTAAACTTTTATTGGGAATAAAACTTCATAATTATTCTTTCAATTTTCATTGTTTAATGTAAAGCTTGAAATATTGTAGAGCGCAACTGCTGTACCTTGCGGCCATGTTAGGAGCGGCCATAAACTTTGAAATGTTCTATACCACAGTAATCAGTATCTACTGTCTAGTGTATAGTCTGTCAACATCTACATATATATATATATATTATATGTATAGATTATGTCTACGCTGTATTGATCGTCTGTCTATTAGTGTTTAGTTTTTAATGTGTCAGTTGCCGTATATCTTGAAAAGATTGAGATTTTATGTATCGTTAACTTTCATAAATTACAATATTGTCGATATTAATAGGATCTATTAGTTGTTAGTTAAATATATTTGTGTGTTCAGTGCATTTTTAGACATTTTAAATATATGTGATAATAATGCGTAGTCAATTTTTCTTTGTTTTACGTGAAAATATATATTAAAAATGAATGATTCTTCGCAATTTTATAACGATGGTGTTAGTGAAACAACATCCGATACAGCGCAACTGGTTAGCAATGAGGAAGCGAGTACATCAAATTTTACTCAATTGAATAAAACCACTGGACTGGAGGTAGTAACATAAAAAAAACTATATTTTGCTAAGTTAGTTTGCTATATTTTGCTAAGCATAAGTTATATTTATAGGATTCAACAGAAGATGACATTCATGGCAGCCATGGTATTAGAAGAAGGCAACCAGTGCAAAAGATTGAACCTGGTTCTATGAATATTCTGTCAGCTAAGTATGAGGTATTTGTTATTTAGTTATATATTGTTGAAATATTTTTGTATTAATGAATATTTTACATCAATACTATAATTTGTCTTTACAGAGCTTAGATTATGACACATGTGAAAATCATTTACTTTTAGATGAAGAGAGAAAAAGAGGCTACCCATTTATTGTATGGAAAGATATAGCTCGATGGATAATTGTATTGCTAATTGGAGTCATTACTGCACTTATTGCTTTTATAATAGATATATGCATTGAAGAATTTTCTAAAATAAAATATAAGCAACTTAAGAAATGTATCCTTTGTGTTATTATTTAACAAAATTAAAGCTTTACACTTTTTCCCCTATAGCAGGGTAGTCAGAGAAAACCTTAAGCTTAAGGCACTCTGTTTTGCCACATTGTAATAAGTATAAACATTTATCTAATTTTCATTTAAAATATAAATAAGTAAATATTTAACCTATTAAATATAATTTATTTGTTTTTGAGTAATTCCCTTAATTTATTACATCAGCTGTTGACAGATATGTGGTACTAGATAAACTTTACATTCCTTACTTGTTGTGGGTGTTGTCTAATATCTCTATTGTATTCATTGGATCTGTACTTGTGGCATATGTTGAGGTGAGTTTATTTGCGATATTAGCATGTAAAATATATAATAGAATTGTGTATTTAAAACATTAATATATTATTAAAATTAAGCTGTTTCTGTTTTCATTGGCCGGTATCTCTGATTAATTGTGAAGTAGGCAGAAAGGGAAAGAGTCTTTCCATGTAATCTTACAAGTAGTCATTGAAATTGTGTTTTTTATAGTAATTTCCTTACCAATAGACTTACTAGTAAGATTACTAGGAATTTTGCTTGCAATAGAGTTTAGACCAGTGAAATTAAATAATATTAACATGTAAACCTACTATTTTTGTTGATTTATATAATTGGTGCTCATTATAGAAATTAATATATACCTAAAAAACAAAACATCTGCAAGGTCATACTATCAGTAAATATATTGGGCAGGAAATACCCCCAGTAGTACTACTGGTAATATACTAAAGAAAGTAGCTACTTTGTACTCCCACCATGTTATCTAAACTGAGTCACAAGGCAATTAAATTTTAAAATGTATATTTTAAGATTGCTATGAATAATTGTGAAACTATAAATAATTCACAATGACTAATTGATGTCAGTTTATTATTATCAATTAGTAAAGTTATAACCTCTTGTTGTTATTGTAGTTAATTACTGTGTGATTTAATAAAGTGTACTATGTACATAAAAAATAATAATAATAATATGTTGGGTTCAATTCCTATTTGGGGTTTAATTATATTGAAATTGGTTGCCAACCAAAGTGCTGCAAAGATTTCCACTTGATCAGAAGTCAGAAAGTGGAAAGGACAGAGTAGTTTAAAACTAGGTTCTGTCTGCCTGGATGCCATGGATGTCTCAAGCAAAAAAAATATTGTTTTAGCCAGTTGCTGCTGGAAGTGGTATTCCTCAAGTTAAGTGTTATTTAAATGGAGTTAAAGTGCCACGGGTTGTAAGAATCAAGACATTATTTGTTAAAGCTGTTGGTGTTATCACTGCTGTGGTTGGAGGCTTGGCTGGAGGCAAGGTAAGTCAATGAAATATATTCTTTTAGTCTTAAATATTGAATATACTTTATTATTGTATCCATAATTTTAGAAGTCAAAATTGTACATCAGATGAAATTTAAAGTTCTTTCTATTATTAACTTCAAGTATAAAGTAGGTTAATATAAGGGATTAACAAATAAATTTGCAGTTTCATATGTGTTTAATCAAAGTATCAATCCTTGTGATCTATACAAGTCTGCCATATTTATATATACATATTTCCAAATAATTGTGGTGGAGGATGACGGATAGTTTCTAGCTGCAGGTTTTTTAGTGGTAAAAACTGTTTTTCGAGCAGCTGTGAGGTCTAGCATTATGGAGTAATAATGGGCTGTTTTAGTGCAAGTTTAACCATCATTCGGAGTTCTGCACGGTAAATGTCTCCTCTCACAGTAAAAGCCTAGACGCATAGATAGACCTGATCAGAGGAAGCTGAGGAGATTTAAACCATGAAGTGACCAGCAAACAGTTACCTATAAAGATATAGGTAGGATTCAATTTAGGGCATTGTAGTAGAGTTTGACCTGGGTTCAACTATTGCGTTTTAGGCTTACGATTGCCGTATACAATCCATTTCTCGTCACACGTCACAATTTGGTTCAAAACAAGGAAATTAAACCATTTCAAGTTTTTAATTTTACCGTTTTATTGCATATAGGGCAATGTTGTCAATGGGCTTAGTTTTGGTACGGATCGGATTCCCTCGTCACCTTCATTCATCATAGTTTATCTTTCTAGCGGGTCTTCCTCGTGGTTCATTCTTCAAGAAGTAATCGGCTTATCCTAAACGCACGCGTTTGTTAGCAATATCCTCTCCAACTACAGCATTAACATAACGAGCACTTTCTTCTAAAGAAATAAAAATTTTGCCTAATCTCTATCTTCAAAACGTTTTTTCTTTAATTAAGAATGTTATGGTTGTCGTGTGAAATAAGTTTCACAATAAACCGGTGTTATCCTAATTAAAGTGTCCTGTAGGTTAAAACGGCAATATCATATTTAAAACACTATTATGTTTAAGAAAAGTATTTGCATAATTCAAATTGTTCCTGTTTCTAGGAAGGGCCTATGATACACAGTGGAGCTGTAGTAGCGGCTGGTATATCACAAGGCAAAAGTACAACTTTTAATAAAGATTTTAAAATATTTCAATATTTCCGGGAAGATCATGAGAAACGTGACTTTGTATCGGGTGGAGCAGCCGCAGGTGTATCAGCTGCTTTTGGGGCGCCTATAGGTATAATTTAGAAAGAAACATACTTGATAATTTTTTATATTATCTTCATCTTTAATATAATATTTCTAGTTTAGGTTTAGTTACTACATTGAATAAAATAAACTTTAGATTATCACTTTCATTTTCTCTTTTTAGGATGGTAATAATATTTATTAATGTAATATAGGACTTTTTATTTGTAATTGTTGAAGATACCAGTATTTTGGTACAGATATTTATTTTTACCAAATTGTATTTTTTATTTCAAACACTGAATCTAAAATACATATACTAAAAAGCGTTAAATTAAAAACAATAATAACTTTGAAAAAGATATATTTAGAAAACGTATAAAAATTTGAACGCAGCGGGATTTGACCCCGCGCCTCAAACGCGAAAACCGTTCAAGCGCTCTGACCGCTATGCCATGCGTTCACAAAAAATGTTAAAAAAGTAATAACTTTACCACTTATTATATGTAGGTGGTGTATTATTTTCATTAGAAGAAGGCACAAGCTTCTGGAATCAAGCTTTAACATGGAGGACATTTTTTGGGACTATAGTATCTACTTTCACTCTGAACTTTGCACTATCAGCTTATCATGGACATCCAGGAGAGTTAAGTTATCCAGGTATGGATATAGCTTTTCTTTTAATTTTATTATTTCTTGTACTAGGTTTATTAGAATATATAAATTGTATTTAAGTTTTATTATTAAATATATGTTTTTATTTTATTTGATTTCAAATATTTTTTTAGGTTTATTGAACCTTGGGAAAATGGAGCCTTTTCCATTCCAATTCTATGAAGTACCAGTGTTCATTTTGTTTGGAGTAATTGGGGGCAGCTTAGGTGCACTCTGGAATTATATTAATTATAAACTGAGTGTTTTCCGAATAAGGTAAATAAGAAATATTACTACTTCATATTTTTCAGTTTAACTTTGTTATGACGCCATAATAATTGTGTATGGCGACTTCTCACTTGAAAAAAATTTCCGATTTACTATTTTGTTAATTTCCTCGGTATGCTTATACACGGGCGGCGTTGAGATCCCGCAAACAAATATGAAGAGTAAAGTTCATGGGAGCTGCAGAAAATATTTAAGTCAATACAAAGAGTCAGGAGTCTTTTTTCTTAGCTTTACACTTTATCCCGCATAGCGGCGTAGGCAGAGAGGATCTAGTGTTAAGACACTGTTCTCCGCCGTGAACGGTGCGTGTTGTTATGTGGCGGAGCGAGGAAATGAAAATAATTTAAATATAATCATATCCCCGAGTGGGTATCAAACCCACAACCTTCCCGTTTACGGTCAGAACCTGTCCCGTTGCGCCACGAGGGCTTTAAAATGGATGAAATTGTAAATGACTGATGTAAATGTAGGTACGTGGGCGCGCCGTGGCTGCGAGTGGTGGAGGCGTGCCTGGTGGCGGCCGTCACCGCCACCTGCGGCTTCCTCATGATGTTCCTGCTCGACGACTGCCGCCCCCTGGGAGAAGACCCCACCAAAGTACCCCTACAGGTCAGTTTGATAATAAATTCCTTCTTATTTCTATTTAATATTGGCTATTAACTTACTGATGTCACATTTTTTTTTACTGTTTTTTTTTTGTTGATTTATTCAATATGATATGTGGTGCTTTTTATTACAATTGATTTTTATTTTATTATTTACAGTAATGCTTATAAGAAATTTACAAAACTTAGTGTCTACATAGATACTCTTAACAGTTTCTGTAATATTTTAAGTTTTAAGTGCCTTTCTTCATACTAATCTCATCATTTTTCATGTGCTTTATGAGTGTAACAAAAAAATCGCACAACATTTCGATTTCAAAGACATCGGTCATGAGGACACTATAACACTGTATGACCAGTCATCGCTTAGTGAGACATTATAAACTTATATATTATTATTATCTTATTAATGTGTTTTTTTTATTTAAAAAGCTATTTTTTTATATTAATTTATAATATTATAGTCAGGCAAAATAATATATAAAAATAGTTAAATTTTTTCTTATACTAATTGTTTAATAACACTTAATTAATAAAAAAAATTAAATATACATACAATAAATAGTGATCTCTTATTTCAAATGATTTCTTAGAGATAATTTTTGTAGTAGTAGTAGAAATTTGTAATCTCTATTTAAATCGCCTTACATAAATAAATTGTAACAAGCATATATGAATTTCGATGTATGAGATTCTGAGACTATGAGAACTTCTAGCTTGGTTGTAGTCGGAGTTTTGCTACTTTGAATTTTTTATACTTTATTTATACGTTTTTGCTCTGGCCACGCGTGAACAAATCTTGTACTATGATTATTTACTAAGAAATAATGATTTTTTTTCAGCTGAAAAAGAACACTTTCATATGGTTTAGAGCTATATTTTTACTCGCATCTGTTTTAATGATTAAAGTACCAAACCTTAATCATTAAAGTGGATGAGTGTAGAATTTCATCAAAGTTTATTGTCACCCATTCGCCATTTGCCGATTAACTCAATATGCAAGCAATATGCTAACATTTACATTAACATTTTATATTATAGCTTACTGAAGCTAATTATTAATGTTGATGATGATGATGATTAATATTGATGATGACGATGATGATCAAATTTGGAATTTTAATAATCTATGCTTTAATATAAATAAAAGAAAATGTAACAACATTATTAGATAAATTGGTCCTGAAACCTAAAAATTGTAAAGTTTTAAATTATTTGAAGAGAGAGAATTAGTTGAATAATAAAAACTTATTATATTTTACAGTTTTTCTGTGCGGATGGAGAATATAATACACTAGCTGCGATTTGGTTTCAAACACCCGAGGCTTCAGTGAGGTCATTCCTTCACGATCCTATGGGATCTTACAAGCCTTGGTCGTTACTAGTCTTTGTGGTCAGCTACTTTCTACTGTCCTCCTGGACTTTTGGTCTGGCCGTCTCCAGTGGTCTGTTCATACCGAATTTGCTGACTGGTGCCGTTTGGGGAAGACTATTGGCCATAATGATACAATATATGTTACCTCAGAATGTGAGTTTTTTGTCAATTTCGTCTTAACTTTAGCATTCTTTTTTAACTTAGCCTGTTTAATTGAGAAAGAAAACTGCCGTATCATCAACAATGCATATAAAACACTGTCAAAACTGCCGTAGAAAGCTAGCATTTTCCTCGGGGGATCACTAATCGTAAAATTCTTTTCTTTCCCCTTCCTAGAGGACTTACCGAAATTCCTACAGGAACGGAAAACAACGGGATTTTACGTTTTTCGGCCGAAACTACGGAAGATAGAAATGGAGACAGTATGGCAAGGATTTATCGTCAATATAAATTTTGCTAAGTTTTATACAAAACGGAGAAATTGCTATAGCATTATGAAATTAAATGTTTAAAATTTAAACAGTTATGTTACGTTAATATATTATATAGTATTTTTTTAATTTTTAGTTCATGCTTTATCTATAGCTGAGCTATTAGAGTATAAAATGTTTTATAAGTCTCTTGTTTGTATATACATCTGACTATATTATTAGTATAGTAAAAAAATAATATATTGAATATGAGGGTAGGATAAGCGTGCATCATTTTTGTACCAATTCACTTATATGTCTGTCAATTTGTTTGTACAACTTTGTCACATGTCTGTAGATTTGGTCGATGTTTACATAGATTTTGTGTCTGAAATGGCGATTCAGATCAAACAAAAAATGAGAATCTTATTTATCGTCAAACAGTTATTTCCTTACCCTAAGATAGCCTTAGAAGTATATCTAAATGTTAATTTAAATGAATTCAGGAATTAATTTAAAAATAGAGTATCATACATAATGATTACCAATTAAAGTTTTATTTTATTTCATCCTCACCAGAGTATAAACCCGGCGAAATACGCATTAGTGGGTGCGGCCGCCCAGCTGGGCGGCGTCGTGCGTATGACCATCTCACTCACGGTCATTATTATAGAAACCACTGGACAGATATCCAACGCGTTACCCATTATCGTTACTCTCGTAGTGGCGAAATGGACGGGGGATTTCTTTAATGAGGTACTTTTTATATATATACTTTGATTTTTAGAGTGTGTGTCGGTTTAATGTGTTAATTGCGCTTTTGGAGTTGTCATGGTTTATATTGATAAAGTATCACGATTTCGCGCTATCCGTATATGATGGAAATACCTACTGTGCGGACAAAGGGCTTTGAGTCTACACTCTTTATTAACACGGCGAGACAATGGCACTCATTACCTACATCGTACAATTTGAGGATGCTCATGAGAGTTAATAAGTACTTTCTAGACCACATCAACGCATTACATTAAGCTTGGTCTGGTCAAATGTAAGCCTATCATATATTTATATATATATATATATATATATATATATATATATATATATATATATATATATATGATAGGCTTACATTTGATCATTTACTATATGTATGTGTATGTATGTATATATAAATATAGTATTAGGTTGTAACCTGTGTACGGAGTACCGCTCAGTAAATAATGTTTTAAATTGCACGGTAAGTGGGCTATGAATGACAAGTGAGATAGGTTTTTCAGTCGTTTGAATCATGCGCACGCAAGCATTGTTAATTCTTGAAAATAATTAAATTTAATATAAACAAGACTTCGATCGGGAAACGCTATATTAGTACGTAGATTTTGGATTTTAAATTAAACTCACCTAAATACCTAAAGTAGAACGAATGATCTACTAAGTTTGAATATTTTAGTTGACTATACAATTATTTAATACATTAGATTAAATACGTAATAAAAATTTTAAACAGGGTATCTATGAAATACATATCCAACTAGCGGGAGTACCTCTCCTGCCATGGGAGCCGCCGCCGTTAGCCCACAACATATACGCCTCAGAAGTCATGTCGCATCCGGTATTCACGTTGCGTACTGTTGAAAATGTCGGACATATTCTGGAAATATTGCGAGTTGTATCTTACAATGGTTTTCCAGTTGTCGATCCGCCGTTGGCTGATGATGTGAGTATGGCTTAAACGAAAATGCAGCTGGCATGAACTGAGTGAAAGTAATAATTTTGGTGAATATGAAATAACTGGATCAGTGTTACGTAGTGGCGTGGCGCAGTCTGTCTAAACGACACCAGTTTGGTCGTGGGTTCTATCACCACTCGGAGGGATATTGAAATTATTTTCATTTCTCCGCTCTCGTACCTAAGACAAAGCGCGGCTTTGAGTACCACCAATCAACACACACGACAACGAAGTGCCTGCGATGCAGCAATAAGTCTATATCCTATATATAATAGTGCAGTAATAAAAAATATTAAACAAAACGTACTGTACTTTTAGTTTTAAGTGACATTTAAAAAGTTAAATACAGATACAATGACTAACTAATAATTTATAATATTATAGAAATATAATTATTATAATTGGTATTCATATTGCGTACATTTTTAGGCCGAAGTTACTACATACAAACGACTCCGTGGGATGGTCCTACGGTCGCAATTAATAACTCTACTGCAAAACAAAATCTACAATGAAAATGCGAACACCACGTGGTCTAACTTCAATGTTGATATTAATATGTTCAGACGAGAGTACCCGAGATACCCTTCTATTGACGAGGTATGAAAGCCTAGACGTTGTTTTTCATATCCTTACCTTAATATTTTAATATGATTAAAAACAATCGTCTAATTAATAATGGAGACCATCTTGGCGCAGTGATACGTCGTCTGCAAGCGCTATCGGTTGTGGGTTCGACCCCACTTGGATTAATGATTCTATTTAAATTGTTTTCATTCATCTGCTCTGATGCAAGACACAAGTGTGACGTGCTATTCAACACGCAATGTCTCAAACACGGGCGGAAAGTTGTGAACGGAGAGTTTTGACGCTAGCTTCTCTCTGACTAACGGAAAAAAGTGTAAATAAAAATAAATTGATGCATAAATTAAAAAAAAAACTTATTTTAAACATAACTCATAAATAAATAAACATTTTTAATAACTTTTTTTACAGTTGGAGATTGCAGATTGGGAAAAAACATGCATGTTAGACTTAAGACCATTCATGAATCCTTCACCATACACTCTTCCACATAGAGCCTCTCTGCCACGCCTCTTCCGTTTATTCAGAGCTCTAGGTCTTCGACATTTACCTATTGTGAATGACCATAATGAGGTATTTACTATTTTAGTGCATGTTATATTATATTATATTAGTTTATTATAAAAAACCTACTGTTTGCTAACCTAACCTAAACCAAAAATCAAAGTATTATAATACTTAGTACTTAAAAAATAATCCATTTGTGTTAAAATAGTACACAATAAAAAAAGTTTATAATTGTGCAAATGGTGTGTGGTAATGGTGTTCACAACTAATAAGAATATATTTTCATTTAAAGGTTGTTGGGATGGTAACTCGAAAGGACATTGCTCGCTACAGGGTGTGGAGGCATCGTGGACACATGGGAATGGAAGAATTACTTCTCTCTAGTGAAATATAGAATAAACACATTGAAATTAAATCTTAAAACACAATTCATAAAACTTCCTGTTACTGTTAAGATTATTGTTTTGCACACTTGTAGTATGAAGCCTAAAGACTCTATTATATTTGTGAAACTTTATTGGAATGTAAAAATCATGTTAATATAAAAATAATTATGTAACTAACGAATTTTTATAAAACTAGAAATTTTGGAATCATTTTCTATGTTTTATATTTATTATGAATTGTCATACTTTAGGTGCCAATAAATAAATCAATCCCTTTTCTCTTAGTAATCAGTGTACTTAGAATTTTATTAGTGTTATAGGATTTAAAATGATCTTTACAAATTAATTCTTAAAAGAAATAGTAATAAACATGTGATAATTGTAAACTACCGAAAAACATTTACCAAAGCTGTTTATTTTCTACTATGAATGAAAGATTTTTATTGACAACTTGTCAATATTGACAAAGATTTATATGATGTTATAAAATAAAAAACTAAATCATATTAAGTGTTTTATTATTCCTCTCTTTTAGAAATTTAAACAGTCTCATACCATTTGCTTTACCGATTGCCGAAAATAGCCAAAAAATATTCTGTATAATTTCTTGTCACATTTGTTGGTCTTGTGTGTTTCCAAAAGAAATGAGTTATCGCGAAAAATGCAGTGGAGCAGTCTTCAAATTTAGTTATTCACAAAAAGCTCCCATCCTATTCCTGCCCATAAATTTATAAATAAAATCACTGGTAATATCACTAATATCAGCAATATATAATTGACGAATTCATCCATGGAATATTCGTTTCTACGCTCTTTTTAATGTAGTAAAAGACAAATTCTTTTCTATATCTTTTTACCCTTCTCCGATGAATTCGGTTCACCCGAAATCTAAACGTTTGAAAAATAAACTTGTCAGAATGACATTTCAAATAATATAGATAAAATATAATTGGAAAACAATATTCCTATAACTACCCGTTCTCAAAAAAGCCCTTCTTTTTGAAAACTGGGCATTATTCGAATTAATTTATCAATTTTAAAACTTGTACTAAATAGTAACTGTTATTGACAAAATTGTTAAAAGTAAGGGTCAAAAATGTTTTTTTTTAAATATATGCAATAAGCGACTTTCGTTAACAAAATTGATTAATTATATTCCCGTTATACAGAATAACTTCAAGGGAAGTCATTTAAGTGATAAATAGTAGAAAATAAAGCCTTTCAAAAAAACTGTATATCATTTTGTTAACATTTTTTAAAGTGTTATTCCCACACTTAGGAAATTGAAAAAGACATATTTAGAAAACGTATAAAAATTTTAACGCAGCGGGATTTGAACCCGCGCCTCTTGAAAACCGTTCAAGCGCTCTGACCGCTAAGCCATGCGTCCCACCTCCAGCTACGTTGAAATTCTTATACGCTTATTACAACTTATATTTGTTGTTAGCATCTCTGTAGAGAGATTTTTACAAATTTCTGCTACCCAAAGATTATTCTACGAACAATCGTCTGGCAAGAGAGAATGCTATTTATTAAATATATATTTTGTTAACATTTTTTAAAGTGTTATTCCCACACTTAGGAAATTGTTTTTTTTTTTTTTTTTTTTTTTTTTTTTTTTTTTTTTTTTTTTTTTTTTTTTTTTTTTTTTTTTTTTTTTTTTTTTTTTTTTTTTTTTTTTTTTTTTTCAAATCCCGCTGCGTTAAAATTTTTATACGTTTTCTAAATATGTCTTTAACTGTATATCATGTTTAAGGGAATTGAACTGGTCAACAGAAACGGAATACAGACAAAAAACCTAGCAAGTTCTTTATTTTATCGGGATTCGCACCCGCGCCTCCTGGAAACTGTCCAAGTGCTCTGACCGCTATGCCATGCGTTCTACATCCAGCTGCGTCGGAATTCCGTAGAATTCTATTTATTAAATATTTTTACCCCTTTTTAAAATGTTATGTCTGTATGTCTGTGCGTTTGTACACGCTAATATAAGAAACAGCTTAACATATTTAAATGCAGTTTTATTATTTAGTGTATTTCCTTTAAATCATAAATAAAAAAGTTACAACCATTTAAATAAAAAAAATTAAATAAACCGTTTTATTGCATAGCTTACACTGGCGGGCCGCGAACGGGTAGCTGGTGTGTAATAAAAACCACCCGGGAGGTTACTGCCACTTTTTTAAGAATGTCCAATAACCATATGATAAAACTAGCTGTGCCCGCGACCTTGTCTGCGTGGAGATCTTACATCAGCTAGTGAAAGCCCCGTCAACATCGGTGTAGCCGTTCTAGAGATTAGCCAGATAAAACAGACTGACAGAAACAAAAATAGCAAAAAATAATATTCTGGTATATGTAGCGTGTATACATATGTATTTATCATATATATTTTTGGTTTATAATATTAGTAGGATAATGGATTGAATTATTTCAATATTGTTTTATAATTTTGGTTCCAAAAAATAAAATGACAAATAACTTTCTATTACATAATGTACACTTTAACAGACTACTAGGTTACTTAATATAGAAACACAAAATAACAAACACATTTTTTATGAGTTTTATTTTAATAAAATGTAGTCTTCTTAATTATCGTTCCATAATACACACAAACAATATAATATTAGTAGTTTAATATATTAAAAAAATATTATTATGTCAAAAAGCAACATATTGTACACCAGTTTAAATTATATTTTAAATTAACAGATTAATTAACATTATAAGTCATAAGTATCGAATAGGCAAATGATGGCTTGTTGTGGGTCCTCGAAATAAGGTGGTTTGTCGATTCTGGTAATACCATAATCCATTTCTAGAGCTGGCAATAAGTAACAAACATTGTTGCAAATACTATGGTTCATGCTGACCCGTAAAGACTGGTTCACTGTATGGGAAACAAATTTTGAAGGCTGGGGCGTACTGAATTTATTTCGATTGGCATTGCTTGCCATCCTCTTCATGCGCATTACATTTCCTTTGATTGTCATCAGCATCTTGTGGTTTTCTGGCATATGCAAAAACTCTTTAAGATCCTAAAAACAATTTAAAATATTACTATCACCATTATACCTTTTTTTGCTTGCTAATAATATATAGTAGGTTTAAGGACATTTTTGTATTATACAAAATCCTTTTTAATATCATCACTATTTGAACTTGACTTAATCAAGTATTTTTTTTACTATATATATAAATTGTTATATTTACCTTTCTGGGCTCCTCGTATTTGGAAAACAACCATAAATGTGTTGATAATATGCAAAACAGTTGAGTTTCGCTATTACTAAATCGCCACATGAATTTTAAAACTGGAGGAACTCTATCTCTCTGCAAAAACAAGAATTTTGATTTTCTAACTGTAAGCAATTGTTTTTTTTAATGTTTAATGTACACATTACGTCATATTCATTGCATTTGCAGCAAACTCTCATTATATATTATAGAGATTCTGGCCTGTCTAAAACTGTCATCATCTCAGCACCTATTTTACTAGCACCTATTTTAAAAGCAGCATTAACAGGATCTTTTCAAATTTGAGTTGTAGAGAGAAAGAAGCTCGGATATTGGAGGAGTGCATTGTTTTAAATGGGTCCCTTAAGCTTACACTTGGGTCGCAAGCCTCAGACACTGCTACAAGCTCCCATTTCTTAATCCATGGAATCCTGAACTGTTTCTTCTATTTTAACACTTTTCAATAACCATCTTAATTTAACAACTCACCGCGTATATCTTCGGTCCAGTAACTTTGTACCTAGTCAAATTAACAAGAACAGACGCTGCAGACTTTAATACTTCTACGCTAGAAATGGATCTGTTGGTAACAGACATGTAGATGAAGACGCGGCGCACTATGGACGAAGCGTTTGTGTTGTACATCATTGGCATTACTTCAGTAAGCAGTTCTGTAACAATTGACTTTAGTATACAGCACTTATTTTTATTAGCATGTTGGCAAGCTAAAGATGCTGGACTACTATACTACTATGTACTAACTTTTATTTCACTCATAAATTATGAGTTTTTAAGTTGTCTCAATTACATCCATCTTTGAATTATACATCATGTCCCGTTTTATAATTGACACACAACTAATGTAACGTAATTATAATGATCTTTTTTAATAATTTATATTTTATTCAGTCGATCATTGTGTCCGCGTCTGAATGTATACGCGATGGTTCTGAGTTCGATTCCAACTCGGGGTAATGATTATGTTTAAATTAGTTTCATTTCTACGCTTTGTTATGTAAGACAAAGCACGGCGACATGCCACTCAACAAGCAATGTCTTGATTTCGAGCGGAAAGTGAAGACCTGAATATCTTGCACTAGGTTCTCTCTGTCAATGCGGGGAAAAACGTAAAACTACAATTTATAATTGGTAACTGTATATGTTAGTAAATAATTGTCGCTCGCATTTTGCAACATATACAAAATTACCTATTTAGATATGAAGTCAATCATATTCATAGTCCATTTAGTCCTTGCGTATCATGTAAAAGAGCGGAATTTCTTGCTGACGACTGTTTTATAATAATACTACAAGGACTTTAAATGGAATTTGAAACCAGCAACCAACAAACTAATTTTCAATATATTACATGATGTAAATTTATAGTGGACACTCACCCAATGACCTAAACGCTCTGATAACAGTCTCTATATCGGACATGTTCCGCAACACGTCCATGGCCTCCTCATTGCGCTCCCTTAGGGACTCCTGTGTGGAGCGCAGGCCGCCCTCGCGCCACCGACGGCGGAGCTCCCTAGCGCGCTTGTCACTTGCTAAACGAACTTTGTGTCCACGGAAAAGAGCCTGGAGAGATACAAAAATTATATAATTAATACGCTGTTGATATTTTAAAATTTAAAGGTGTTCGTTCGTCGTCTTTTTGATTTTTCGCAGTTAAATGACACCAGAGAGAAAAATTTGATTATATTTTTATAATAAAATACTAAAAATACACAATTATAATGCAACTCTGTTCTTAGGACTATAACAATATTTAACAGTTTAGGTCTGTATGTATGCATAATTTTTTGACGCAACAACAAAAAAGTACAGCTCTGGTAGTCTTTTTTCTGTAGACTTAGGCAACAAGTATTAAATAGTTAACAACAAATAATATACATACATATGTAGTACAGAAAGGCATAATTTCCATAATTTTGTTATGAATATACCTGAATTTTCGATGCAGCCCAATCGCGGCGTTGCTGCTCACGCAATTTCAGCAAATTCTCTTTCTTATGTTCTACCTCTTTACGTACTAAGTTTCCACGGATAATTGCTTGTAATTTCAAAATTAAGGTTCGCTTCTTTAAGAACTCATTACGAATCAGTCTCGTTAAATGCTTTCCTCTCCATAACGTCTGAATTAAAACGACTTGTTTGATATAACAAGTATACCGTAATTGTGCTAGGTAACATCTTACATTCTTTTGAATAATCACAGCTGCTTCTTCCCTTTTTCTTCGTAATACTACCTTGTGTCTCTTCAACCTATATATCGCCTGTACGACCAGAACTGCAGATCGCAGACGCACAAAATGTTTTCTTTCGATGTAACTGCGGACATGCGCCTGAAGCTTCACAAAAGAACTTCTAAGCTTTATATATTTTTCTCTCTCTGATTTAGCCAATTTGTAATAACGATAATTTTTTTGTATAGAAATAGCTGCCTGCCGCGTGATAAGGTACTGTTTACGGCAAAGATGCTTGCGTATAAGTGATTGTATAGTAACGATACTATATTTTATTTTCAAAAAGTTGGAGCGGCATTCATTTCGTCGTTTAATACTTATATACCAAGTCTGAATTTTATCAACCGCCATTATACGAGATTCCATACGAGTTTTATTTCGAGATCTTATATACCTTTGAATATAAATAATTGTATTTCTTAATTGTATGAACTCTTTTCGCATTTGCCTAGTCTCTAAAAGTTCTCTGTAACGTCGTTGAATAATCGTTACGGCGGATTTCAACGCTACAAACTGTTCCCGTTGTTTCTTTCCAACAAAGCAGGCTCTGTAAAATCTCTGTATAGTAACGCATGACGTCAATATTCTTTTATACTTAGATTTTTCGAGCAACATCATCTTATTTGCTCTGAACCTTCGTTGTATGGCTAAAGTTGCATATTTAAGTTGTAAATAACGTCGTCTTTCTTTTCTCATTAATAACAATGCCCTGTATTTTTGTTGTATTCGAACTGTACATTTTCTCAATTCTAAATAATATTCTCTTTGTGATGTACCTAATTTATATGCTTTGTAAAATGTTTGGATTTTTTGACTAGCTTGTTTTGTCTTTAAATAATTATATCTTTCTTGTTTCATAAGGCGTTGTGCTCGGAACCTATTCTGCAAAGTAATTGTTGCAGAATGCAGGCTTAAATAGGATTGTCTTTGCTTTCGCATCTCCAATAGAGCCCTATATTTCGTTTGTATAAGTACTGTAGCACTTTTTAAGCTTAAGTAAGCAGTCATTTCGCGTCTCATCGCTAAGATGCTACGATATTTCATCTGAATATAAATAGTTGCCGATCTTATTTGACAATATTCTTTCCTTATTCTTTTAGTTTCTATATAGAGTCTGTAGTAATTCTTGATAACGTTGGTCGCCTTTTTTTTTGCTAAATAAGATTCCCTAACCGTCTTTGTTTCCAAATATGATCTGTAGAACCTTTGAATTGTGACGGTGGACGTTTTGATTGTTATAAACTCTTTCTTAACAGTTTTCATTAATAAGTAACTTCTGTAATATTTTTGAATACATATTGTGGCAGTTTTAATTTTTATGTACTCGTACCTTTGATTCTTTCCAATTATATACGCCCTATACACATTTTGTATAGCTATGCATGCTAATTTAGTTCGTTCATATTGTCTTTTAGTTTCTTTGCCTGTTTTCAGTGCTCTATACCAATTTTGAATTCTGACCGCTGATTGTTTCTGTTGCAAATATAAAGTCCGTTGACGTTTTCCTTTCTGATACGCTCTGAAAACATTCTGAATTGTAGTACATGATAATTTTAGTTTCATATACTGAGACTTTACTTCGTACATTTTAATCAAAGCTCTGTGTTTCCTTTGTATTAAAATCGTAGCCTCCCTGAGTTCTTGATAATATTTTTTACAGGTTCTCATCGATATTAAGGCTCTATACCGTCTCTGTACGATTACAGCAGATTTTTTCAGGTTTAAATAATAAGTTCTATCACGTCTCATTTGTAATAAGCTCCGATATTTTGTTTGGATCAAAATGGCAGCATTTTTAATCGAAACATAATTACTTCTATCAGATTTCATTTGTAAATAAGACCTGAAATGCCTATGTATCACAGTAGCTGATTTCTTTAAAACGAGAAAGTTTTCTCGGGCTGCTCTCATAGCTTGATATGATTTGAAGTGTTTTTGTATGACGACAGCTGAGTTTTGTAACCTTAAAAAGGCTTCCCTTTGCTTCTTCATCGTCTGGTAAGCTCTTACTTTCCGCTGACAGGTGATTATTAAATTACGTCGCCGTATATAATCAGTGCGGCCTAATTTACCCTTGTATACTGATTGAATTTTCATTATAGCGCTCCTTAATTTTAAATATTGTGTCCTTTCTATTCTCATTAATAAAAGTGCTTTGTATCGGTTTTCTATAGTTTGAACAGATTTCTTTAATTCATTATAATATTTACGCTCTTTGAACATTTTATAATAACTTTGTAGGAGTATTATTTTTTCTCGTTTTATTTTGAAATTCTGCATTTCGTGTCTCATTTCTAATTTACCTCTATATTTCTGTTGAACATACAAAACTGCTCGAGTTAAACTTGTGTACCATTTTCGTACTAAGTATCGTCGAATAACGCTCTGTATTAGAATTATTTTCATTTGTATGTCCTTGTACTTCTTCATACATAACCAACGTCTAACACAAGCTTGAATCAATGTAGCGGATTTGTATCGCAATTCCTCCCTCCTCACGCGCAACTGTAGTAAAATGTCTTTGGCTTCTCGTAATAGTTTCATATTCTTGTACCACTGTGCGATTGTCATAACACTTGCTTTGAATTT
Organism: Podotricha telesiphe; assembly: GCA_038994665.1. Taxonomy (NCBI): domain Eukaryota; kingdom Metazoa; phylum Arthropoda; class Insecta; order Lepidoptera; family Nymphalidae; genus Podotricha; species Podotricha telesiphe. Next base: position 296,785 of record JAOYRR010000286.1, on the reverse strand, counting down.
CTTTAAACGACTTCGACAAAGCCACATTCGACAGTACTTCTGTATAATTGTAGTCGCAGTCGTAATTTGATGCATTCTGTACTCCATCATACGGTTATATTTAATTCTTCTCCACCAATATTGAACGATGCTGGCGGCTGTGTTGCGCTCCATAAGAATCCGTTCTTCTTCTTTTCTTTTCTCTATAATAACCTCATATTTCTTTTTCCACCAGATTTGAATTACATTGGCAGCTCTTTCGAATAAAGGTGCCCGGAACACATGGATAATCTGCCACAAAAGCGACAGGGTCTTCTCTCTGTGACCGTCGGCAATATCAATGGCAGATATATCACCAACTATGACGAAATTAGCTTCCTTCAATGCATTTAGAGCAACTTGCACATTGTGTATTTTTTGAAGACGAGATATTGCAGGTGTTCTTAATTGACATAAAAGACCATTTTTCATGAGAATAATCTCCATAACTTTGGTAAGTCGCACCCCATCTCTAATATCAATGGCAATATTATGTACAGCATATTTGTATTCGTCCAAGTAAGACTGTTTGTGGGTAACAACGTAGCCAAGAGGTCGCAAATGCTTCGTAACGTCTCCAATTCCAGCAATCAATTCTCTAGTGATACGTATCACAATTTCTCTGCTTTCTTTACATATCGCGTTTCTACAAAACAAACAAGGGTCATGTGGTACAAGTTTCCTTTGTTTTGCTTGGTCCAAGAAAAATACCAACATGAAAACCTTTTTCAGAGTGAATTTTTTTATAGCTTCCATATAAGCTGGTAATAGCATATTCGGTGCTGATGCTTTAGAATGTTTGTTTTTTAAATGAGGATTCTTGAACATCCTTTGTATAATAAAGGTGGTCAGCCCCTCAATATCACTGTTAGATTTCAGAGGTAATACGAGACCGTAAACTGCTTCGAGACCAATGCGAAGCCAGAGCGGATTGTAAGACAACAGGAGCTCCATAATCATTTTCTGTAAACCCACATCCAAATGCAGATTTCTGTCAGTTCTTATAGCAATTAATTTCCTTTCAATTTGTACATTTAATTTGATGAAAACTTGAGATATTTCTGGGCTCATTAATAATGCTCTAGCTGATCGCCTGAGACTCTCTAGTCTCTGGCTATTGTGGTATACACTGCACACTTGCTCTTTAGTGGGGGCAGCAGGAACTTCCTTGTTACGATTTTCTATCCATGCCTTGCCCACGTCAATCTTTTGTTCCACGTTACTGTCGAGATCAGCTGGCGGAGTTAATATGCAATTAAGCCATCTTTTGAATTCTTTCTCAAATTTATCAACTGCTGCCTCATCGTAAAAATAGGTTGACGACAAGAATGGATCAACAGTGAAAGACTGTGAGTACACATTGTCTATGTGATTTAATAACGAAGATTGATTTAAACTTTTATTCTTTTCGAGAGTTTGATTCACTTTGCCAGATAGTGACTGTTTGCTTTTCGTATTCACTTTTGGCTTCATTGACTTCTTCGGTAAAGCGGCAGGCATTTTCCAAAGCTCCGGCTCAGCTCTCACCGACCTTTTTGACCAAGCAGTCTGCCGATTTGCAGATTTCGATCTATCGCAAGTTTTGTCAAAAGTACGATTTATCGTGAATGTATTCATTTGGCTATCAGTCTTATCTAATACCTGTGTTTCTGAAAAGTGTCCACTTTCTTCTGGTATTGACTGCAACGGAGGTGTTAAAGAGCGAGGTGGCGATCTCACATCAGCTCTTAAGTCATTATTCCATACGAAATTATCAGGACGTAGATGATTTCTTTCACTGGCTTCCCTTAGCTGATATTCTTTAAACAGGGCTTGTCGACATATTTTAGGTACTGGGTCTTTAGTAAGAGATAGAGGCCTTGACTGTGGACACATTTGATGACCATTATAGTCTAATGGTGTAAATGGTGATTCCTTAGTGTATGTATCTGAACTAAGTTTAATGTTCACTTGTGAGTCATCAGTTATATCATGAGTATCATTATTTATTTTTGGCAACATCTTGCGTTCCGTTGAAAATCTTTGTGGGAAAAAGGATAAATCACTAATTCGCGAAAATTCTGTATTTATAGAGAAGTTTGGACTGTTCAACTCTTTTGGAGAGGATGTGTTTGGTATCTTTTTGCTTGGTAGCATTGGTGTTTCAGTGGCCGGAACATTATTTTCATACTGATATTGTTGATTGACAGTAAGCCACTTGTTGGGCTGAGAAGAGGTGATACATATAATTGAATTCTCTTTATTTCCATTTTTAATATCTAAGCTGTCATCAAAATCACTCTCAGAATTAACACTCAAAATTATTTTTGGACCTTTGTCTAATTTTTCATTTTTAGATGGCATTTTCTTGAGTGGTGTAAATGTTAAATTATCAAATATATTTGTAGTTGAAGTATCGCAAGCTTGTCTGTTAGATGGTTTTAGTATATTATGTTCATGGTGTTTCTCATCACTATTCATGTATGATTTATCATAGGTTTCATGAAGTGTATCTCTTTTTTGGTGAAGAATATTGGAAAAGATTTCTGACATATTAAAATTTAAGTCTGTACTTGTTGGTGAGTCAAAAGGACATTTTTGGATACTAGAATCTTCTAAATAGTGATTGTAAGTTGGTATATTCTCTTTGTTTGTCTGACTGACAACTTTGCATTGAGATTTTACAACTTCAACTATTTTCTGCACTTTCATTATAGCTTCAACTTTTTTCTTATAAATAGCCACTGGGGACTTCTTACCTACTTTTTTCTTTATCTTACCAGGAGATATTTTAAATTTGGGCTGATTGTTCTTGCCTTTAGCATTCTGAAAATAATAAATTATTTTATTATTTATAATAAGATTAATTCACAAATTGAAATATAATTTTGGAATGAAGATTTTAAGATTTGTACTATGACTTTATTCTATATTCATTTTTCTTTAACCAAATATTAATGAGACCTACTAGACTACCATGCAAGTATGTTACAATAATGTAGACAAAAATATTATTTATAATTGTAGTAAAGTTTTCTTAATAATCTTATTACATATGTTCTATAAAAAAACTAAGTGGTTTCATGCTGTTTTGTTTACCACCTAACAGGTTACTCAGAGAGAGCCTAGAATGTGTGTATGTGTGTGTATAACTAAGCACCACACTTCATTATACCAGAGTAAGGATATAGAAATAATTTAAACAATAAAGGCTTATAACAAACCAAAAAGTGTATAATTATATTTACCACAGCCATAACAGATTTCAGGACAACAATGACGTCATATCTGCCTCTGTTTTCATTTGTAAAGCGAATAGTTTCTCTAAGTGCAGTTGGTTGAGTTGGTGTCCATAACATATTTAAACAATAACATGTTTCAGGTTCAACTTCTAAGAAATCTCCAGGAAACTGTATGATGAGACCTGGAGGTAGGGCTTTTCCAAGTGTTATCTATAATTAATAAATTATGTTATTTAGTTTTATTTTGTTTATTAATATTTAAGTTTTCAAAAATCAACACTGATAATTTCGTATAATTAAATCTGCTTATAATTTTCTCAATAAAGTAGTCCTATATGCAGAACCTTACCTGTTGAGTATTTTTTGAAGGATTTAGCACTTCTAAATTTTTTTCAGAAGTTGTCCCGATAAGGACGTTATCAAACACAACTTGTGGAGGCTTGGAGAAGGGTGCAAGAATAAGTCTAGGACATTCTTCCTTGATTAGGTCATCTTGTAAAATTTCCTTTTTTCGAGCTCTCTTCACACGTTCCGGCGTATTTTCAATCTAATGATACACAAACGATATGTTAAAAAATTACAATTTCTAAAACAAAATTTCTAAGAAACAGAATTTAATTTACCTGGAAATACATTTTTGTTTAGAATTAGTTAACATTTACAAAGTAAAACACAAACCACAGGGCACAAATGACTTTTGTTTTGTATTTGTTAACCGGATTTGATTTCAAATTTTAATGTACATATTCAAACCGTCACGAACGTCACTGTTTTAAATTTAAAATTTCATTCCGTACAATCCTACATTATGTCCACAGATTAAATAATAACACAGGTAATATACTGTATATTTCAGTATATAAGGTACCAGTAAAACTGTGAAACTAGAAACTTAAAATTAACTATATTTACGTGTTCTTATCATTTTCAATGGATATTTTGTCTTTAAATTATTATTTAAAACTAGAATCCAAAACGATGCTTATTAAATATTATAATTTATAATATGTAAAATATGATAAGTTTAAGTCATTATAAATATTTAAATATAGATAAAGTTTAAGTTAGTTTGAGCCGAAACACTTACGATTATATAAAAGCAACAACAACTTTTTAGATTAATAAAATATAACAAATCATAAATCTGGCAGCCCCGTCTCTAAATCTTTCTGTCACATAGACATAGTCATCTGTCAACTGAGGTTTCACGATTTTTTGCTGGTTCGCCTTTGCCCGTCTTATTCTTAACATCTGTGACCTGAGATTCTAGTTTGTGGTAGGTATCACTCAAATGTTCTAAGTTATTTATTATAAGAATAATTAATGAATACAGAAGTAAATTTTTAATATTCTAGTAAACCACGGTTGAAATCATGGCTGAATCTCAAGTGAACGACAACACCACTTGCGTAGTGTGTTTCAAAAATGTCGAGTATTTCTCAATTGGAGAATGTGATCACCCCGTGTGTTTTGAATGTTCAACACGCATGCGAGTTTTATGCCTGCAGAACGAGTGCCCTATCTGTCGTCATGATCTTTCTAAGGTATGATAAAATAAAATCCAATTAAGAATTATCAATTGAATGCAAACATTATTGTTGTTTTATTAAAATTACTAATTACAATTACTATTATTACGCAAGCTATTGTAGGTATTAGAAAATATATTTCAAATTAATAACATTATTAAAGTTGTTGGTTTTGCCTAGTAAAAATACCACATACTATTTATATTTTTTCCCAATCCCAATTAATTATTGAATTATTTTTATTATAATCACATGATTTATACGTTACGAAATTTTATTTATATACATTTTCAGGTCATTTTTACTGATACTGTGCAACCTTACAAAACATTGCAAAATAGACCCTTTTCTGACCGATTATTTGAAAGGCAGTTCAAAATTGCCTTTTGTACTGAAGAAATAAAGAATGCATATGCTAACTTGCTTGACAACTGCTGCAAAATTTGTGACAAAATACCCTTCCGTACATTCAGCATGTTAAGCGACCATATGAGAAAGGTTCATGAACGCTACTTCTGTGACCTTTGTGTGACACATTTAAAGGTATTTTATAATAATTTATATTTACATAATATTGCATAACACAAAATTTATGCAATAATTGAGGTCTGAGAGAACCAAGTGTAAACACACTCCATTCTCTATTTTAAGCCAAAATAAGCATTCGTCCAAGTAGCGATTGAATCCACATCTAATTCAATTGGAAGTCAGAATATGTCCCACAATGGCCTCTTTTATTTGTTACGAATATAAATATGTTATTTTATAAATATACATACAATAGGAACCTCTGTGTAAACCATTACCAATGCTGTTGATGGACATGTTGTAATTCTTCATATTAGATCTATTTAATATGCAAATTTTTTTATTTTTTTTTGTTTTACTTTCTTCAATTAATTTAATGCACTGGTTATATAATCTATTTAAATAATATTTTAGATTTTTACTAATGAGAGAAAGTGTTATACTCGGCAAGAACTTGCCCACCATCGACGGAAAGGGGATCTAGATGACACCTCGCATAGGTAATATCATATACCAAAATAAATAATACATTTGAGAACTGTCATTTTCTGAAGTAAATTGTCTTATATTTTATTGTTATTTTTAGTATGTGTCATATTGTAGTATTGATCAATGAAACTGATTATTATTATGTATGATCATTATTGTTTAATTTATGTAGAAGATGTTAAACATATGTTTATAATTATCATTATCATTGTAGAATAAAGATATTTTTTAAAACATGTAAATAAACATTACAAGTGTGTTGGATTTCTCATACAAAATTGAGTAGTTTTAGTTATTTAGTAAACAAACATTAAAAATTAATATAGCCAGACACAAACTTGCTCCTCTTGGAACCTGTCCATATATGACATTTAGGTATTTATTATATTTGTATTATTATAATAATATTTTTATTTTCTTTAGTGTGCCATAACTTTTTATATTATTGTAATGCTATATTTGGTAATAAGTCATGTAAAACTACATCAAAATAAAAATTTCTTTGGAAATAATTTAATTTTCGTATTATCCATACACAGAGGCCATCCACTATGCGAATTCTGTGAAGAGCGTTTCATGGATGCAGACGAGCTGTACCGCCATTTACGGAAGGAGCATCTGTATTGTCATTTATGTGATGCAGATGGAAAGAACCTGTACTATGCAACACACTCAGCTTTGGCCCACCACTTCCGCAAAGAACATTATTTATGTGAAGAGGGAGAGTGTGCCGGACAACACTTAACAGCTGTGTTTAGAAGTGAAATTGACTTGAAAGGTAACTCGCACACACATAAGCAAACAAAGAAATAATAAAAATATACAATAAGCCTTATTGCTTAAAGCGCTGTTCCAGCCAACCTTTGGTAATTGAAATTGTATAAACTCTATGGTTATATTATTAAATTACTTATTAGTTTTTTTGAGATTTTTTTAACATCATAGACCATTTTGCAGCAAGGTTTGTAAAGGTAATGTTTAAGTGATATTTCTTTTTAATTCTCATTTTACTATACTAATTACAAAGCTGAGTCTAAAGTCTACGATATTATGGGGTGTTTCCTGCTTTATGAAAACAAAATTCTAATCAAAATAATTATGTAGGGTTCTATGCAAGATAGCATAAATATGTAATATACATAACTGAACTGAACTGCCAACAATATTGTTTTTGTACTATAGTGTATTCAGAAATATAATAATGGTTCTAACATTATAATAATAACAACCCTAATATGGTTAATAAGCAGTTGTATTACCGGTCGCATAAAACTAAGCATTCATATAGTGTAATTTTTTACTTAGCTAAAGAACCCCCTAATGCACAAGGGCTTACTATTTGTATTATACATCACTTTTTTTCCATATGCCAGGGTATTCCAAGTACCAAGACACTCCGTTCTTCACTTTATGTTTAATGCGCTTTGATACGAGTACTAGAGAGAGTGGAGAAATAAAAATAATTTACATATAAGTCATTCCCCTGAGTGGGCAGCAAATCCACAAGCAATTTCATATACAGTTACTGTGTCCTCTTACTGTACATATATGCCCGAAAAATATAAATTATTGTCAACATCTTTCATTATTGTAAATTTATGATAAACATTTATAGCATTGTCATATTATAAAAAAATATCTATAACCTGAATGTCAACAGTAATAAATAAGAACATGTAGAAAAGAATGGTATCTATTGACACTAAGTTCTCTCTGCCTATCTCTTCTATGCCGGAAAAAGCGTAAAGTTGAAATAAAAAATATTCTTATATTAGCTCACAAGGCAACAATCCACGGGCGAGGTATGCCGCGCGGCGCGGCTAGACAAGCGCGCACGCTGGAGTTGCAATTCAATATAACTCCGCACCCCGTCGTACAGAGGGCGCCTAGGTGCGTATTCATATTAATATAGACATGTAAGTCAATGTATAATCTTATAACTTGCTTTTTAAATTAAATAATGTTTATATATTAATTACATAATGATGAATGATAACACAGCTTGAGAATCAAATGGAATTAGTTTTGAAAATTTTGCACAAAGCTAATTAACATTATTGGTTTTAGTTTGATAAGCTATTTCATAGGTAAGCGTGGTTTTTAGGTTTTTTAACTATATATGTTTTTAAATCATCTATTGTCATCGGTCCGTCGGTAATCCGACCGTTCAAAAGGGGAATTCATAGAATACAGGATGAGGAGTACAAAGATAGCGGTTGTTAATGTGGCAGGGACAACCGCGGCCGGGAGGAGCGCGCGGAGCCCCCGCCCGCGCCCGCGCCCGCGCCCCCCGCCGCGCCCATGGACCCGCGCAGCGACGAGCAGTTCCCGCGCCTGTCGGCCGCGCCGCCCGCGCCCGCGCCGCTGCTGCCGCACGCGCCGCGCTCGCTGAGAGGTGCCTGTTTGGTTGACTATCCTTTGTGAAAAGAATTAATGTTTAATATGAAACTAATAAGAGATACAATATCAAACTTGCTATATATAAACAAATCTCACACGTCTGCTTCTATATGTACCCGCTTGTTAGCCCGGATGACGGTAAATAAAAAAAATCCATATAAATGAGGGCCGGATGTTCGAATCGCCACTGCAATTGACAGTTTTGACAATTAATCACGTAGAGATCATGTTCAATTTTAGAACATTAGTGGTCCGCGCTTGGATGGTATTCAAGCAAGCGCGTATCTGAATCCCGCTTAGTTCAAATTTTTATACGTTTTCTAAAAAAATAATGATAGTTAAGATAAATATAAGTTTACACCTAAATAATAGGTTGTTATCTGAACTTAACCTCTATTGTATTATTTTTTGGATAATATAATTTAAAAAAAAAATACTATTGTACAGGTGCAGATGGCTTAGCGCGAAATGATAAGAACTTCCCAGCCCTGGACGGATCCGGTGGCTCCGGTGGCGGCGCGCCGGCCTCTGCCCCGAGAGCCTCCATGGTCGCCGCTACGCTCTTGCGAAATTGTGAGTATTGCATGTACATACTACGTTTACACTGCCTTGGATTTGGAATTCTAACGTAATATTTTGTTTATTTTTAATTAGAACAGTATTTACGGCCAGACTAAGTTTGGTTAATTGATCATTTAATTTTATTTTAATTGTTATATTTAATTATTTGAATGCACGACGGGAACAAAAAGAAATTCCGTTTATTTTTAAATCAAATAAACGAATATTAATTACAATAATTTTGGAAAGAATATAATATTTAATATTTTTTATTTACGATATCTGAAAACGATTTTTGACATCGATACAAAAACTTAATATCGGATATGTAAAACCGCACACAAAGCTAAAAACGAAAACTCCCATGCCTATTACATGTACATTGGTGGCAACGGCGACGTGTCTTTTAAGCGTTAACAAATTATCTAGTGTGAATCATTATACATAATAAATGTAATTGTACATTGTCTTATTTTTCAAATGAGAATGTAATAAGATTTAATAATGACTTTGCTTTTACAGCAGCATCAAAGCCAAGTGTCTCCATTCAAGTGCACAGCCAGCCCAGCGCCAGTAACTTCCGATTGACTCAAACAAGTGGTAATCGTATATCAATACCGCCACAGAAAAAACCACCCCCCTTCGATGAGGACTTTCCATCTCTTGGTATGCCTAGAGATGATTATCCGAGTATTGGAGCAGGAAGTGTTCAAGCGCCTAAGGTATTTTAATTTTTGTATGCTTAAAATATTTTAGTAAAGATAAGTGTGTAAAAAAACATAGCAGGGTGGTTAGTCAGAGGGAATCTAGTGGAATCTAGTGGCATGACTTCGAAACTTTGCATGTTGAGTGATGGAACTCGGCGCGCTTTATCTTTCTTGCACCAGTACCAAGAAATAAATATAATTTAAACACATTCTTCCGAGCGGAGATCAAACCCACAACAAAACGCGTTTGCAATAAGACTGTACCACTGCGCCATGACGGCTGCAATAGAGCAACAGGGGAGTAACCACAGCGATCTTTCCCGATACAAAATTGTCTGCCATTTTTTTTGAGTTACACACACACATACACAAACACAATTATCAGTAACTACGAAGCTACATATGTAAATAAAACGGATACACTAAAACTTGACTTTTTGTGGGTCTGGTTTTTTTATTAAGAAAGAATTTTTTGTCCGAGTATATATTACAAATTTAGTATTTATAATTAAACATTTAAACACCCGTAAGTTTTGTATAATTATTTTATTTAATGCAATTTTAATATAGATAGCACTATAAAAAAAAATAAGTTACAATTAACCAAAATAATTCAAGTATCTATTTCAAGTGGTAATTTTTATCTACAATCTTTTTGCAAATTTGACGTGACAGATCTTTTTGCAGCAAAAATAATTCAGGTTTAGTCAATTGAGTTATCGGGTTGCAACTAGTTTTATTACTCGCGTAGGAACACTTGCACTTATACTTTGGCAGAGAAGTACGCCATCGCATGGATACTGCCCTCTGTGTTGCTCTATGAAGGGAATTGCTTGTTTATAAATGTGACAATATAGATATTTCTTTATGTAAAATTTACCTACAAATATATTATTTTATTCGTTAAAAGGTTACGCTAATCAACAGTGAAGAACTGCGGGTATTGAAGAACAACCAATCAAATCATCAGCCAAAGAAAGTTCACCTTAATTCGGAAGCTTTCCCCGCGTTGTCGTCTGCGTCGGTGCCGACCGCACCGCCGCAGTGGATCACCGTTTCCAAGCCCAAGGAGAAGGCGAAGGCGCGGCCCGAGCCCGCGCCCGCGCCCCGCCAGCCCGCCTTCAACCCCATCGCAGACTTCCCCACGCTGCCCGCCAACAAGTGCAAACCCAAAAAGACGCAGAACCAGCCTGCGTACCAGCCTCCGGCGACCAATAACAATGTTCCTAATGAGTCCAATAAAAATAAAAAAGACAAGAAGAAACAAAACGCATACACTAAAAGAGATAAAGACCCGGAAGTAAGTCTCACGAACGGCATGGCCGACCTCAAGATAAGGAAGGAGTACATCACCGCCAGCGTCAACAACAACAATAACAGCGTGGAGGCCGACAGAAAGATAAAGACCGTAAGCGACACGCCCGCGGCGATCGCGCAGAGGAGCAACGGCACCGGCGACTTCTCGCTGGCGCCGCAGGAGTACCCGCCGCTGTCGGCGCGGGCGGGCGGGGCGGCGGGGGCGGCGGGGGCGGGCGCGCCGCCCGGCTTCAGGCGGCGGCCGGCGTGCGACGGCATGACGTTCACCAACTCGGCAGGGCAGACGTTCTCGGCGCCGCCGCACGCCTACATCCCGCCGCCCGACTTCGAGCTGCGCAACCGCGCGCTCGTTAGGCAGTTCGCGGTGGCGCTGGGCGGAGCCGCAGCCGTCGAGGACTTCAAGGTGGCGTCGCGCGCCTTCCGCGACAGCAGCATCGGCGCCGAGGAGTTCTACCGGCACTGCGAGGCGGCGCTCGGGCCGCAGCTGCAGCGCGTGTTCCCGGAGCTGGTGGCGCTGCTGCCCGACATCGCCAAGCAGCAGGAGCTGGTGGTGGGGCGCGCGGCGGCCGACGCGTGCTCCGTGTGCGGCGTGTGCGGGCAGCTGCTGGCGGCGGCCGACCGCGCGGCGCACGACGCGGCGCACTGGCCACCGCTGGCGTCGCGCTGACGGCGCCCCCGCCCCCTCCCGCTGCCCCTCCCGCGCTCGACACACGACGTACCCGACACCTGCAGGTGCTCCAAATTTATTGCCTAGCGCATTTTATATACACTGTCTGTCTTTGCCACTTCTTTGAAACAATGTTTGAAATAGTTGCGTAGTATTTATACCTTATTGAATGCGTAGTAAATTATCTACTAGGTTTATATATTTTTGTTTGTTCATATATTTATTTATTGGAAAAAATAATCCAAACAGGCATCCTGAATATTTTACTTGTAGTGTTTTACATTGTCTTGCTTGTGATTGTATAATTTTGTATAAATAAAAGTAGAGTAAACATAGTATTTATTTAATATAGATCATATTTGTACAATTAAAAATAGTTTGAACTTGGTTGATAATTTATTAAATAGTTATCAAGTTTAAGGATATTTGCCATTCAATGGTATCTTTATTATACCTGTGTGAATTAAATGTAATATGTATATTTAGAATACTGTGAGCTGTTGAAATTTGTGGACACTTAGACTACAATATCTGGAATATAGACTCATGATTTTGGTTACAAATTTACGAATCACACACTAACAATTGCGACTGCCCTCAGACTCCTTAGATACTTATAAGCCATATGTTACTTAAATATGAATATTGGAGTCTTAGCTTTTTATAGTCATTTAGTATATTTTTACTATGTAAATGATAACTTTATTATTTCACACCATCTCAATTGAAAATTGTGATTATTTAAAATATAAATGTTATTCACAGTGTAAAATATATTGTTTCGAAGATTTATTATATTTTTATACTTTCAACTGAACGAATTTCTTTAGTTTACGTTAAACTTTATTGTTATGAATTTTTTTTTAGTTTTATTGTATGAGACACCTACAAATCCTGAAGATTCCTTATAAAATATATTTAATAAAAAATATAACTATATAAAATTTATAATCATATAAAAGTCTAAAATGTCTTAAATGGAAACAAAATTGTAGTGAACCTTTTAAGTTAATACGATTAAAAACACGATATTATGATAACATATATATTCATGAACTCCATAAAAATATAAAAATTACTTATCACTTTTACCCCATCCCAAAAAACCCTTGACAAGGCCAGTGATACCAGCACCTTGCTTCTTACTGTTTGCTGCACCAATTTTATCATCCAAATTGGGGAACTCAACAAAATTACAAGCCAAGTCGAAGAACAATGGCTTACAAGGCACTGCTTCCATTGGTGGTGGCATTTTGAAAATATTAGGATTTTTTGTTAAAACGTGACTCTCCTCACGGTAGTCGTCCAGACGGTCAACGAGAGGTTTTTTATCTTTATATGACCTGCCACTACTATATTTCGTTTCTTCATCATCATCGTCTTCTAGAACAGAATCAGCGTGGACTTCAAACTTGCAACTCTCAATATCCTGTTGTAAAGTCTTTAATTTGTTTATCAGCTGTTTGTCTTTCAGTTTGCTCGCGAGGGACTCGCTTGCGTACGTGCTGCAGCGTTCTAGCATAGCGAGGGCCTCTCTAAAACGTCTGAGGCCAGTCAAAACTTGTGCTATATAATAGCAACGAAAAGCTCTATAGACTTTGAGCTCGATTTCTATTTCATTCTGATAAGCATTGTCAGTCTCAAATCCTGGCAACTGCTGCAGTTCAGTGTAGTTTTGTAGGATTATTTCGTATAACCGGGTAAGGTCTTGAGGTCGCACCTTCTTTCCGTCGAGTGGTTGATTGTTCTTGCGGGCTTCCTCCGCCTGTTGTACCAACAAGTTGTTCCTCTCAATAGTGCGCACAAGACGGAGGTACATCAAGTAAGATAGCAAATAGTTGATGCCCGTCATTTGCTGAGTTTCAGACGCGACTTTAGATATGGGATCGTTCTTAATTTCGTCCTTCAATGCCGATATGGCGTCCTTGCAGTCCATCAGAATATTCTCGAGGATGTCGATCTTGTTTAGTACGGCGGGAGCGCTTGCGACGGACTTGTCCAAGTCCTGCAGGGCAATGAGGAACAGGCGCACTTTCTCCGGGCGCACGGTCACCCGGCGACCGCGCCACTCCACCTCGTGCATCACTCCGGAGCGAGACTCTCTGCAACAATGTAATGAAACTTACACTTTTGGCACTATATAAATATTTGGTTTTACTTTGTCCACTATTTGTTTTTATTTTTCAAACGATCTTTCTGAAATTAAAATTCTGAAATCAGCATTACAATTAGCAATAAGTTATCATTAAAGAGGCCGTTGTGGTGGAGTGTGACAGTGTCTGATTGTATACGCGATGGTTGGGGGTTCAATTCCCACTCGGACGGATTGTTATATATTTTATTTATTTATTATTTTATTTAGGAAGTTGATTATATATTTAAATTATTATCCTCTGGTGACAAGAAAAGAGCGGCATTGACCTTTGGCACTCAACACGCTATGTCACTGACCGGAGCGTTTTGAGACGAGGTTATCTCTGTCTACAATACTATGTGGGAAAAAACGCGAAACTGTATCATTAATATTTTAATTTATAAACCACGATAAATTATTAACTGTTAAAGGAATTTCATACTTGGCTTGAGCCATAAGAGTGTCCAAGTTGTCAATGAGGCCTTGTCCCCGCATTGCCACGAGATCGCCCGCGGCGGATTCATCGCCAATGTTATAGGCACAGTAACGAAGACTCGGTTTCAATTCGTCCACCTAAAACCAAAAATATAATTTACCCGAGTGTGTAGGCTTGATTTTTTATCTTTATACATATTCCGATATATTCATATTAGAAAGAACCTGGTAAAAAGACATTCTGTTCGTTGCGCTTGCTTTAAAATTTGTCTTGAGTAAGTTCAAAATTGAGAAAAACTAAATTGGGAATTAAATGCTCGCTCCAGTCTTTTTCGAAGGTATCATTTTCATTAATAAATCTGTAAGTTACAGATTTAAAAAAAAATAAGGAACAGGTTCTTCTGTGTGTGGTAAATTATTTGAAGCTCAAAAATTTGTAGCATGTAACTTCTTATTTTAAATAAAACTATAAAGTTTGAAATTTGTTTGATGAATTTTACCGGTTCGGGGAGATGGATAATATTAAACTTTTTTATTTGCTTTCACTATATATTTTTTATTTCACAATACAACATGCAATGTCGCGAATTTGTCGGATAGCTAGGCTGCTTCTAGCTTAGTGTGAAGCTGAAACAAAATGAAGATTACCTTTTGTTTGTACATGATTCTCTCCTCTTCAGGCAAAGCGGCGCTCAATTTCTCGAGCACCAGCTGAGCTCGTTGCAGGCTTTCTGCAGCGGGACGCCATTGTTGCTGTTCTAACAACAAGACGCCGCTCAGCCACGCGGCGTACGCGCCCGCTTCTAACTGCGTACGAGCGTTGCAAGCTCCGCTTTCCTATAAAAATATATGTAAAAAAAATGGACAGAAGAAGAAACTTCTTATCATGCCATGGATGCAGCGCCTCTTGGATGGTGATAATAGTACAGAAAAGTAAAACTATTTTTAATATAATTTTGAACTTTACGTTCAAATTAGTTTTGTTCAAAAAAAAAAAATTCTAATAACATTTATTACCTCGCAAAGTTGCAATAGCATATGAGCGTGAGCACACGCCTTTTTCAAACGAGACACAAGATGAAACTTCTTTCTGGGTTCCGTGTTGGCTTCTTGACGAAGTTGCATGGCGTGAGCCCAGGCTCTCTCAGCCTGCAGTAGTGGTACACTGAGCAAACGATTCTCAGCGTTGGTCCCAGTGAGATGTGACGATGTTATGTCACGCCGACGATAATGGCGTCTGTCGCCCTGTAGAAAATTATATTTTAAGTTATATTACTCAATAGATTATAAAAACATTTTTTACAAAAGGGTTCTTCATAGATTTTTATTAAAAAACAAATATGATCTTTTTTGTGAATTACTTTATTTGTTAAACCTTTTTAGAAAACGTATTAGAACGCAGCGGGATTCGTACCCGCGTTTCTTGGAAACCGTCCAAGCATTTAAAATTCACAAACTTAAAAAATTTAAAAACATTTTTGAAGATAAAAATTTTATTGTTGTTGTTAGAAATAACTCTCCTATACAATATACGTACTATAAAATAGTTTTTGCTGAAAAAATTATTTAGATATAAATGGGTGCCAAGTTCTGTTCAATAATATTGTAATTTATTTCTAAAAACACATTCTGAAATAAAGTAAAAATCTTTCTTATTTTGTAACAACATTGCTTACCAATTAATAATATAACCACTTAAATTTCTATTGTTGAATTATTTACACTAAGCACATAACTTAATATAAGGTAAAGCCCAAGGTTCGACTTAGTTTTGTCAGCTAATAAGTTTATATATCTGTATGGGACTGAAAGTGCGGTAACCATTCTAAGTGGGTCGAAATATACCGTGTAATAATATTATACCAATCAGTTGCGCCGTCAGTTTTCTCCTTGAACTTGGCTTTCACGTGTCTAGGTAATGCAATACATACCTGTGGAATTTTAAGCACTTTGCGCAAGCGCCGAATACGCCTAGAGCAGTAGCCGCGATAACGTTGGTAATCACCATGACGAAGACCATGCTGCTGTTGTGCATCTTTAATTATTCGGAATACTGTATTGAAAATTAAGAAATTTTATTTTAATTCAACAAGTTAAAAACAACTAGAAGCCCTGTTGACATATATTATGCATTGCTTTAGCAACACAATTGTTACTTTATACAAAAGTATACAACAAACTGTAATGTAGAGTTATATAGAGTATAGAGAACAGCAAAGCACACAGGTACAGGTATAAAAAAATGTCTTTAAAAATACTTATAATAGTAAAGAAAAGTAAAACTTATTAAAACGTAAATATGTATTACTAAAATAGTTATAAGGGTAGGTAATGAAGTGTAGTAATTTATAATAAATATTTTAATCTGTGCAATGAGTAACATTAAGCATATTTTTGTCAGTGTAGTCTTTTATAAACATATAAAATTGTGCTAATAAAATGTTTAGAATAAGATTTAGTTTTGAGGTTATCCCCAGGATACATTTATTGCTTTATAGCAAAGACATAAACGTCAATTATTAAAAAAGCAACTACATGTGTGTTAATTTAATATTTAAAAGGTTGTAGAAGACATTTAACTTAAACATCAAGACACTAAAATAATATATGAATAATTAAAATCTATAGTAAACCTAGCTTTAAGACACTTTTGCAATAAATTTTCTGCTAAGGTATTAAAATAATTTTATACATTACAAATTACAAAGCTCTATGTAAATACGTGGAGACATTGTTTTTTAAGTAGTAATAAATAATCACATGAGTTTTTAATTTCTTTTCCGAAAATTTATATAATTATTTATGGGCTACATATGAAATTGGTGTTATTTTATAAAAGGATACTTTCTAATGATAATGGATTGGCTATTTTCCCATCTTGCTTGTTATCTGTAGGTAACAGCTGGCCGTTCCCATTATCTCCTTCCAAAACTACCATAATTATTATTTAAACACACACTTTCTACTTCTTTATAAGTAATGACAGCATACGCTGCAAGTTTTTAATATATTATCGTAGTCAAGAAATTTATAGGAAGCACACGTCACGCAATATTGGAGGATATTTTAATGTCAGTGTCAAATGATAGTGAATCTGAATAGTGATAAAATAAGTTCCGTATTAGGTTATTTATTTATTTCTATATTCACATAAATGTTTGGCTTTTCTATAGAAAAGAAAATAGAAGATATTTAAAACATTACAATTAAGTTAAACACAGAACTTTAAAATATAAAAATCAAAAATAAATAAATTAGAAAACAGCTTCCGTTATTCACAAAATTATTCAGCACTTTTAAATATTAATTTATTTCATATTATACCGAATTCACTATATGCTGAAAAAAAAATATTATTTGCATTATTGTTTCACTCGTAAGCCGTTAGGTTACATTATACGTAGACTGAAAAACATTTTCTGTTTAATATATTCAATGTCAATGTCAAACGTGACTGGACCTGTCATTTGTATACCACTGTCTCTTTCTTTCTAGTTGTGTGATCGCTTAGGTTAGAGCCATTGCTTTTTTTAAGATATTTTAATTCCATAAATATCACTGTAATCTTTCGAATATTATTGAACAGTGCAGTGTTTTTAGTGATTATTCATACCTTTTATTATAATAACAATAACATTTCTTTTTACAGAGTTGTAATTCTAAAAAAATGGCAAAGTCAAAGAACCATACAAATCATAACCAAAGTGAGTAAACATAAATGGTCATAATTGTGAATATGGACGAATTTAATACTTACACGCATATCGTTATATATCTGTCATTTTAATAATTTCAGGCCGAAAGGCTCACCGTAATGGTATTAAAAAGCCGAAGAAGTTCAGACACGAATCTACACTTGGCGTAAGTTGACTTTAAAATATGAAATGGTCTATAAAAGAATCAGTTTTTTTATAACTTGTACACTTGATTTATATGTTTACAATGTAATTATTGGTATTTACATTATTGGCAAACTAATTTTGATATAATATTGTTGTAGCATGTAAACTAATAATTAATTTAAACCCTTTTAATAGTGATAGACTGATAGTAGATTAAATAATAGAAATAGTTAATAGTATATTCAATGATAAATACCTTTATTTTTGTTTACCTTGAATTTTATATATTTTGTTTAATTTATAGTCTACATATTTGCCAATTTTCAGATGGACCCTAAATTCTTAAGGAACCAGAGGTTTTGCAAAAAGGGCAATCTCAAACCTGCAAAGCAGGTGGCTAGAGCAGGAGAAAGGAAAGCAGTGAGAGAAGCAAAGGCCAAGAAATGAACAACTAGTTTTAAAATAATAAAAATATAAAACTAAATATTGTTTATTCAATTGTGAGCATCCTACCTGTCCAAGTCTTGCTATTCTGATATAGGTTTTTATTATAATATACTATTTTGAAAACAACTAATGGTAAATATATCAATTCACCTTTTTAAAATTCCAAATCATTACATTATATTCTAATATACTCAACATACACCAAAGGTATAAAAAGTCTTGAACTAATGAGGAAAGGCATAATAGTGGTGATAATGTTTATAAGGAAATTCAATGTTATATCTATAATTGTTAATATGATTAACTTCCAATACCAGGTATTGTTGAAATGGATCTTTCTTATTCAATGGGAATATTTATACATTTTTTTATACCAACAATTTTTACTTTGTACTTGAATGTTAGTATAAAAGTTAAAGCTTTCTAGATTACAGATCATGTTTAAAGCATATAATTGAGTATCTAATACTTAATGAAGTAAATATTCTATTTACAATATTATTACGTGCTATGATTAGATAAGTTTTGCTAAAAAAATGTTTTATGGAAATAATGAATAAATCTCAAACACGCTAAATTTTTACTAATAATATAATCGTCAAGCAGTATTAGCACCTTGATATCTTTAGACATTGTATTAAGATAAATACTACTCAACAATTTAGGGTTAAATTAGCGTATTTATAATTAAGATTTAAATATTGGAATAAAAACTTTAAAAACCGTTATGGTTACTATTGTAATTCTGTCAAGTGTCAATACTATGAAAAATAACCTACGAATAATGTTCCGTGCTCTGTTATCTATAGCTAATGTCAAAATTCCGTAATCCGTATACATATTTTGAATTTACATTAGACATTTTAAATTAAAATAGCGCATATTGTAACAAAAACAATAAGAAGTCTTGACTTGGGAACCATTAAAGACAATAATTATTGTTTAACAGTATTAAGTATATGTCCATATGTATAAAGTTATAAATATAGTAAATACATATATAAAAGAAAAACAGTAAACAGACGATTAAAATATATAATGATTGAAGATTCTCATTCATCCATTACATATGAAGATCGCAAAAAGAATCCACATCTATTACTTTTGCTTATAAATAAATATGTAAACATTCATATTGTAAAGAATATGAGCTTATGTGGATTTGTTCACTCAATTGATCCTATTGATTTCAGGTAAAATGTATTTTGCTTTATTTTTAAATATATCTTTCCATTAAATTGTATCCAATTTATGTGCTTACTAAAAGATTGACATTTAATCATTTTAGCATCATACTAATAGAAGTAAGAGGAGTAAGTTATAATACAACTATTGTACCTGGACATGCTGTAATAAATGTAGAAGAAATGACTCCTGAACTGGATGTAAAACTTCCTACAAAAAGCACTGCCACTTTATGTTCACCTGAAAGCTGCCTCAAACGCAAAAATAAAATATTATCATGGTTTAAAGAAAATTTATTATCAGTAACAGTATCAGGTGATAATATAGAATTTGGAAATGTTTTAATTTTGCCTCCTTACAATTGCTCAGATATATGTACTGATAATCCAATAGTTGCAATGCAAGTTATTAATATATTAAAAAAAATGCCTGAAAATTATTAATATTCTGCAGTACAATCAAATAAAATATTTTTATAATAGACTTAAGTTTTACTATCAATTTGATAATAACCTAATACACAATTGATTTGCACGTAAAAGATCTTTTTATTTGCTTTTTTATTAGAATATAAGAAAATAGAAGACTATTAAATTATATTAATGTTAAAGTATTATTTATATATTATATATATATAAATAAAATATAATGTTATATTTCTTAATATCCAGTAAATTATTATTAAAATAAATAAAGAATACATTTATAATATACAAAAGTTGTTTTACTACTATTATTGGTCATGAACTTATTATTTTCATCTGTGATCATCTTTCACTTTTACTTTACATAATAAGCAGAAAATTAAATTTAAATTTATATTAATTTAAACAATTACTCTTGAGTTTATTATTTAGATATTGCTAAAACAGTTAAATCAATCATTAGCAAAAAATGGTGCTAGGAGTGGCATATTGAATTTAATATTTTCTAATAAGTGATTAAGTGTGAAATTTTGAGATTCATAGTTTTTTTCCATATAAAGAATAGAGAGTGAAATGAAATTTTTACATCGCATATTGGGTGGCGGAACTGAACGCCGCGCTTTATTATATCAGTTGTCACGTGAGGCAGTAATATTAATGTACTTCATAATCTCATTGAAATGACACATGGCAAACACATTGTATAGAGCATAATACATATTATATTCTTATCTCCTTGACGATATAATTATTGGAACAGTCAGAAAACAGTTGACTAAGAAATGTATAAATTTAGCTAATTGAACGTGTTAAATGTGCTACGAAACCTTGTTTTGGTATTATTCCGATCCGATACATGGTAAAAACAAAAAATATCATAATTCAAAAGGCCTTTATGTCACTAATTCATACTTCACTCGTAGGTAATTACAAATTAAGTTTGTTTTCAGTATAGTACAATGACATAAGATAATTGATAAATTTTTGTCTACCAACTGTGTAGCATCGATAAGGATTTTTATGTTGACAGTTGGCACTATCAATATTAAATGTATGTACATTCAATTCCAGTGTTAGCTGAGCTACGATACTGTACTGTTCTCTTTGTGAATGAAGCTCAAATATAGTGGGGGGGTTTGAACACATTGTTCAAAGAAGTGTTGTATTCCGGTATCACTTGTAATGGGAACATTTTTTTTATTTACAACATATTTATTAAAAAGACTAAATAAATTTGATTAGTGCAAATAAATTTGAAGTTTTCAGTAACATGTCGAGTGACTTAAAAATAATGTCTAATTCAAACAGAAAAGTGCAATATTTGGCGGGATTATGCGGTAAGTTTTGATTTAAACAATATGCAATATATAAACTTTATACAGTTTTCAAGATATTAATTACTATAATGTTAACTTTTATTTGGCAGTTTCATTCGCTTTTACATTTACCGGGGCAGTTATATCATGGCCTTCACCGGCTATTCCAAAATTTATTTACGGAAACACTGGCATTACTATTACTGATGTGAGTATATTGTCTATTTGTAGTGTTCAAATGTCTTAGATGTACATAAATATATATTCCTTTTAGAATTATGAATTTTACAGTACTACACATTTTCTAAAAGTTTTCAATCTCGTTCTATTTATATTCTTATCAATAAGCTCGTATGAATCGACAATTGTAGTATTTTTTTCGTATGTTATTATATGTATTTAAAAATCTAATAATATTAATTCTTTTATTTATCATATTGATCAGGAATATATCAAATTATCGCACCATATACCTGCGCCATATGATGTGCGACTGCGACGACGACTTAAAAACAAGGCACATTGTACTTAACGGCTCGATCCTGCCAGTTGAGAAAGTAAATTTTACACGAGCACCATGTACATAAATACATTTTGAGTTTATGTTAGGTTTAAAAATATCCGTGAGAGTGATATTATACAAGTGTTATTTAAAAACAGCTTTGCATGTTTTCTTGATTAAAACTTTAATTTTTGACGAAACATTACGCTATTATAGAATGTAACGTATAATAAAGTAGTGTAGAATTAAGGCAATCGAAGTTATATGGATTATGGAGTAACGGAAGTAAGATATTTAAAATAAATACTTTGAAAAAGACATATTTAGAAAACCCGCGCCTCTTGAAAACCGTTCAAGTGGCGCGGGTTCAAATCCCGTTGTGTTCAAATTTTTATACGTTTTTTAAATATGTCTTTTTCAATTTCCTTAGTTTGCGAATAACACTATAAAAAATGTTAAAAAATAAATACTTTTATCACAAATTAGATTTATTTTGATTTAGACAGCGTCCGACTATAAACACGATAGGTTGTGTGTTTTAACCTCATTCGGAGAATTGTCTCATTTTCTCCCCTTTGGTACCTAAGACAAAAATCTCGATTTTCGACGGCAATCGAGAACGGAGTGTCTTGACACTAGGTTCTCTCTGACTGCTATGGGGAGAAAATGTGATGTAGATAAAATATTGATTTTGTTAACAGGAGCAAACTTCTTGGGTAGTATCTCTAGCAGCTTTAGGCGCATTGCCAGCATGTTATTTAGGCAAAGAGTTAAGCGAGAGGAAAGGAAGGCGATTTACTATTCTCAGTGCGTCAGTCCCGGGGATACTGGGTGCGGTATGTTTTTAAGAAGAACTAACGCTATGAAGAAGTCTTTATTAAAACCTTTATATTAAGACATTATTTATTTTATTATTTTATATAAATATCGGAAATGTATCGTACGGAAAATGGAGAACGGAATGTCTTCACACTAGGTTCTCTCTGACCACCCTGCTATGCGGGCAAAATGTAAAGCGGAAGAGAAAAATAAATTTATTAGTTTAATGAACAATGACAGTTTAAAATATAAAAATAAAGTATTTACATAACAAAAATTCAAATTATCCTATGCATACAAAATTCTACAAACAATTTTTTTTAGATTCTTATAATATTTACAAAATCGCCTCTGGTTATGTGCATCGCTAGAGTATTGATGGGTATATCTAATGGCGTCACCGCCGTAGTAAGTATAAAAATATACTTCCTAGTTACAACATTCAACAAAAAGACATATTTAGAAAACGTATAAAAAATTATTTAGGCTTAGCGGTCAGAGCGCTTAAACGGTTTTCAGGAGGCGCGGGTTAAAATCCCGCTGCGTTCCAATTTTTATACGTTTTATAAATATTATTAATTAAACTTGGCAAGTAAGTATAATAATAAATATTGCCATAGTTTGTTTTATTTTGATTAAAATATATCTAATCTAATCAGGTACAGTGTACTTTTTGAATTGCATAACTGTTCTCCAAAAAAATATTTTAGGTTACCATGATATATTTAACAGAGATCGCTGATAAGGAGGTCCGTGGAGCTTTAGGTATGCTAGTCCAGGTAATGATTAACCTGGGCAGCCTTACGATGTACACTATAGGACCTTTCATTCCTTACACCGCTCTCAATGGCATTGTCCTAATAATATCTTTGCTCTGTGTTGCGATATGCTCGTGGGTGCCAGAATCGCCTTACTACCATTTAACTCGAGGGAGGGTTGCTGCGGCGAAAAAGGATTTTATGTTCATTAAAGGCACTAAGGACGAAGCGGTATGTTGATATTTATTTCTTATTTGTCTCTTACTAGACTAGACTCAATTAGGATTAGGACGACATCGACCTGGATAAAGATGTAAAACTTTATTATTAAATGTACGTTAAAGGCCATCGTTGTCCGTTCAAAATGGGAGAAAATGTATTTATTTATTATTAAATAAATAAATTAGGGTTAATTAAAAGAGTTGTAAGAAAGTGAGTTATTTCTATATAAATATTCTAAATAAACAATGAATAGTTTGAGGTTAATTGGTTCATGATTTAGGTTAGCTATATAGGAATGTAACGACTCATAAAATATATCCAAGTCGGAATTCTTTTCAGTGGTGCTTTGAGACCCAAATTTGTTCTCGAGAACATTATTTTAAAATTTTGCATTGCATTGGATTTAGGGGTAAAAATATTTATTTGTTTTAAAATTTTAGGACAATCTATATTTCTTGAGGTTAATTTAGGCTAGAAGCAAATATCTGCATCTGCTGTGAGATAGTTTTAAGGTATCACAATGCTGTAACAAGTCATCATAATTTCATAGTTTATTAGTGATACGATCTCTTTCGATGAAATTTTTAAAGCTTTCTTTTGTAAAATCGAGTTTAAAGATTCAGTTACACAGATACACGTACATACATACATACATAAAGGTTAAGTTAATATAAGCGCGATAAAAAAGGGCACAGACGAAGTGTTCGTAGTGTCCAGGCAGCAAAAAATTATATTATATTCTTTTCATACTATCCTTAAAGTTATATAATACTTTGCTTAGTTATCCTTTTTTTTTTAATGAAATAGAATAATTTCAGTGGGCGGACGAACAAGTTGACGCAATGCGCGTTCACGTGCAGCAAAGTATGGAAGACAAGACCACTGTTAAAGAATTATTTACCAATAGGAAATATTGGAACGCCATTTCTATTATAGCAGGTTACTAAGTACTACATAGATATATTTATATATATATATATATATACGTGAAACAAAAACTTTGTACGACGGAAACGGTGACGGAACTTAACGTCGCGCTTTTCTTGGTAGAGTACTGGGGAAAATAATATTATATAAATATATGAATTTCCCCGATATATATATATATATATATATATATATATATATATATATATATATATATCGTCATCGCAATTGCTGTGGGTCTGATTCCCACTGGGGAATGATTATATTTAAATAATTTTAATTTCTCCGCTCTGATGATATTACAAAGCACAGTATAAAGTTCCGCCACTCAACACGTAATTGGTTTTTACTCTCTGGCAAACATATGATTATTTTGATTATTCAAACCTAATACGTACATTTCCTACATCAATATTTCGTACTTCATTTATTAAAAAAAGTAATATTTTTTGTGTTTAAATTATAGTATCAACTACTATTAGCTTCTATTATTTACTTTCATCTCACCTTGCATCTTAGTATACATTATTTGTTTTACCGACATAAGATTAATCTCTAAAGTAAATAGGAACACACAAGTAAAGTACCTACAACTATACTTTGTTGAACATTTTCTATACAATTTAAATCTTCCATTGTCACTTGCCTTTTCCCTAATATATGTTGAATTTAGTTCTTACTAAACTATAATGAGTCCATAATTTTGACATCTTTGTCTAAATTATGGACTCATTATAATGCAATGCATATTAGAATGAACTCCTTTTTCAATTCAATTCGAACCAAATATTTGTTGCGGGTTCGAGTCCCACTCGGAGGAATGATTATATTTAGATTATTTTCATTTCATCGCTCTGGTGCCAAAGACAAAATGCATGGCGTAATTCAATACGAAAATCTCTATTTTTGGCGGAAACTCGAGAACGGAGTGTCTTGAAGCTATATTCTATCTGACTACAGCTTTGTGGTAAAATGCTTAAGTAAAAAAATATATGTCAAGATTAATAATACACTTAAAATCGTCAATCATGCATAGAATTGCAGAAATGTGAAATATTTCCTTCATCCATGTATGTTTTGAGTAGTATAGCAGTAGATATTTTATGGTACCTATATTATATTATTATTCTATAAATCTATTCAGGTCTTAAGATTCTACAGTATATGACGGGCAGCCTCGCCATACAATCTTACATGGAGATGATATTCCGTCACACAACTAAGATATCCGGTCCTATGGTCAGCATTGTATACGGATTTGTACAACTGGGTGCAGGTACGTATAACATTGTAAGAAATTCGAACTTAGCGTATAAAATGTAAATCAAATTGGTTGGTACTTAATTGAAAATAGATAATTTTATTCTAGTTCTCGTACATCTCTAATTCTTTTTTTTTATCTTTATCATATTGATTACTATATTGGTAGCATGACGTCTTTGTGTATTTTTTTAACTGGTAACACAACTCAACAAGCAATGTCTCAAATTTGGACGGAAAGCAGCGAACGGAGTGTCTTGACACTATGTTTTCCTAGCGCGAAAAAGCTGATAAGTTATTAAATAGCTGATTATTAAATATTTTACAAAAAAAATAAGTAAATAAATTTAAAAAAAACGAATGTATATTGTTATAACAAATAAAATCTGGCAGTACAAAAATACATTATAGTATGTAGTTCAATTTCTCGACTATTGTAAGAATATTCAATAGTTTACATTAGGGGTGAGCAACCTTTTTTATCAACGGGCTAATCGGGCAAAATTTTGGAACTTTTCGACAAAAACAAAATCACACAATATCTTATAAACATTAGATTATAAAAACACAAATTGTAAAAAACAATAAATTACATACAAAAATTGAGAAAAGAATAAAAAAGCAATATGTACTTCGTAATTATATTGCATGTTGGAGCAAGTCGCATTAATTTGATAGAATTTAATATATTAGTTGTAGAATATCTGTAATGGTCCGCTTAAAAATATTGCCCCCTAGGCCCGAAGGGTATCTTATACATAACTTAACGCCCTTTTAAAATTTTGACGTCAAATTTTGTAGTAATTTTTTCCGGTATTAGAATCTTGGGGCAGAGTTAGTATCTCTGCAAGTTAATTTATATATACGTGGCGTGGTGAATTACAGTTTCCGTTTATTTTTACACTTAAAATGCATTTAGGGTAATCGTAATCCTATGTTAAATATTTGTGAAAAAAAAACAACACATCCAATAATTTACATATAAAACACACAGATATACTTAAATTGTAGGGTAATAAACTTATATCAACATTACAATCACGCTATGACCAAAGTCAGTAGTTCAAAGTCTAAGCGAGATTACGCTAAGATAAAAGAATATCACGTGATAAAAAAAACCTTGTTTTAGTCTTGATATACCTTGATATCTTGATTAAACATTGAAATATAAATTTCTACTTTTTATAAGCTACGTCATACATGCAACGAGAAACGTCACGCGCCCAAAAATATATATTTAAAAAAAAAATCTGAACCTAAATAATGAAATGCTTTGCTTTCTATCAAAAAAAAAATGTAGAATTTATGTTCTTCTAAACATTAATATGAACTCTTCTTATCCTAGAAACAACAATGTTACCAGAGATGGGATAAATTTAACATTATACGATATATCGATATTTAATACAACATTTTTGGCATATACGCTCGATATATTGTCGATATATTGTACTAGTATAAAATGTCACATCACCAGTATTATATGAAATTATAACAATAGTTTATATTTATAACTATAAAATTAGAAGTTCGTAACAGAAAAATGGCTGGTTGTTTTCATTATTTACACTTATGGATTTTACTATTCTATTGTACTAAAATACCGGAAAATATTACAACAGTATAAGATGTAGAAAGATACTCAGTTTCGTTGATAATAATTGATATACACTTATTATGTCGCATTGGAGGCCATCGTAGCGCAGTGGGACAGTGTCTGGCTGAAAACACGATTGGTTGAAGGTTCGATTCTCACTCGGGGAATGATTAAACTCAAAATATTTTCACTTTTCCGTTCTGGTACCTAAGACAAAGCGCGGCTTTGAGTTCCACCACTCAAAACGTAATGTCTTCACTTCGGGCGGAAAGTGGAGACACTATGCTGGAAAAATGTAATGTTGCATATCGATTGAAAAGTATACGATACTATAATCGATACACTACACTTTTTAGGACTTCCCTAATCGTTACTATGTTGTAAATAAATTACAAATATTTGCTAAGACAAATAGTGTTTGTTTAAAACTTTACTGTTTAATATATGTGGCTGTCAAGGTTAATTTTGAATTGTCTTGTTCTTAGGAATTCGTAACAAGGCCTTAAATTCTTTAATATAAGAACATATTACATAATTTTAATATAACACATATATAAATGGTGTTTTTGATATTAAATGTACATTTCTCTAAATATGAACAATATTTTATTTCCAGTGAGGCCACAGTGTAACAGCGCCTCACTATATTCGCGATGGTTGTGGATTCAATCCCCTCAGGGGAATGATAATTTTTAATATATTCTCATTTCTTTGCTTTGGTACCTAAGAGAAAGCGCAGCGCTCAGCTCCGCTACTCAACACGCAATGTTTCGATTTCGGGCTAAAAGCAGAGAGCAGAGTGTCTGCCGGCTATGCTAGAAAAAGCGTGAAGCTGTTAATTATTTTCCGCATGTGTCTGGTGTCAATGTAGGTAGAGATATCTTAAAATTACCCCACTTACCCGAGAGCACCCTGGCGGCTACGGTGGCCCGCAATAGCGCCCTATTATAGCAGTCGACGTCTACTAGGGGTGGAGAGGGTTTCCGCTGGGTTTTAGTGAGTCCCACAGTATCATCCGTCCGGCAGTTTATCTCGTTCGGATGGTTTGCGTAAATGGCATTTACTAGTAAACAAAAAAAAGGTAGAGGGTACCTAAAATTTTAAAACCTTGCACTTTGCACAAAAAATATAAATATTCCGCCAAGAAGAAGCCACTACCATAGAGTTTACAGTCAGTCATTGTTCCACTAGGCCACGGTCGCCTCGTTCACTTGCTGTTATTAGTCTAGCTATTAGACTAGCCTTTTAAATATCAATTATTCTTATATAATTATCGCGTAGTAATTTTATAGATTATGATCCAAATAGCATTATATTAAGTTTAAAAGAGACATACTTAACTTTTATTGATTTTAATACACGAATGTGTGTACTATGAATAATACGAATATGTAATATAGAAAATATTTATTATAAAGTAGCTATTTATTATAAAATAAACAAAGTTTATTATAAACTAGCGACCCACTCGCGGCTTCGCCTGCGTACACTACACGACTAAACTGTTCCGTTTTAATACCCGCCCGACTAAACTGTTAAATTGTTGTAACTCTTTTATTTATTATTTACCGATTAAAATAAAATAAACACTAAATGTAAAGGGAAGTTTAACGAAATACAATAATAATAATTGATTTTAGATCGGTTAACTTGTTTGAGCTTAACGTGCACAAACGCACAGACAGAAAAAAAAAATTGAAACATTATTTTGTGTTCTAGTACATTGATAAATGGCCTCAGTAATATTTTTACAGCGATTTAGCGATCAGTTACATTTTTATTATATGTATAGATAGATTAATGTAGATTATTGTATGCCTACAATAATTTATCTAGAAAACCTAGTGTCACGACACTGCGTTGTCCACTTTCCGCCTGAATTCGGGACATTGCGTATTGAGTGGCGGAACTCAAAGCCGCGCTTAGTCTTGTCACTGTTACCTTAGATTTGAAAACCGTTCAAGAGGCGCGGGTTCAAATCCTGCTGCGTTCAAATTTTTATACATTTTCTAAATATATTTTTTCATTTCCTAAGTGTGCGATTAACACTTTAAAAAATATAAATAAAAACTTAGCTAATTTTTTAAACAGATTTACTTTTTATTGTTTATTATCTCGATATATTGATATAAGTTATCACACTGAATTATTAATATGTGTTTTCTTTCCAGGCATTGGCGCAACATTCCTATCAAGATACTTTGGTAGAAGAATTCTGATGCTTATATCCTCTACAGGTGTTGCCCTATCATTAACCACTATAGGCGTTTATTTTTATTTACAAGACTATCAGCAAGTTACTTCCTATACTCTATCGCGTGTATGGATGCTTCCCATTATAGGAGTAATAGGTTTCAATATATTATACGCTATTGGGTTAGGTAATATACCATATATATTACAAGCTGAATTATTCCCAATAAACGTTAAAGCCTCTGCCTCTAGCTCTGCGACCATGCTGGCGTGTATACTAAACTTCTTTATAACGAAAACATATCAAAATGTTAAAAATAAATTTGGTCTCTACACAGTGTTTTGGTCGTTTGCCAGTATTGCCTATATAGGTATATTTTTTATTTACTTCTATGTACCGGAAACTAAAGGTAAAACGTTGGAGGAAGTTCAGGACATGCAAAATGTACAGGACAGTGTGGAAGTAGAGAAATTAAATAAGTAATGGTTTTTTTTGTATATGTTTTTTTGGAAACTTATTTTTGTTACTGTTTTAATATAAGATATTTTATAATAATTTATTTAAAAGATAAGAATGAAGTCATCATGGTGCTATTGTATTTAGCAATAGGGTATTATGAATACAAAAATCGGTTTTACAACAATTATGACTATGACGAACCTATTATGAGATTTTTTTTACAATTTGTATAAAAATTTTAACGCAGCAGGATTGGAACCCGTGCCTCTTGGAAACCGTCCAAGCGCTCTGATCGCTAATCCATGGGTTCGCAACGGTTTTTTACGCTTATTACAATTTGTTTTTGTTAGCATATCTGTAGAGAGATTTAAATATTCTAAGTGTGTGAATAGCACATTAAAATAAAAATAAATTAACGAATAAATATCATTCTCTCTCACCAAGCGATTATTCGTAAAATTTTAAAATTTTTCGTTAAAATTTTTTGGTAACAGAAATTATATTTTAAATATATTATATATTTACTATAAATCCAGAATATGTGCGTAATACGAACACATTTTACAAGAGATAACCTATATTTAGAAAACGTATAAAAACCTGGATGGATATACAAAATATTTTTTATATACAATATACACATGTTTGATATGTTATTTAAAAATTAAGAATTTAAGAATACTATGTAGGCTGTGCATTTTTGGTAAATTATATTTGATGTAAGTGACGCGACGTCAATCATTGTTTAATTGACTAGAAACAGCTAGAAGTACTCTAAGTATCAATTTAATGCAACTTAAACGCTTAATTGAGTATTTGAGGGTGGGTGATTATATATCTGTATATTTAATAATTTTTAATGATTAAGCAATTGTTTAAGGAAACCAACTGCAATATAGTAATCTATATCATATATTTGTGTGGTCATTGAACTATAATATTGTATTATTGAAACACAAAAAATAGCTAAAAGCTAGTCTAAGAAATATTTAACATATAAAAGGTATTTTATGCTAAATTAATATTGTAAATTATGTTTAATTTATATAAAGTTAAAGCTGGAAATTGTACAAATAATATTAGAAAAATGTATGTTGTACGAATTTTTATTAACATTTATGAGATTTTATTATATAATTTACTACTAACTATTTTTATCTTACAATACTAGGAAAAGAAAAACCAAAGTGTGACCAAAACATTGTATTTATTGAATAAAAATATAAGATACATACTGTTTGTTTATATGAAAGCTAACGAGCTGTAAAAGTGTAAACTATTCTGAATAGTACTAAATTCTCTTAGAGTTGCCATACGCGTAGAGGGGCGCGAAGGGCGTGTCGACGGGCTCGTCGCCGCTCTCCTCGGAGCCGTCCGACTCGAACGTG
Organism: Podotricha telesiphe; assembly: GCA_038994665.1. NCBI lineage: Eukaryota > Metazoa > Arthropoda > Insecta > Lepidoptera > Nymphalidae > Podotricha > Podotricha telesiphe. Next base: position 265,438 of record JAOYRR010000286.1, on the reverse strand, counting down.
TTGTCCGGAATGTCGTAGAGGCGGATGAGGGGCTTGTTGGGGTCCTTCATGATCAGATATTTGCCTGGAATTTATATTTCTTGCTTAACATATATTAATGACAATAATTTTTCTACTTCTATTGTATTATACATATTATGACTGCTAACGGAGAACACAATTATCATATGCAGTCATTTAAGTCAACAAGTCACTAAATAACATAAACGCTCAACTACAATCACTTACATCAAACTACGTCTTAAGAATATGTAAAGAAATTTGTTTGTTCGTTCAAATTTCTTCACGCTTTTTCCCATAACAGGGTAGTCGGAGAGAACCGTTATCCACATTCTGTCCGAATCGGAGACATCACGTGTTGAGTGGTGGAACTGAATGCCGCACTCTGCCTGATCATTTAAATATAATCAATCCTACGACTGAGTATTTTTTAGCCAATACACAATTGTAAGCTCAACATATATGGACCCACCGTCCTTCTGCTTCATACAGATGTCAATGATGCAGCGCAGAATGCCCCAGGCGTTGTCCATGGACAGGTTGATCTGCGCCGCGAACTCGTGCGGCTTGAACTGCTGCGTGCCGAGGATGACGTGCCGCGAGTTGTCCCGCACTTGGGCGCGCGACACGTAGCCGAACTTGACCTGGTCGGAGCCCGCCAGCAGAGCCTGCGCGAGTTAAAGCCACTATGATAACTAACTTAAATTATACTAACTTTATTATATATTTTTCATTTGAAAAAAAAAAAAAATCCACTATTAACTTCTCGCCGGCTTATCTCTGTAGGTAGAAAGTAGTTCTTCTTCCAAGCAGGTTATAGTTAATTCATAAAAGGATATTTTGAATTTCAATGAGAAATGGTTGTTATTAACATCTTATTTATATATATATATATGTGTGTAAGGTTTTTTTTTAGATATTTATCATTACTAGAGGCCCCGTTGAAGCGTGAAACAAGGCTTGCCTTAGTAATAAACTTTTAAAAGTCTACGTCAATGCATAGTAGTGTTGTGTAACACATTTCGTATTAATTTAATGTATTTCTAATATTGGCTTTATAAAATTAATTCAGATAAAACTTTTATTGTATCACATTTCATACTGCCGCTCGCATAATTTTAGTTTTCTCATATACTACTTTATTGTAATTTTAGTATTGACTTATGAAGAAATGAAATATAAATATTTAATTAAGTAATTTTGAAAAACACAATAGATTGGGTATTTACTGTAATAGAAAAATGTTATGTTATTGTGGTTGCATTCATTAATTTTATTATCTCAAGAGACTCTCTAAATAAATAAAAAGTAAAGAAAAAAATTATATGTCACTAGACTCTTCAACTAATCCACCAAGTATGTATAATGTATAATGTAAAATGTACTAATCTATAATCTAATAGTATAGATTCTATACTATAATTAAACAGTAAAAACATGTTGGTACACACTCATCTTTGGAACTACTGGACAGATTTAAATGAATTTACTTGTTGTTCACCTTTAAGCCTTACAGGTTACAGGTGGCAGGATTTACCATAATTGAGCAGCTATACTATGATAGATATAAGGAAATTTGTCTTAACAAAAGTTGTTCAGTGTGATGGCTGTTTTGTTGGCAAATGTAGTTGCGGGCAGCTACTAGTTAATAAATAAAATTACTCACTTGGACGGTCCACTTAGCAAGTTTGCAGGAGTTATTACGCAGTTCATTGGCGAGGACAGCCCCACGCTGGGTGTCCAGCTTCTGGCGCCACTCCACACCGTTCGCGACCTTGGAGTCCCATTCGTTTAATGCCTTGATCGATAGGAATTGGGACTCGTTTTGTGGACCTTGCATTACTGCATCATGTTCACATCTTGCTACTAACACCTGAATGAGTATAAATTTAATATTAATTAAAATATAAATATAATCATATTAATTAACACATGGCAAAGCGCGGATTGTCTCGGATTCGAGCGCAAATGACGCACTAGGATATATCTATCCCTGATTTGAGGGAAGAAGCCGAAGAAATAGCAAGCAATTTAAAAAAAATTACTTACATATGAAACGCATAGGCTAATTAGACACTAAAGCTCTATGAATATTGTAAGCCCAGTTTTAAGTAATATAAATCTACCACAGCACATTAATAACAATCTATACTACAATAAAACAGTAAATTGAATATAATTACGAAAAAAATAACGTATGCAGATGAAAAAACAATAATAGAATACAAATCCACGGTTTACATATTTTTCGTGTCTGTTTGTATGTGCACATCTATGAATTACTGGACGGATATGAACGAAACTTTAAACCCTGGGCAGGACATTGTGTGTAATTGAGTTCAAAGAGTGGAACACCCAATGTAGAATTATAATAGTCTCGTTAAAAAACTTTGTTCAATGTGATAGGTATTTTCCATTGACCTATATTATAACAATTAAAGATATGGAAAATACATGAAAATTACCACCTTAAAGGTAGTCATTGTAATTTTTTATTAATGTATCAGCAGGTGATAAACGGAAGATATATGTGATAAAGTTATAAAATCCACGCAAACAAAGTTGCAAGCATCAACTAGTATTAAATAAAAAAGAAGAACGGAATAAAATATTTCATTTCATAATAAAATAGTACTTACAACACCATTATTGAGGTTCCACTTGCGGTAGCGGTATCCAACAGATGCCACTTCTCCATCTTCTCCATCCTCAGATACAAAGGGGTTAGCTTCTGGGAACTTGAACTTAGGCTCAGTAGGTCCAGATTTCAAAACCTAAAAGAATATATGTTTATATAGTATAGAATATTTTGCATAATAATAAATTTTTTCGACACAGAAAAACAATAGCCACATATTTGTAGGAAAATTGGTATTTGGTATTTCATATGTGTATTTCTTAAACAAATACTTTCTTATAATAAGTATAGTACTTTAATGGTTAGCTTTAAGCAATCATTAGTGATAAGGCCACCATTGCACATAAGATTTATTTATATTTATTATTTTATGTATTTTATATATTTTATTATTCATGTTACATGTAATCTTTTATGTGAAATAAGGTATTATTATTATGTTATTTAACCTATCAGAGATCAGTTCCTAATGTTTAAGTATGTCTAGTTTTGTGTAGTATGAAGAGAGAATCTGATTTTAACTATCCAATTTGTACAATTTAAAATTACTAAATGTCATTAATTCAAACACAATGAGAAAAGTTATGCTTGTGTATATGTACTTCTCAAAAATATTTTATGTTCTGGTACAAAAAGGTTTGAACAAAAGGTGCAGCTTATAATTGAAGCAATTACATAATTCTATTGATATATACTCGTAGAATTCCATTTGATATTTTTATATTATTAGAGAATAAAATAATATATCATCTAGGTAAAACACAAAATAAATCAGTTTATACAAGAGCCATGTAACTTTTACCATATAATTTAATCTGTACAACTATTAGTATTAAGTTTTATATTTATGTACACAATGGAAAATCTTGTATTATTTTACTTTTTAGATAGCTAATAGTACTTTGTTACCAATTCTAAGGGGTTGGTGCTGTATGCTGTAATACAGGTTCCTTTGTATGGTGAAATTGGCATGTACATAAAACATGATGTGATATTCTGTAGCTAAAACTGTAATTGGTTATAAATTTGCTTATTATTATTGTCTTTACCTGCTGGCTAAAGTTATGATTAATGAAAGTGGCTTCCAGAGCCAAGTTGCGTGGAGAGTTGATAGAATTGCCATCATCTGCTGGAGGCTCTACTGATGTCTCATTCACAGTTAGCAAATCAAACTCTGTGTTGTCACGCTTGTCCAAGAATAACTTTTCACCTGAATAACAAGTACTAGTTAGTTTATAAAAGGCATATGGTTTATGGGTTAGTTTAAATAAAAAAATAAATAAATATATATATATATATGTATTGAAATGTTCTAGCTTAAATTAATAGTAACAAAGTATGAGTCTAAAAAATTTATCAGATTTTATTATTTACATTTTTCATTATAATAAAAGAAAAGATCTTATTTATCAATTTCAACAAATATTAATACTTTGATACAAAATAGTGGATTTATTTATGAAATAAATAATTTAATGAAACTATTTTTTAAGAAAACTGTTGTACCAAAAACAGCACTAGAATTTCCTTTACAATAAAAGACCACCAGAGATCTGAAACTTACCAATCTTCTCAATAACAATATCCCAAGAATAGTTTGAGCGAGTGCAGCACATTATGGTGGCTAAAATGGCATCTGTGGCATACACAGTGCCAGTTGTCTTACTGAGACGACGAATGACAGGATCATCAGTAGTTGTCACCTGAGACAGGAAAATTATGATAGCAAGTTTTACAATTAGTGACAAGGAGATTAGAGCCACTTCAATTAAAATTTGTCTTTCCAAAGAGCATTTATTTACTAGCAGACCTGTTATCAAATATTTATTTTATAATTTTTTTGTATTTCTATGACAATCCATTTGGGATTATAAAATGATTGGCTTTCTGCAATTCTATTCCATACAAATTGTATGTTTGCCTCATACAAAACACAAAAAGATATAAAAATAACTTACAGTATGGAAGGTGCGGTCAATGCGCTGAAGAGGCTTTTCATGTTTTACATTAACACGATCATAAGCTTTGTCATAGTACTCCAATGTGCCACAACATACAATATCTTCACCTATACATGTAAAAAAAAAATGTTTTAGTCACATTATATTATGCTATGGATTATTTAAAAATGATACAATATTCATAATAATTAATATAAATAATGTGTTTTAATCCATTTATAACACTTAAGTAGAAGTAAGCTGAATGAAAATCTCAACTAGAACATTCATAAGTCATAAATAAAAAACTCTTCTAAAATGATAAATTGATATGGTACACATAACAAATTATAATGGATAAGTTTATTTTTTAAAACATGCTTTCAATAACATATAGTTAGAAAACATATAAAACATGCCCTTCTTGGAAACTGTCCACTATTGCCTATCCTGTCCATTGCATTTAAATTTTTATACATTTTCTAAATATATGTTTTTCAATAAATATGTTTATTAAGTCTAAGTGTGTGATTAGTATTTAAAAAAAAAATGTTAAAAATAATTTCAATAATTATATACTTATATTATAATAATAAAAAAATTACCTTCTTTGATTCCAGGTAAAGATAACTTAGCAAGACGGGGAAAGTCCATATCTTCTATTGTTACCCATGTAGGCCTGACAGTAACAGAAGCATCACGGATCTTCATCGGAGCACCTCTCTGGCCCCATCTCTTACCAAGTTTGCGCTCCCGTTGCTGCAATTATTTAAAATATTTTGTATATACTGTTGACATAATATATATTTAAAAAATGTTTTTTTTTAATATGAGAAATATATTTTTGTTCATCAATATTATTATTATATATTTTTTGTTTACACACGTATTGATATGTACGGATTTCAATTACCTTGCTTAAAGTGGTCATACCACCAGGAGTACGTGCACCTCTTGCACCTCTGCCTCGCTGACCTCGAGCACGACCGCGTTGATACGGAGGTTTTTGTTCGCGAGTCGAATCCACCAGATGGAACGTACTTTCGTCCTCATCGTGGAAGTACGCATATGACGAACCAGCGCCAAATTGCGAAGCATACTTGTCTGAAATATAATACTATGAGCAATTCGATGATGCTAACTTATTGTTGAAAGTTCCGATATAACTTTCAAAGTTCTAACATAATAACCTAAAAGTTGACTAAATGTTTGACATATTAACTTAGTAATACTAGTATAACCTTATAAAAGATTACTTACTCTGGTATTTCTTATCCTGCACTACAGTCCAGTCACTAATTTTGCCAAGACGATCACCTTTACTAAAAGGTTGGTAGGGCATGTCTCTAAACTGGTCCGGCATCTCGCAGGGGCCCCATCCAGTAGGATTGTCTTGAATTACCGGAGCTACGAACCGTATAGGCTCTTCAGCCGGGAGTACGTGTTCTGACATTACTAAGTTAAAGCACAATTATTATTTTAATTCACTGTATAAAATAAATTAAATATGCCACACGACACTGTCGTGTCCACTTTTTAAAGAATTTAAAACGTCAAATTACTAACATACACAGATTACGTATAATTTGCCTTTTCAATTGTGGCTTTCGTAGTTTTTTCCATCTAAACAATTTATCCGTATTTGATCCAAAGTCTTGTGGAGGATTTTGAATTATAATTTTTATTTCTTTATTACTGTAACTTATTACACACACAAATCATAATACGTTTGTATTGGATAAAATGTACTATCATACTATGTGCTCAATTAAAAAGGTATATCGTTGTTTTTTATGAATATGGTATTTTTAAGTCAACAGTAACAATAATATAAATAATAACATTTACAAATAAAATTATATCATTCATTTCTTAAGCGATTGCTTCTAAATGGAAATTGTTGAATGGTGATTAAAGAAGGTTGTATGTTTCAGTTTGGTTTTGAATCGAACTCGATGTGACTCGAATGGAATAGATATATCGATGTAAAATAAATACCCGTAACTCGACTAATCTGTGGGCCTGTAGCAAACATTTTAGCGTCTGTTCAGAATCAGAATGCTGATTTGCGACTTCGCAATACATTTTCAATACAATACATTATTTCTATATGAGAAATACATCTAATTAAATGAAAAAAAAAACAATCTAGTAATGCTGATTTTAATTTAACTTTTAACTTATTGTTAGCATAATATTGGTGTAGTTAACAATTCAATTTATAATAAAAAAAATTTAGACAACAAAAAATGATTATTTATGAGTAGTAGAATATATATTGTTATATAATTTAGTCTATGTATTTTTGTCCAGAAGTCTAGATCCTAGGCCTTACACCCAGTTATGGTCTAGATTATCTACAGGTCTATGGCTCTGTCTAGATTCTTTATTCATTTTTCATTCATAAACATTTTACGTCTGTCATTTTATATTCGCTGTTCTCAGTTGTGGGAGTGTTCTCAATTTCTCAACTTCTCATTTAAGACACAACTTACCATATTAGTAGAGCGCTACAAGTAATTGTGAGTGTTATGATTATCTTACCTTTTTCTAATATTTAATTCTAACATAATACTTAATATTATTTGAATAATATATGAATTTTATTTAATATCCGACTTTGTTGTTGTTACAATGATTACTTGATTAGTACCAAAATAATTTGAATTATTTCAATGAATTTTAGGCTTGTAAAAGCTAAAAATATACATAAAAATACTAAGGTTAATTTATATATTTTATAAACTATACTCTACATAATATAATCTTTGTCATAAACATTGGGCAGTCACGTAAAACGTATAGTACCACATTAATTATTTAAGAGTAATACATATTTTTCTTAATATTATTTACGAGTACAAATAACTTAAAATTCATGTTATACATATGAGTAGGCATAATATTATTTTTTTATAAGTTTACAAATAAATTAGCTTTCTCTTTTAATTTATTGAATTACTTTGAAACATTTCTAATAGCCAATTACACAGCTACGTTAGTATTTAGACTTGTTACTTTGTATATGTTATGTCCTATATATTTATGTATATGTTATGTCCTTATTATGGACGATTATGTCTCCGAATTGTTTTACCGCGAAATTCTCAGTGTGTCACCAAATTTTTATACATTTTATATAAGTTTCATCACACATGTAAAGTCTCGAATTCAAGCAGAAAATAGAGTGTTTTAACACTAGTTTGTCTAAGCCTACCTAACTATGCGGGATAAAGTGTAAAGCTCAGAAAAATATTAAGTTGTAATTTAACTTGAAATCGTGCAATATCTCTAAAATAATATCGCATAGTACACGTAATATTACACGTTTGTCGTTGTACATATACAATGTACATTATATAAACTAGATACTTATTTGCACTATAATTCATAGCTGTTATCACAATATATATATATAATATTTTGTTTATTCCTGCTTAGAGTGTATATCGTACGTGTATGTGACACTAGGATCTATATTTGTTTTTTGTGATGATAAATTAAAAAAAACAGGATATGACATCATATGCTGAGAGAATAAACGGTCTTTTAATTTTAGACGTAATCGATTGAGTCGATTATTAGTTGCGTATTAAACTACATTCAGTAAATTTAATTTAAATCAAACACAGTTAACTGTTAGCTAGTATTATTTATGGAGTTATTGCAAGTGGATAGTTAAAAAGAAAGATGTTTAAAACAAACAATAGACGTCTGGTTGTATTTGTAAATAAAATTTTTCTTTGTTTTATGAGAAATGCCACGCCAAAAAGGAAAATTAGCACTTAATACTATTCTTAAAAGTGATAAAGGTATTAAATATTAAAGGATTTTTACTAGACTATTTATCTCAGTTTATTTTAATTCAATTTTTGTTTATAAAAAGGCACTGACTTGTAATTTCAGTACTTTGCGTACCCTCATATCCACTTTGTTCATTAAGACCGTCTCGGTTATATCTGCAGAAGTTTTCGCTTTTAGCAATATGACAACGTCCAAACACAATGTATTTAAAGGGATTTCCCAAGAACTTCGTTCAACAGATCAACAGTTTCATCTTTCATGGTCTAATAGCTTTTTGTCGTAATATCTTTGTTTATATTTCCACGGAAAAAAATGTTTGTTTAATTAAAAATATATATTTTATTAAAAATAAAAACTATGATTAATTATATATATATATGTGTTAACAAAGCCTAATACACGCTACTTAGTAGCTGACACCGTGGGGAACGCTTCACGATGTATTCTATGAATTAATATTAAAAACAAACTTCTCGGGTTGTGCTTCCGGTTGCTTGCGTAACTAGGTATTTGCCTTTTTTTATTGTTTTTTTTTTTAACATTTTTAAAAGTGTTATTCCCACACTAAGGAAATTGAAAAAGACATATTTAGAAAACGTATAAAAATTTGAACTCAGTGGGATTTGAACCCGCGCCTCTTGAACAGTTTTCAAAAGGCGCGGGTTCCCGCTGCGTTCAAATTTTTATACGTTTTCTAAATATACATTATGTTTTTATTTTTATTTATTTATGCTTAATTATTTATAATATAAATATAACATACAATATATACACATAAAGTAAACACGGTAATAATTTTTATAAAATTGATTTTTTTGTCAAAGGTGGAAGGAAATTATTCTGTGGTTTTGGAGAGACTTTATGCAAAAAAAAGTAGACATTATTGTAGCAAACATATCATGCGAGTGGTATCGTAAATTATAAAATAACTCTACATTTTGTTTATTGATTTTTCTGATCACTACGGACACGTGGTCTGTGCTTTTTGTTAGCTATATTCCCTTTACAGTCCGTTAGTGATAATCTTCCCTATTAATACGAAATTAATCAAAAACAGTGATATGATTGTTATTTTATGTAAACTTAATAAATACTTATACATAAGAAATATATACATATATCTAATAACTTTATGAGACCACTGTGGTGCAGTATGATAGCGTCTGATTGTATACGTGATGGTTGTGTTTTCGATTACCATTAGGAGAAGTGATTAATTTCAATTATTTTTATATATACTGACAAGAAGACGAAGCGCGGCGTTGAGTTCCGCCACTCAACACGCAGGGTCTCGCATTCGTGGGGAAAGTGGAAAAAGGAGTCTTGACACTAGGTTCTCTATGTTTGTGTTTCGCTCGGCCTTTTCCCGCATAGCAGTGGGTAAAAGCGCGACGCTAAAAAAGAAAATTTCATTGTAGATATTTTTAACATTTTTTTAAAGTGTTATTTATTCACACACTTATGAAAATGAAAAACTTATATTTAGAAAATGTATAAAAATGCGCATGGCTTAGCGGTCAGAGCGCTTGAACGGTTACCAAGAGGCACGGGTTCAAATCCCGCCGCGTTAAAATTTTTATACGTTTTCTAAATATATGTTTTTCATTGATGATACTTGAAACTGCGACTGCATATATAACGATGCTTGCAAGAAGCGAAATGATTAATGGTACGCACAAATGTAGTCCACAACCCAAGCTGACTTGTGATTTGTGACGTCATATTTTTTGGCCTTATCACATCTTAATTACGCGGCGTTTCGATATCACCGTATCAACTTAATGAAATAATAAATAACTGTTGCGGACTCCGTTTAGCACTTAGCCAATTTTAAGGTGGCTGTGATCACAACCTTTTTCGAGGGCTGGATCTGGATCCGCGCCTGGGATCACCTCTTTTTGACATTTATATTGTTTTCTTTGTTACAGAACATGGAGAAAGGCAGAAGAATTCAATATTTCGTGACATTTGCACGTAAGTGCGTTAACTATTTTGACACACAATATTTAAATAAAGTACTCAAAGTTGAACTAGTGCAATAAATACTAAAAAAATATAAATAACATTATGCTGATAATACAATTAATATTTTATACCTAATGCATTGCTTTGTTCTAAAATGTCTATGGGTCAATTAAATAGAATTTTTAGCTTATAATAAATAAATAGCAATATAAATTTACTGTATATTTATTATTAATTGTGTAGCGTTCTCATTTTTTTAAGACTTAAGTTACTTCCATGATCTCTTATATGACATGAGAACTCGTGTGTGCGTTGTTTGGCGGAACCTAATGCCTGTATATATTGTAAATGGTTTTATATTAATGTATTAAACAAACAAACTATAATAGAAATAAATGTGAAGTACAATTATTTACTTTGTAACAATATTTATGGCCAGACTAAATACAGTCGGACACTGTCCCGCTGTGCCACGGAAGTTATACGCACATAATATTATGTGTTTTCTAGTGTCCCTTGCAACTGTCACTATGGGGGTGTCATCAGCTTGGCCAACTCCAGTGCTGCCAAAATTTAGAAATAATGGTAGTACAGTGGATATTGATGAAGTAAGTATCGAGTTTTTATCAAAAAGTAAATATTGACAATTACAAAAGTTTAAACAGGTACAAAAATCTTTTTATATCATTATTCTAAATCCCATACCTTTTATAATGAATATTAATTTGACGGTAGATGAAATAAAATGTGAAAATTTAAGTTCTTTTCCTAAGTGTATATTCAAGCAGAGCGCTAGTTTGATATCGGAGTGATATCGGATCTGGAGTAACAGAAATCTTTGCATTGACATGTCGATGCTTATTGTCGCAATTCACAAGTAAGGGGCTATTTCTTTAAGTTCGTAAGTCGTGTATGGATATCTTTTGTTGCTGCCAAAGTATTATGATTAGTAAAATATTCACAAACTAGTTTATAATACAAAATAACAAGCTTCATTGTAATTCTAGCAAGGACGTTAAGTTTGTGTTATAAAAATAAACACGTGTGTAAATTTTGAATAAATGGGACGGCAGGATATGGTCATGTGTGTGTAGGTCATAGATTGATAAATCACTTAAATGATAACAACCAAGAAGACTATGTTCGCCTAAACATAAGCGAAGCGAAACTTTCGTTATAACTTGATACTAGCTTTGAGATATATAAGCTATTTAAGATACTTAAAATAATAAAAACATCAATTTCTTTTTTAGGATGAAATATCAACGATGTTGGCTTTGTCAGCGCCTGGGTTTGTGGTGGGCAGTATCATCGCAAGCTTCATATCTGACACATTTGGCAGAAAGATGACCGTACTGACGAGCGCAGTGCCTTTTGGCTGCGGAACGGTGTGTAAGATTGAAGCTTGATTTATTTCATAAGATTACATTTCACTTAGTGAGATTTTTTTCCGTCGTATACTCAATATTGGGCGTTATTGACAATTTTTCTTTTAAAGTACTCAAAAAAAAAAAACAGACATTTTACATAAATACATTACAGGCGAAAGAATCGATAACATCAATATATTTTGTCAGTATACCTAACGTTTTATAGATATAATCTACGTTATTTCAATTTCTAGAGGCACAATATATACGCATTTTGGAAGTGTTAGAACATTCATATTCGCATTTTGGAAGTGTTAGAATTATTAGTTACACTGGAGCTTTAAGCTAATCCCAGAAGAAGAGTGCCGGTGAACAGGTGAGCTTGTCAGCTTATACACTCAACATTAAAATGCAGAATGCGTATAAATGTGATTTCTCTTCGAAATGGGTGTGATATATTTGTTTTTATCTGTATAAATAGATGTTTATAGCCATATACGGGTTAGAACACAAAATAGGTGACTATTTTACTATACTATACGCTAATGTAAACGATATTAAGTCTTTCTACGTGGGAATTAAGTGTTAAGAATGGATAAACATGAACAAGTTACATACAATGGGCTATGAGAGACGCACGGTCTTTCTTCGGTCGGTCTTTAACTTCACCCCCGCCACCTTTAATGCTTGTCCTTGTGCTTTGTCATAGCGATATTTACTTGAATGGGAATGGAGGATCTGTGGGAATTATAAGGATTAGTGTAATCATGCCATTTTCATCTTTTCCTTTCCTACGCCAGTTTCCTAACTAAATATGTTCGGTACAAGTTGAGACACGAAGCCTCATATTGTTACATAATCAAGGAGTCTTCGGAAATTTTGCATAAGCACAGTCAGGAAGCCTAATTTAAATTGGACCTTATGTCATGGAAGACTTGACAATTCTACTAGGTTTAGAAACTCGAACTGTGTCTACTGAAAAATAGTCTATCGCATCTATGGCTAATTAACTAAATATTTCAGAATTTATTTTGTTTACAACATAATTTTAAGGTGCTTTCACATAGAAATGGATCTTCATATACGTTGTTTTGTAAATCTGGGTACACACTTGTAATCATTTCTGAATTACTCTGTACTAAATGACAAAAAACACCAGTTAATGTCACAAAGCTTTCATTATCGGATTCCAACCGTCTGTCTCCTATGTTTCACTATAGATTTCAGCGTTTACTTAGTGAGGCTTAGTGACTAAGCCTCACCGACGGCCTACATTTGCCAGTCGGAGTTCCACATAACCACGTCCGAGTCCCCAATCGGGCTAATATCCGTAACAGATTTTCTCACGTTAAAAAAAAGGGTAGGCAGAGAGAACCTAGTGTCATTCCATTCTCCACTTTCGAGACATTGCTTGTCGAGTAGGCGAACTCAACGCCGCGCTTTGCTTTGCACCAGGGCGGAGAAATAAAAATAATTTAAATATAAGAAAGTGGGAATCGAACCAACAACCATCATACATTCAGACACATCGTGAAGAAGGACCACGTCCGTAAAGTATTAACAGTAATACAAAATATAAATAAAAACGGAGCTTTTCAAAACAATAATTACATTAAAAAAACTGAAATATAAGAACTTCTTGATACTTACTTTAAGTGGTGCTTGAGTGGTGCCATTGGAAAGTACTAGTGTTATCGTTTTTAAAGAAAATTCATATAAGCCTACCTAAGTATAATAAATAACAAAATGGCGCCTTAGCAAAAATTGATCAGCGTGATGCACATATGATGTTGACATTTAAATATTCAAGATACGGAACAAAGAAGAAGCTAAACTATTAGAAGGCGTCTCAAAACTATTCAACGTGATAAGCATTCTCCTTTGTCATATATCAATTAAAGATCTAAAAATACAGACAATGAACCATGATGGACCAGCTAAACTATAAAAAACAAGTCAATGCCGCAATAGTAAAAGTTGTTCAGCGTGGCGGGCAATTTTCGTTAACAAATAAAAATTATTAAACTTTGAGGCCATCGTGCCGCAGTGGGGTAGACCATAAACGCGATAGTTTTGGGTTCGATTCGCACTTTATGGAATGGTCATATTTATATTACAATCGTCTAAAACATCTGATGTGTAAGTGTAAGATACAAGAAAACTACCACTTTTAAGGGATTATTATAGTTATAATTTTTAACAGTATTTTGTTATATAAGTAGTTAGTTTTTGTTGTATAGTTTTTAACCCTGGGCAGGACTTAGGGCACAATTAATGTCGAAGGCTGTAACACCTGATGTAGCATTATAATAGACCAGCTAAATTATAAGAGATAAGTAAAAGCCGCTTTAAAATAGCGTATTCCCCGACAACATATGAAAATTAAAGATCCTACTCGATAAGAACAACTGAAGGAGAACCATAATGGCCTAGCTAAACTATAAGTAATAAGTAAATGTTTCAATTAGTAAAGGTTGTAGAGCAATATGGGCAGTTTCCTAACTTTGCGGCCATCGTAGCACTGTGGGATACGTCTGATATAATAAATGCAGTGGTCATGGGTTCGATTCCCACTTCTGAGAATGTTTATATTTATTGTATTGTTTTCACTTTTTCTCTCCGGTATGACAAAGATTGACGTGGAGCCTATAGAGAAGCTTTGCATTCAATATGCAACATCTCGTATTGTGGTGGAATGTTGAGAACGACGAAATTTATTATAATCTTGAGTTAGTTTCAATACCAACATATAGTAAATGGAACTAATCCATTTTACATTTTATAAATGCGTAGTAATTGTGTCTGTCTGTGACGTCATCATGAAGTTTTATATGGAGATACTTAACGGCCTAGGGAAGAAGCATAGACTTACATTTTTCTCCATTTTTTTTTTAGGAAATACGTTGTTTTACGGTTGTCGAAAATACGAAGCAGCTTCGGTTCGTGCGGGCGAAGCCATGAGCGGGTCGCTAGTATAATATATAACATATTATGCAAAAATTGTCCTTATTATGCACTATTATTTCAAACTAATTGTAGTCTACAACTTTGATAGCGAGAACTCTATTGCTTTTATAAGTCAAATTTTAGGTATAGTAGTATATGGTATTTCGGGTGATTTATAATTTCGGCTTTCTACGACTAGTAGGGTACTTTAGACGCTGATCTGTCTGTCAGTGAATAAATAAACAAACTTATTTCAGATATATGCTTAAGATATTATAGATAAAATTCTACTCTATTAGAAACACATTAAGAAAATTATGTTTCTCTCTCAAGAAATAACTTGAACTTGAAGTAAACTTTTAGTATTTAATTTATAGTTGATTTCAGTTACTAGCGGCGACTGGGACGCGCGCGTGTGTGTTGTACATAATGAAGTTCCTTTGGGGTTTGGGTACTGGCCTGGTTGCTTCGGTAAGTGTTACATAAACAATTTGAGTATATTATTTACAACTATTTAATGTGAAAGAATGTACATTCTTTATTCTTTGCCCCACAATCTCTTGTGGCGCAAAGTTTTTTTGTAATTGGCGGAATGTAATTTTAAAAAAAAACTTCGAGTATTACTTTAAATACGGCTCTTCTCTGCCGATGCTCTGCTCTACGACGATTCGAAAGTAGGTATTTGTTTTAGCCTATTTGAATGAAGAATCACTTTCGGTCTATTAGAACGCGGTTAAAAACCTTATATTCGATACCCTGTACAATATGCATCAGTATAGCGTGATCATACGATAAATATGTATATTGAAATTATGTTTATTTATTTTCAGCTTCATGTTTTTTCCCGCATTACAGGATAACAGAGAGAACTTAGTGTCAAGACACTCCGTTCTCCACTTTCGGCCCAAAGGCGAGACATTGTGTATTTGTCTTAGGTACCAGAGTGGAGAAATGAAAATATTTTAAATATACTCACCATTCCTCCAAGTGAGAATCGAACTCGCAAACAATCGCGCTTACATTAAGAACGCTGTCCCGCTTTTTAATATCTTTTTATAGTAAAGTCAAGACAAACGAGGGTTCCGGTCACTTGATGGTATGTGATGCGATCACTGCCGTCCACGATCCCTGACTTTTCTTTCTATATTGTAAAATGTAAAACTGCCCGAGAGCAAACGTTTCTTTTGCAAGCCTTATTTCAATTATTAATTTCAACTAAGCCATTATGATCTCTAATGTATCTATCATATTACAGGTAGTAAATATATACTTAGCTGAAGTAGCCGACAAGGAAATACGCGCCTCTCTCTCAACGGTCACTAGATTTATGTTTAATTTTGGAAGTCTCCTCATAATATCTATAGGGACTTTTATTAGTTATTCCACTCTAAACTACACTATACTGGCGCTGCCAGTGATCTTTTTTGCGGTGTGTTTGTGGATACCCGAAACACCACAGTATTATTTGAAAGAGGGAAAAGTTGAACAAGCGAAAAGGTCGTTAATGAGACTGAATGGCAGTAAGGTAATATAATTTTGAAAATAAAGTTTTTATATTTTTTTCCAGCTTCACTCTTTATCTGGTGGAAATAAGATAGTATCAATAAACAAATTTCTATGCTTTTCGCCCAAATTAGAGACATTGCGGGTTGAGTGAAACTTAACGCCGCAATTTGTCTTACGCGAATTGGAATAATGTAATATTAATTTATAATATGGATGCCAACCAACAATCGTCGAATTTACAGCCAAAATATATTTTTAAATATATTTTTATTATTTACAATACAATGTTATATAATATTTACCGATATATAGTTTGATTTGTAAAATACACAAGTGTTTCGAATTTAAGAATACTTAATATATATTTTGCACTTTTAAGTGTAACATAATCCTCCATATTGCGAAAGAATTGCGAAAGGAGGTAAAACACATGGAATGCAAGTCTTTTATATATCCTTTTATTTTAAGAATAGTGCGTTAGGTGGTAAATGCTTAAGATACATTAAGCTTAATTAGGTAAAAATTATTAAGCTTAATTAGATTTTTTTTCAAATACAAGCAACACACCGAGTGAGTCTGGAACCTATTACTATCAACTGACTTCTCTATCTTATTACTTTTATAATAACTTGATTTTATAATAACTTCATATGGTGTGTTTTTCAGGACATTGAAAATATTTTAGAGACGTTAAAACGTGATGTCTCAAAGGATATGAAAAATTCCACATCACCTTTGGATTTATTTAGAGGAACGACGTATTGGCGACCCATTACTATTGCGGCAGGTACATAATAATTAGTTTATCTCCTATGAATAAAATTGTAAAGTAGTTTTATGCTCAATTTGTGGACTGTTAACGATGGTCTTGGGTTCGAAACCCGATTGAACTCTTCAAGGAACTCATCTATGAAAAAAATAAAGAAAATTTAAAATAAAGAAAATGCAAAAGTTATGGGACACGGGTCCGTAGTGTAAGAAGTAAAACCTAAAAAGTCCCATATCGTCCGGCTGTCGTCACAATAGGTTATGGGTTCATAGTTTATTTATTTTCATTTCTTCTGACTACTAGATTCTCTCTGACAACCCTGCTATCTGGGAAAAGTGTTGCTAAAAAGTCCCAACTGGAGTTACAGACTTTTTTTGATTGGATTTTTTCATTTGATTTAGATTGCTAATTGTTATCGTGTACAGTGATTTTCACAAGTTTCTTTGAATATATATATAAAAAAAATTGATTGAATGCTTATAAATTTTTAAATGTTTAACGCCATCGTGACATATTTGGTGTGTTTTGTACATGTTGTAGGTTTGATAATCTACATAGGATGGGATATTTTAACACATTCATTATATTATCAGTTTCAACATATAGTTAGGTGAATGGTTATTTTTCCCGCATAGCAGGGGGTAGTCAAATAGTGTTGAGAAGCTGAACTCAATAATTTCAGTATACTCATACCTCCGTACGTAGGGATCGAACCCACAACGATTCGCGTTTGCAATCAGACGCTGTGATTGCTCATCGTGACTGAGATTTTTTTATATTTTTAGGTCTCAAAATAGCTCAGATAATGACAGGTGTTATCACAATACAACAGTATTTGGGTCGCATCACGCAGGACATTGACACTGATATGGAACTATCTACGCACCTTATCATTTTTGGTGTTGTCAAATTTGTTGTCGGTCAGTATTTTTGTTTTTTTTTTAAATATCTACTGATTTGTCTTCCAATCTACGTCATAGTGCGGTTGGAATCTGCCTGTCTCACTACAGGGACAGTTCAAAGTTTTAGAGGAATTTTTTTCTTCATCTAGTTACATAACATATGTACTTTATTTCATTGTAGTTTGTTCAAGCACTATATTATATACGTATAATATGCAAATTATATATATTATATTATATAATATATAATATGAAAAATGGACATCAGTGCGTTTTAAATAGATCGTGAAAATGAATAAATATCATAATTATTGACATATTTGTTTTATCATTCGTAATTATTAATATTGAGTCCGGTCCACCTTGGGGCAGTGAAGTGTACGACTGTAAACACGATGGTTGTGGTTTCGATTCTCATTGTTTCCAACTATCGTTTTCTCGCTTTAATAATCTTTACGACACTCAACACACAGTCTCGAATTCGGGCGGAAAGCGGAGACCGTAGTGTCTAGACACCTGGTTACACTACCCAGGAAAGAGCGTGAAGTTGTAACAAAAGTTGTAACATTGTATTGATATTTTATACTCAACAAAAATTGTAATAATAAAAGAAGTTTTATTAAATATTATATTTTCAGGTATAATATCATCATTATTTGCCGATCGCGTTGGCAGGCGACCGATACTAGTATATTCCTTCCTAGGCACAGCTATTTGTCTAACTTTGGCTGGTACATATTTCTTTTTTCAAGAGTTCGTACGATTAGACCGCGATACTTTGCTTAATTTCAGATACGTTCCCTTTGTGTCGATCATTTTGTCGAATGTTATCTCAACCATGGGTTTCAACGTTATAATAAGTGTGATGCAAGCGGAGATATTTCCTCTTAATGTTAGAGCATTTGCCATGACATGTTTGAATGTTTTGGGAGGTCTCATGGGATTTCTGGTGCCGAAGTGTTACCAAAAGATCAAATATAATTTAGGGCTTTACGGCGCGTTTTGGTTCTTTTCGGGTGTAGCAGTTTTCGGTGCTATTTTCTCTTTGGTGATGGTACCTGAAACGAAAGGCAAGAGTTTACGAGAAATTCAAGATCTACTGCAAATAGGCAACGTGGACGTACAGGAAGTAGTTGTCGATGATGTAAAAGTGGAAGAAAGTGTAGAACTAATGGAGAAGAAAGATAATGAATTGAAATAATGTATACGTTCTTTAAGAACCTTAAGTCTTAAGTTTTAAGTAGCATTTAATATTTTTTTAAAATATTTATTGATGTAACAAGACGATAATTATATTTTATAATTAATTTAAGAACATTTCCAAGAAGTAAGTGCAACATCTGGTTTTATGTGTAAAATAAGTTTTTCTTATAATAATATCTTTAATTTTTGCGATTACAACACATTTTGGACACACATTAGGCGAGGCATATAGGCGATTAATCCGGTTAAAAATAGTTTAATTTCAAAATAAGCTGTTCTTACTTTTACTTGTGTACACATTATACACTCTTTATGTGGTAACTATAATGATACCTTGTAATTAAAAAAAAAAATTTGTTATCAAGAATCTCAAATCAGACGTTTATCAAAATAAAAGACAAGAAAGTAACAATATAAAAAAAACAACATGTACACTGTACTGTATCTATAGCGTATGAGTAGCGTGTTCTGTCGTAAAACTATGCTCAATTTTACTTATATAATATTTAGTATAATTGATAAATTTAATTATTGATTTCACTTGATATATATATATATCCAAGTGAAATAACTAACTTCGTTGCTAGTCCAACATGACGTGCCAAAAATATTTCATATACACATATATTTCATTGCATTTCATATACCTATATATATATATACCCGATCCATATCTGGTCTCAGTCCAAATAGTGAAAGTACGGGGATCTCAGATGAAATCGCTTGAAATAAAAAATTATACGTATCGGGACTCTAACCCGCGCCTCTTGGACACCGTCCAAACGATCTCACCGCTAAGCCATACGTTCTAAATCCCGCCACGCCGAAATTCTTATGCGGTTATTACAACTTTGTTTTGTTGTATTTATTTATTTTACTATTTCTGATTTTTGCGGCCAACATGTCATTAGATTGTTAGATTAGGGAATTTTGTATTATTAAAATGTAAATAAAATTATTTTCATTTCTCCGCTCCGATAACAGAAAAATGCAGTGTCCAATTGGTAGGAAGCGAAAAAAGAATTTGCCATTACACTAGGTTCATTGCAGTACCCATAGTGTTTTGACAGTAAAATGTCTGAACTTAAAATAGAGCATTCATTATATCGGTACGTGTCGTCTCTGTCCCACGTCGCTGGAGTATGTGTTGACCGGAACTTGGCTTACTGATAATGTGAATTTACACATTGTTTCTTGTATTAACATATAATTATAAATTGATTATGATATTTGACTAGATCGTGACCAGACGGAACGATCGGTATTACAGTGTGGATCAACGCTAAAAGTAATTTAAAGTAGAAAAATCAAATAAATCTATTTATATCAAGTCATATGAGGTTGGTTATATATGTAGATATATTTATATTTTCTTTTATCGTTGTAGATATTTTGTAATCCAATTAATTATACAGCATTAGCATTTTATATTAACAGGGAGACTTTATATAATACTTCCATCAAGTACTTTTTAAATATATATATATACTCGTACACACACACACATTTAATATTAAATGAGACGGTCTCGTACTTTTTTATGATCAATGTATATAGACGTTAGTCTATAATGTATGCCCGAGAAGCAGGGTAATAAGTTTCTGAAAGTTTTATATTTAATTTCTGTTCACTTTTTAATGATATTTAACATAATGTTGTAAATAAGTATAAATATATGCATGGTGCATTTAAATAGTGTCTGTAGATGTATACGTGAATTTGGGACCTAGTTGGAAAGTAATGCAAATTACTTTCCAACCCAAATTCGAAATTCTAGTCCCAAATTCACGTATACACATGTATGTCTAAAGATGGCCCTGATTGGCGGGAGTATTTTTTTCTAATACTTATGAATTCATGATCTGATCACAGAAACCGTGTTATTAATTTCTGCTATGTAACTTACAATGTCTTTAAAATGTTCGGAAAGTGGACATCGGAGTAATGTTTCACTAGTTTCTCTATGTTTATCTCCGTAATACAATTGATGTTCATAAATATATACATACACAAGGAAATTAAGTACTGATATAATCTAATAATATTTTTTTAATTAGTCTTTTTTTTATATATCTATATACAATACTTTAATGAAAGTTAAACTGTTCCTTATGAAAAATATTTTAAAAAAATGTATAAAAAATTGTACGTAGCTGGAATTGAACTCACGGCTTTTCGAAATCGTCCAAGCGCTCTGACCTGTTTGCCATAACACTGGATATGTTATCGGACAAACAAAATATTATAATATGTATTCTGTGAAGTTGCGCAAAGAATCTCGGCTCTTTTTTGAAGAATAAATATGGAATTTATGTTTTTATGAGCATTCCATAAGATAAAATACTATAATATTTATATACTAATATTTATATATAGCTAAAATAAACTAGACGGGTAGTATCAATGTCAGTTATTTGCCTTATTTTTTTTAATTGCGATCGCGGCAATGCTGAGTTTGTCTGCAAGTTCTTTAGGGTGTATTCCACTGGAGCTTATGATCAATGCTTATACCTAAGAAAACTGTAGCGTGAAGAGATTCTCCTTTAATTGTTAAAGTCGCCTTCTTACACTAATGTAGGAAGGCGAGTTTAACAATTAAAGGAGGTACCTAAGTACCTACCGTAAATTCAATACATTTATATCTTTTTAACATTTTTTAAAGTATTATTGGCATACTTAATAAATTGAAAAAGACACATTTAGAAAACGTATAAAAATTTGAACGAAGCGGGTTTTGAACCCGCGACTCTTGAAAACCGTTCAAGCGCACTGACCGCTAAGCCATGCGTTCAATTTTTATACGTTTTCTAAATGTGTCTTTTTCAATAATTTTGTTTCTGTCAACTTTAAATATTATAAAGGTATCATCTGCGAACAATACAATATCACGTAATACGTTAATATAAAAGGAAAAAAGTAAAAATAAAAAAGGGGACCAAGAATAGATTCTTGTCGAACGCCCGTCCTCAGTAAAAATACCGAGCTAGCTCTTTGTGGGCAGCCGTCTAACAGTCACGGACGTTTAAGATTATTGTTTTGTGATGCTACTTTTGATTTCCTTTTACTGTGGTGCTACTTTTAAAAAATTGTAATCTGTACTTTATATAAATTCCTTAAGAACTAGGCACTTTAAATAACGGTTTATACTTTGTTTTTAAAGAAAGTATTAAAATATACAAGAAAGAAGGTATTTCATTTGTTATCCCTATATTCGATCTCTAGTGTATTTTTTCTTACAGGAAGACCAACTATTAAAGAAAAGATTCAATAGAATAAATAATTAGATTTATATATATTATTAAGATTAGTATGTAATTTTGGAATTGGCTTCTGGAGGAAGGCGTTAATGAATACAACACAGTTTTTAAACTACAGTAGTTATTATCGAACTGAATTAAGTTCCAATAAATATGTATATCTTTTTTTTATTTTCCTCATCGCAGGGTAGTTACATAGTGTAACACACTGATTTCTAATTCAGAATTAAATTATCGATTCATAATTAAGATATCGATTAAAATTCAGACACTGTTCCACTTTACCGCGCTGTCCTAATAATAACAATCGATTTTGTATTTTTTTCCGAAACCATCGCTGTAATTAATATACTTGACACTAGACTCTCTCCCTGGTGTGCGGGAAAAGGCTTAAAAAATAAATAATCGTTATTTGATTACTATGAGAAAATGTTATTATGAACGTTTTTATTTATTTTACTAGTGACATATTAAGTGTTGTTTTTATTTTAACGGCAAGCCGGATATTGTTACCAAGATTAATATTTTTCTTCCATATAATCCATTTATCGCGACCTCAAGTCGCTCGCTTTGCTCTGAATCTATATTATACTATTCATGTTGTTATTATTAAATAGAAATAAGTCTTTTTAATGTAACTTTAGGTACTTTAAAAAAGACATTTATTATCAAGTTCCGTTAAACGGTTTTCAAGAGGCGCGGCTTCAAATCCCGCTGCGTTGAAATTTTTATACGTTTTCTAAATATGTCTTTCAATTTCCTAAGGCAATTAACACTTAATTAATTGTGCAATTAACAATTAACACAAAAAAATGTTAAAAATAAATATTGATTTATAAGTTATTAATAGTAGAAACATCTTAGCGACATAGGTAGAGAGAGATTAGCGTCAATTCGTCCATTTTTAATGCGTTTTTTACAAATTAATTTTAATCAGGTCGTGTACCAGATCTGTTTCCAATTCATCTAATCTGTGATCCCAAGCAGTGGCGTAGATTAGTATTCACTGAATCCCGGGGTCGGAATTAAGCGACTGTTGGCCACATTAGCTGTGGCACCGATAGCTTTCTTAATACTTAAAGACCTTCTACTAAATCCTTAAAGCTGGGATAGATAGAAGTTTCTTGCTTTCTGTATAAAGATTTACTTCTAAATACAATATGTCAAGGATATTCATTTACTTCGAATAACTATATTTACAAATAAGATTTGCTTCATAACAAATGTTATAAATACTCTGCTTGATCCTTTTATTTTATTTTTTGTATTAAATGTGAGTTTCTTAGTTTTGCATAGAAACATGAACTCCACACCTCAATTAGCCACGTCTCTAAAATGCTGGAAAAGGATGAATAGGTTATGTCTACTTACGTATGTAAGTGAATAAAAAATATTATACACATATATAAATAAACTCTATATAACTTGTCTTGGGTGTTTCCAAGGTGAAAATAAAAACGACCTATGTCTGTTACATAATAAATCTCCATTTATAAATTTTATATTACAAAAATTGTGGACCATTTATACACTTATATACCCGCTGAAACAAAATGTTATATAGAAATATTTTAAAGCTTATTAATGTATATATTATAACTATAAATATTTTCTATCCTCGAGATTATTTTTAGCGGTGCTTTGAGTTCCGCCTGTCAATACTGTCAACAGCTGTCATGGCATTAGGTTCTGTGTGCCTATCGTGCTATGTAAGAAAAAGCGTAAAGATGTAAGGAATTTCGTTAGCGTACTGAAAACAGTGTTGCAATATAAAAACATGTTAAAATGTTAAAAGTAAGGACGGTGATGTGAAATGTACGAAAGAACAAGAATATAAAACATAAGGGTTACCCTCACATGGGACATATTTACGGCGCTTTTGACGCTGAATCCTCTCGCTATAAAACATTGAACGTCGCTCGTGATTTATGCTGTTGACTCGCTAAACAATAGGCGTTGGTCTTTTTATAATATGATTTATTTCATCACTAATAGGATAAGTGAATTTCTATATATACAGATAAGTAATCAGTACTATATTCGATAAAAAAAAATGAATAAAATATTTTTTTAAATTGTCCATAGTATATTAGACCGCTATATAATTAAAAAAAACAGTCAAAAAAGTTTGGTAACCAAATCCTTCTAGAAGTTTGGCTTCAATAACGTTTTTTATATAGAAAAAACCTATTTAAATTGGAAATACATTCTAACGTCAGCAATTAGGGTCTTATCTCCAATTCGAATTCTGAGCGACTTTAAATAGCTATCATTTTCCCGGTATATTCGGCAAACCGCGAAACGTTCCTTTCAGTTCTAAAGCGGGGGTATAAAAGGCATTACGTTTACTTTATTCATGTTTGTGCGGTCTGTTATCCTGATATCCCATTATCCCTTTTAAGAACTATAGTATGACATTTTATGAACAAATCAATGTACTTAAGTCTACAAGCGATTTTATTAAGCTGTAAGTACCGGTATGCGAAATACATACATATATCTACTGTAAAATTTATATTAATTTCGAATAAATAAATATTTCTTTCTTGCAAAGTGAAAAGAGATTACAAAAAATAGTTTTTACTAAAATTATTTACTTTATTTTCACTGATACATCTTTCTTTTAACGACGAAGAAAACGGAAGAGGTCCTGACACGTATGTTTGTTTTTTATATTCTTAGATCATGCATAACATTTTACAGATAGCCTCATAAAGTTGGTCTCATAAATTTTATTAATAAAAAATCTAACCCTCATGGTTGTGGGAAAATAGGGAATGTTTGCGTATTCGCTTGCTGATTGCACAGTTACGAGTTATTGCCGGTTTAATCTATATTGAAATAATATCTTACTATATATGTAATTATTTACTTAAGACAAAACAAGCAATTTATTTAGAAAAATTTAAAACCATCCAAAATATCTCGATAAAAAAAAAATATCTCAAAATATATCTCACCCTGTTTAAATTAATTCATACTGAAATACCTAATTACTTGTTCATATACAAATCATATTGGTATAATATGAATTTCATAGCTGTCCATCAGATAGCGATATCGAGGGCCCTTCACTTGGTAGCACTTGAACCCCTCGAATGGTGTTGAGGGACGTTTTATGTGTGAGTCGTATTTTGTCCTAGCCAATGATTAATTTACGGCTTACAAGAGTAGTGGAAATAGATAAATAAGAGGATCGTTTAGAACCTGAAGTAGGTTTTTTTTACAAGATATGTATGTATGTATGTACGTAAAATGTTAGACTCGTAATGTGACAGTTTTCAGCTGCACTCGCAGTGGTTGTGGGTTCAATTCAAACGGGGAAACGCCGTTCAACACAAAGTGTGTCCAAGAATACACGGAACGTGGAAAACAAAATGTACACTCTCTTTTATGTCTTTTGCGTGGCAAAGTAAAATAAGTTTTCGTTGGTAATCAATACAACCTGTGGCAAGTAGGTTAATACAACAGTAACATTGGCTTTTGCTACCCAAATACGACGTCAATGTTTGAAGAAAGTCGCAGCAATTTGTCCCTAGGTAAATCGTGTCTATCCCGTAATATGCGGAAAATACGCCAAGAAGATTTATTTCACAGAAATCAATTTATATGTATGTAGGCGTATATATTTATATAATGTATGTAAGAGATACATTTAGATTTCTAAAAATCACAATTTTTTTTATCACCGTTATGCCTAAGGTTATGTTATGCTTTTTAACAATAAATCGTGTAGAATAAAATTAATTTTCAATTAAATATTCTCCAGATCAAAGTATACTGTTTTCTAAATTATTTTGCTTTTCGTTTACAGTTAATTACCGTCAAAATTAGTTTGGCTTCGCAAAAAGGTTTATTTTTTAATTTATTAAAAAAACAGACGTTACTTTATGTTTTGTTAAATAAAAAAGTATTGATTTCTATGGATTTTTGTTCAATAAATCAAATGATTTTAACTCCATCGGGGTGCAATGGGACAGAGTCTGACTGTAAACGTGATTGGTTGTCGGTTCAATTACCACTCGGGGGAATAATTGTACTTTGAAAACTCAAGACGCAAAGTCTCGACTTAGGGCGAGAAGTGGAGAACGGGAAAAAACGTGAATGAATCAAAAAACAATAAAAAGTTTCTTAAACGATAGTATTTCAACTATGGAACATCAAAACGCTCCTTTTATTCATCACACAACGATCATTAAAGTCTATATTGAACGGTTTTCAAGAGGCGCGGGTTTAAATCCCGCTGCGTTCAAATTTTTATACGTTTTCTAAATATTTTTTTTTTATTATGCTTTCTTTATTTTTCATAATACAAGTAGGGAGGTTGTGGACTGTCTTACTGTATACGCGATGGTTCAATTTCGATTCGGGGGAATTCTGATTATGTTTAAATTAATTTTAATATCCTCCACTGGACTAGGAATGATATGTGAGCTATGCGGGAAAAAGCGAGAAACTGAAAACAGAACAACTTTTTTTAACACGTGTACTTGAAAAATATTAACTTGTGCCATAAGTTTGGGATAGATATCTACCATTAAGAAACCGTACGGTCGATAAAAAAATATAAAATGTTATTAGAACTGAATTATTAACTAAAATATGAAAAAAATATTACACTTTTTAATTTTATATTGTTCCAGTACAACTTTTTAAGCCTTTCAAGTTTATTGTGGGAAAAGCAAGCGCCACAGATTCATAAATATAGAACAGATAAAGTAATTTATCATCCGTAACAAGTACAATAGTGAACGCGGGACAGTATCAAAGCAACAGGACACGCCTTCTACTATTTCATACCGTAATCAGGTCAACGAAGACAATGTTCTCTATATATTTGTCAAGTTTTGCCACCCAATTATGGAGGTGTCAGGGGCATACTAATTATACCGATTTGGTCATTTATTTGGTTGTGGCTTAAGTCATTAGTTAAAACCGTGGACAGTAACATTTATCTTAAACTCGAATAAATCGTTTAATAAATATATTTAGAAAATGTTGAAAAATTTGAACGCAGCGGCATTTGAACCCGCGCCTCTTGAAAACCGTTCAAGCGCTCTGATCGTTAAGCCATGCTTGCTACATCCATCTACGTCGATATTTTTATACGCTTATTACATCTTATATTTGTTATTGTTAGACGCGAGTTCAAATCCCGCTGCGTTTAAATTTTCTAAATACGTTTTCGAAATATGTGTTTTTTAATTTCTTTAAAAATATGTTAGCGTTACGCTTTTTTCCGTATAGCAGGGTAAGATACTAGTGTCAAGACACTCCATTATCCACTTTCTGCTCAAAATTGAGACATTGAGTGTGGAGTGGTCGAGCGCAACTCTGTGCTTAATCTAAGTACCAGAGCGGTTAAAGTAAATTTTTTTATCTATAATCTGTGTTAACTATAATAATAAGCTATTTATAATTAATTGATTTGCAATTTAATTTGGTAATATTGCCCTTTCTTATTAAATTTTATTATCAAACATCAAGATGGAAAATGTTTGACATACTTTATAATTATTTAACAATTTAGAAATTTTGAATAGAACTTTGCAAGTTCTAAACTTCTGAATAAAGTTTCAATGAAATATTCTTACTAATTTGAAATAATTAGCAAAGTCGCTTCATTATTCGATACCAAATATTCATCTCTGAAATTATCCAAAATAAATACGAATATATCATGAACGTCAATGCTAGCCATTATATAAACTGTATAAAATATAAAACTTAAACTTAATAAAGTGTTTAACGGAAGCAAAGATACTTAAATCTGCATCTACAAACTTCAAAATATTTATTAGTTTCTGTAACGAGCAATTTTGTATGACTGCGACAGTAGCAAAAAAAACAGTCTAATATATTATTTAAATTATTTAAATAATTATTAGTAATAATGTTATTTCTACTTATCGTGTCCGAATACGAGACTTCCGTCTAACTCAGTATAGTTGCGGTCGACTTCAATGGCCGTGAAGACTTGAGGGAAGCCTCAGACAAGATACATGCGATACATTAATTATAACCCAACATACTCCAATGTACAGCGTGTGGTTATTTGGCGTAATGTCGCGTGATTGATGCATTGTTGACATCGGCCTTAATGTGCAGGGGAATAATGGGGTACACTCGCTTATATGTATGTATACGAGTATATATAATGGTGTATATACGAGTATATATACGAGAAGGTAACCTTTCATATCATAATGGATAGAATGTCAAAGTGTTTTTTATAATATAAACTAATAATAAACTCTAAAAAACTAATAATAAAAGTTTTGAACTCTTTTTGAAACTTGCTATTTATAAATAGCCCCTTCTTAGGTTTTGGCCTAGTAGAGTAACAGTAACAAAAATATAATAATTCAGATTTTGTTATCAAAGGTATGAACTGTGTCCGTAGTCTTCTTCTTCTTGTTCTTCCTGGCATTAATCCCAGCATTAGCCGGCGTCTGCTTTCCCACTGAAACTTCTTCACTTTGCACGATCTTTAGTATCCTCGGTGGTAAGTACATTGGCTCTCATATCCTGCTTTACGATAGCTAACCATCGCTTCCTAGGACGCCATCTCAAGGCATATTCTTCCGACATAGTTCCTAGGATGGCGCGCAAAGTGTCCATACCATTTTAAGAGCTCTTGGAGGTCTTCCGCTACGCCATGTAACCCACGACTTCCGCTACGCCATGTAACCCACGACACGAAAAAAAAGTGTTTTAATCAAGAAGTGTTAGAAGTTACTTAGTGAAAGTTATATAATTTAAAAATATCAAAACGAAATCTCCTTTTACTTTAAATAAGCGTAGCGCTTAGTTTTCTTAGCTAAGTCAAAACTATTACCAAGCGTCATTTCATTAGAAATCATTCTTTATATATACGAATTAATAAAAATGCAATATTTGTACATACATGTATTACGTGTATATATTTTATGTTAGATCTTATTTCAGAAATAATAATCAGTCCATATACACTTGTCTTTATGTTCATACGATTTAGACACCCAAGATTCTCTTTGTTTCTTCATATGACAATAAAACAACTGTCTTTAGTAGGAAACTGATACTATAATACTAGTATACTTACACACTATATTTAAAGAATATAAGTATATTTCAACGAAATTCTAGAGCATAATGCTCTTTACTCACACATGATGTCAAGCGTGTACAAATAATGTTCTGAAGGTGCTAGCGCATATATAACGTGGACTGCGGACAGCGGTATGTAATCCCAAAGATGGCCGTTAAAGCTGACCACTGAAATTTAACTTAAGGCCTGAAAATATGTTATCGAATACTATAATTCAAAAAAAGATATTTTTTTATAAATACAATATTATTCAAAAACATTTATTTAGAAAAGGTATATTATATACAATTTAAACGCACCGGGATTTGAACCTGCACCTCTTGAAAATCGTTCAAGCGCTCTGACCGCCATGCCATGCGTTCTACATTCGGCAACGTCGAAATACGTATTCTTCTTTACGCTTATACGCTTATTACAACTTATTTTTGTTGTTAGCATCTCTGTAGCATTGTGTGTCGAACAATTTTTAGGCAAGAGAGAATGATATTTACTAAATATTTTTAACATTTTTAAAGTGTTAATCACACACTTAGGAAATTGAAAAACATATTTTTAGAAAAAAGTGTGTGATTAACACTTTAAAAATGTTAAAAATAATATTATTTTATGATATAGGTATATTACGAAGAAAATTATTATGTGTTTGAAAGAAACTTTCCTAAAGCTCAAATTGAACTCGTGATTTACAATTTATAAGCGCTTGTTGCAACTGCACCAATTACCTAAGAAATATTATAATAGCTTTACGTATTGAAGCAAAATATAATATTTGAAAATATTAAACTAAATATTTACATAATGAAAAATTATAATTAATTTTCGCAGCCTAATAAACACGTTAATTACATTTTGATATATAATAAATAATATGCTAAACATTTAAGTGTGTTAATTAATAATATGTCGTTAAATTGACATCTGTTCATGACATCTTGTGACATGATGTTACTTACTACTAGGGACGATGTATTCAAATAATCTAAGAACTAATGAAACTTAGAGAAGGAGTCCAGAAAACCAATAATTGTTATAATAGTATATAAGATTAATAAATAAAATAATTATAACAAACGTTTTTCGAGTGAACAGGTACCTTTTTTATTATATTATATACTTGAAAGAAAATATTTTACGCCTTATTTTGAAAATTGTGTAGATGGTGGAGGAGTATGAAATTTTGCATAGCTAAAGTATGTATGGAGATGAAGTGCAGTATTATTTTTTTTAGTGATCCATCAGAAAAACATTGAATGAATAAAATAAATATCCCATGTGTTTCACATTATGTTTATATAAAGTGACATATACGTCGCTAAGGTAACGCATTGTTCACTCGTCTAAGGGACATCTAGTTTCAGCGAAAATTGCATACTATTTCCTAGATCTGTTTAAGAACTAGCTGCAGTCTTACGTTTTATCAACGTTTGCCTAAGTCTTCCTATAAACACTATATATATATCGGAGCTCCCCTCCGGAGGTCACATGACCCTATCATGTAGTTTACATAGCATACTTTTATTGTAGAAAAAAAGTGAAATTTAATTTATTTTTAAATATCACTTTTTTCTTCAGTAATGTAAGTAATGCAAGAGGTCAAAGTCATCAATCAAACTAAGTTAGAGCGAGAAATGGGTGAGCTTAATAAAAAATATGAATACTTGGATATTAATTTTCGCTTAACGGACCATGGCATAATCTCATTAAATAATATTCACTTAATAATAGTCCCTGTGACTTATTATTATCATTTTTAAATACTTCTTTCACCTAGATTATACTGAAATTCTCGTATAACAGTTTTGAACGCATCACATATTTTACACAGTATACATAAAAGGAGATATTCAGGGAAAATTGTCATTCGGTTCAAACTGTAATCAAGAGTTTTATGTAAATAAAAGTCATGTTTAATTTAGAATTACATTTAAAATTTGCGCCTAACGTTTGGAGATGTAAAGAAAATTATTCAAGTGTAATAAGGCTCTTATCCGATGTCGCTCTTATTAGATTATAAGGATTTCTCGTACCCCTTTTTAATTATCACTTGCTTTTGCTTGTATAAAAAATTGAGGATCCTATTGCACATGGCTACAAAAGGCTTAATTTAGAATTTTTATTATAGTAAAGAGATTTGAACGGTTTTCAAGAGACGCGGGTTCAAATCCGTTCAAATTTTTATACGTTTTCTAAATATGTCTTTTTCAATTTCCTTAGTGTGCGAATAACACTTTAAAAAATGATAAAAAAAATAGATATTATCTGTTCACTATAATGACAATTTTAAAGTCCGTGCTATATCAATAATCAATGTATTATGTAATAAAAAAATATATTAATGTAATAATGAGTGATGTAGTTAATTTCTTCAAAGCATCCCACAATATTATAAAATCTCCTGAAAATGCGATGACCAGTGAGTCGGTAAGGTTGTTAAAAAGAATCATAATGTAGAAAATAATGTTTATTTTATTAAAATAAAATATTATAAAAATTTTGTCTATGAACGCTATCTCTCGCAAGTCACAACTCTTATAATTGATCCACATACAAGTATAGCTTCAAGCTTTAAACAAAATCTTACAGTAGAGAAGCAGGTTAATTATACTTTCATAATTCCCTTACCGCTTCGAAATGAAATCATTCATTTCGTCTGCAATTCAAATTATCCTTAGAAGTTCCTTAATTTCATTAGTGAATTGCCAGTTCCTCACATTTTGTTTATCTCAGGTTTGTTTATCAGCCATCATTTTGAGGCGTACCTTCATTACGAGTAAATGTTAGGTTGTACTAGAGGGTGCAAACATTTTTGATATCTACTACTGCAACTAATCATAATAGCGTTGGGAATTCAATTGCATTAGATTTTATTTTAACTATTAATACTTTTAAGCTTAGGTAGGACTTAGGCTATAATTGATTTTGAGAAGTGGAACACTTGATTTAGAAAAATCACTAAAATAAATTACGCCTTAACAAAAGTTGTGCAGCGTGAGGGGTATTTTGTTGGGAACGATCATAAAATCCAATCAAACAAAGGTGCGGGACAGCTACTAGTTTTTAATATGCAACTAATAGCGATAGTAGATCAATTGCATCAGACCTTATTTTAACTAATAATAATACTATTACTCAATTATCAATTTTGAAAATAAATATAATTCGATATTTCAAAAATTTTGCGTACTGGGCGTGTGTCTGTCTGTGTGTTTGGCTGTGTGATCTGTGTGTGTTGTGCTTGCTAGCGTGAAAGGAATGAAAAACGTGCTCTATGTACTATCTCTATAGTTGGTTATATAATATATTAAAAGGTTGTAAAAGCAGTAAATCTTAAGATTTACCAACTTTAACGGAAAATGTCCGAACGATTTCTAAGCTAACATAACTTAAACGACATTAACCATATTTCTTAGAAATTTAAACTTAAGTTCCACCAAGGTGATCAAGAATCATTTCGGACTTTTACCGTAAAGGAGGTAAATCTTAAGATTTACTGGAAAATTCTAGGTTTTACGATAATTTGGGCTTTTACAGTAACAAATATACGTAGACATCTTAACAACATCGGTAATATAAATTCAAGTGCTCGCACTACTATAATGAAGGGCCACATAATTAATGAGATATTGGTAACCGCGTTGTAAAGTAGTGTTTGATATTGAATTAGCAGAACGTGCTCAAAGCGTTGATTCGTCACTGGTTTTACCGAGATCGAATTAAAATGATCATTGCTTGTTAAGTTTATTTGAGAGCAAGTGCGGTTCTGGTTTAATACGTCTAATATTTATTTATACGTTGAAAAAGTTTAATTATATAAATAATAATAGTAATAATAATAATAATAGTATAACTGATAAAACTACAACAAACAATAGACCTGACATAACATTAATTCTAAAAAAGTAACAAATAACCTACTTGATAGGCATATCCATATCCAATGCCGAAAATATAAGGAAGAAATACACGGACAAAAATACATCCCACTGGCAGACGAAATCCGACAAATGTGGCACCAGCACACAGTTAAAATCATACCCATCATTCTATCATTTACATACATCCCTGAAAGAATTAAGCCTACACAAAAGCACTGTCATCCCTTTACAAAAGTCAGTAATTATAGACACTTGCTCCTCTATAGTTCGGCGATTCCTGTCATCTACAACTCAAACACCCACAGCCATACACAATGAACTGACCCACTTGGCTTAGCCCGTGACAGGTTCACACCACCAGCGTCTCCGTAAGAATAATAGTAATAATAATAATAGTTACCGTTTGGGGCTCCGTTTTCTCTGACTACATTACCAGGGAAATAAAGTATAAAGTTAAAAAATAATAATTTCTTAGCACATGAACTGATCTTCTTAGAACCATATAGATCAATCGTGCGGGTGAAGGGCTCTTCACGACGCAGAAAGAGGAACTCGCAGCAGCCTGGGACTTGCGACCCAGATGCAGACTTAAAGGGCACCTTTAAGGGCTCGCTGCCACAGTCCGAGCTCGGTTATCGAGCTTACTAATTAAAAAAAATCCTACTAATAATGGCTTTGGAATACTGTATTACTGTACTGTACTGTACTGTACTATAGAGAGATTTCATTGTGATACTTCTCATTTCTACTTCTAACCCGTACAAGTGAACTCTAAATCTATATTGCGTTTGGCCATGCCTGACCTGGTCAGTTAGTCGGTAACTTTATTAGCGAAGAAATAATGGATAGAAATGAATTTAATCAACTGTGCACATAAACGTATTGGTACGTACCGTACCGTTGTGATTAATCTCCTTTTATAATAGAATGCCTACGAAACTTTTTAAGGAGTTGAGAGTAATGATTGATGGGTATGGGTGATCGGGTAGAAATAACGATGGCTTAAAAGTTTTATATTTTGTATTATTTTCACGCACATTTTGAGGTTTTAGATAGATTTATTGTATAGTAATTTCGCTTGTCGTTCGTATGAAATTAAAAATTTACATTCACACTCTAGAGTAGGCATCTTAGTAAAATCTTTTTCCCGCATAGCAGAGAGCGGTGGTTAGAGAGAACTTACTATCAAGACACTCCGTTCGTCACTTTTATATAAACATATTAATGAACATATATTTTAAAAACGAATATAAATAATATCCTAAAACATATATACTTATACATTATATACAATATTAGACTTATATTATATATACAACAGGTTAAAAAAATTATTATATAAAATATATGTTACAAAATATTAAGCTACAAAATATATAGTAAACTGGTGTACTTACTATTTACAAATGTAAAATCTTCCGTCGACGCTCATACAGACACTTGTCGGACAAGCACTATGATTTTTCAAGCGAAATGCTGAACTCCGCTCCGAACAAAGGCAGTTACACGCTTCACCGAGTGCGAATATTATGCCGGGCCCCGCTATCGCTTATTATTTAAGCTTTCTGTCACCGCTTTATGTGGCTTTTTAATTTTACTTTTATGCTAGTCGACATTTACTTCACTTCTTAGATTTTGAGTTATTGTGCTGTATTTCTATTTTTTTCTATGTTTTCTATTATATTTATAATATTAAAATTGCTGCACGGTGTTGAGTTCCGCCACCAGACATGCAATGTCTCAATTTTGTGCAGTAAATGGAGGACAAATAAATTATACATTCCATATTGACACTATATTCTCTCTAACCATCCTGTAGTTTTTCAAAACGGCTTGCTTCAATTTGATATAATAAATATTCACAGATACTATTAAAGTATTTCTATTTTCTAATGCATTGCTAAAATTAAAATTACCTGTATTCTCCCGCTCCCGCTTCGCAAAGCCACGCTTTATCTAGACACCAGAGCGGAGAAATGAAAACAATTTAAATATAATAATTACTAACGATTATGATTAATTATTAATGCAAATGATTACCATTGGTAATATATCCCCGAGTGGTAATAGAAACCACGACCGTCGCGTATACAGTTAGACCTTGTCAAATTGCGCCATCGGGTATCGGGCCACAATTTTGTATATTTTTCATGTATTAAGGTAAAAAATAATATGAATTTGTATAATATTAGCCTTCAGGGTTCGCATGTAATCAGAGGCTTAATAGGCAAGGTCTGTACGTGTTCAGCGGTATGCTAACAATCAACGTTTATCCATGGAAATATAATATATATGAGGGAATCACAAATGGAATTCGAATTGGTAAACATCGAATTGAATAAGAAATGCTTTAACTGTGCTGTGACACAGTTAAAGCATTGGCGTGTAGTAATAGCGATATTAAAAAAAATACATACGAGTATATGAATTTTATGCTATATTATAAAAAAAATCGCCACTGACAACACAATGTCTCGATTCCAGGTGGGAAGTGGAAAAAGAAGTGAGTCTTGACACTAAGTTCTCTCTAGCTACCTTGCTCTGCGAGAAAATGTGTAAAGCTGCAGAACTAATCTGATACCTTTTAGCACAAACCTATTAAGGTTATGAAATCTTTGACTAAGTAACAAATTAAATATGCTTATTTATATTACTATACAATATAAATTGTGATATTTAAAAAATATCATGAGTGCATTAATATATATGTTAAAATATGTTAATCGAATTAAGCGGGAGCGGCAGTGAAAGCGGGAGTAGAAGTAATAACGGAATCTTGAGAAGAAGCGGAAGCGGGAGCGGAATTGGCAGCGAGAGCGGTGCTTGAAACATGAAGCGGGAACGTGCTACGTGATATAACATTTTTATGTTTGAAAAAGACATATTTAGAAAACGTATACAAATTCGAAAGCATCGGGATTTGAACCTGCGTCTTTTAAAAACCGTTCAAACGCTCTGAACGCCAAACCATGCGTTCTCCATCCAGCTACGTCGAAATTCTCAAACGTTTATTACAACTTATATTTGTTCTTATCATCTCTGTAGAGAGATTTTTACAAATATCTGCTACCAAAAAATTATTCTGCGAACAATCGTTTGGCAAGAAAGAATGCTATTTATTAAATATTTTTAGCATTTTTTTAAGTGTTATTCGCACGCTTAGGAAATTGAAAAAGACATTTAGAAAACGTATATTTGTATATTTTATTAATTGCTCATAAGGCTTGATTATTAGTCTTAATGATGATGATTGATTTCTTGATTATAACAAGTCCTTCACACAAAGAAAGCCTTTTCCTTTTTCTTTATTTCCTTATTCCCTATACTTTGAATGAACTAGGTTCTTCATGACTTCAAACCTGTATAATAAAAATGGTTTCATTTAAATACATCTATCAGTTTCGAACAGTCTGTTTTAAGATAGATTTTGCATAAACACGTACAAATTAGCTTTTTATTACGTTCAAGGTATTTAACTAAATTGGAATACTCATTTGGGTCAAATAAAAATCTAATTATTATCGCTGCGCAGCTCAC
The DNA here is from genome assembly GCA_038994665.1 of Podotricha telesiphe. Taxonomy (NCBI): domain Eukaryota; kingdom Metazoa; phylum Arthropoda; class Insecta; order Lepidoptera; family Nymphalidae; genus Podotricha; species Podotricha telesiphe. Next base: position 228,636 of record JAOYRR010000286.1, on the reverse strand, counting down.
TCTCTAACGATACTAAAGTCATACCCAGTACCTTTAAGATTCACAATTTATAATACTTTAGTTAAACCACTTTTGTCATGTCTTATAGAAATATGGAGCACTGCTACCAAAACTAGAATAAATAAACTTCAACGTCAACAAAATAAGATCATTAAATTACAATTTAATCATATATATCATTACTTAAGGCCAACTTAAAAAATATATATTCATACAATGTTTTCAATTTTAAATGAAAATATTTTAATAGGACGATCCATACTAACCTTACGTTCACTAAACAAAAACAAGTTACTGTGCGTAGTAGTCGGCGTGCTAAGCAATAAACATTGAACAAATTATGTCAAAACTATGAAAACTACTCATGGATCGCGGCTGTATAACAAAGTACCCTCACATATTAAAAATACCGCTTTGTTTCAAACATTTAAGACACAGTTAGCTGGATATTTGCAAAATAAAACTTAGACTGAGATATAAATCAAACTTATATTAATTTTATTCTCATTCATTTATTTATTATATTAAAATCCTTACTTTTTATTACTGTTGTGTATTAGATACTTTAAATAAAATCGCCTATAAGCATATAAGTGACAGTGTATTTGTCGATATATTATAGTTCTTCGATATTAACACGACGATATTAACTCCCTCAGTTGATAAGATTTGAGACAAATGACAAGATTTCAAAATTTACTGTCTCCTAATTCTAATAACGAACCAACGAATCCTAATTATATTTTACAAAAGGAAAAAACTAAAAGCTTGACTAAAAGAAAACTAAAAAAATACATGAAATAAAATAGCCCTAGTAGTTTAGAAAGGAATAACTTTACTTATTTTAATAACCCATTCTTAACCTAATCGAATGTTCCCAAGATACCCTGAAAATAATGAAAATATTAACATTCCGCCGAGTGCCATCTGATCCCATAGAACCCACAACCATTGTATAATCAGTAAGATACTGTCACAGTGGGCCACGACGGCTCCGAATGGGTATATAACATATAAAGTTATAATTATGTCAATTCTACGTTATATATATCGATATTACATATAGAAGTAGTTTTAATAATAAAATTATGTCCAATGAAGTCGGAGAGTATTGGAACGGCAAACAGCCACTTGTTGGAAAATCTAATTTTGTAAGTCGACGGAGCATTTTAAAATTGGAAAGTAGTGCTAGAATTTTTATGAGGGAACATATTCACATTGTTTAATATAACAATGTATAATATATGTTAAATGCACTTATATATATATATTCATACTAATATTATATATGCGAAAGTCTGTCTGTCTGTCTGTGACGCTTTCACGGCTAAACCACCGGCCCGATTTGGATGGAATGTAAAATGCAATTAGTGGAAAACCCGGGGTCTATTTTCAATTTAATATAATAATAATTTAAATAAAATCAAATAATATAACCTAACACTTATGTTAAGTAACACACTAGTTATTAATTGTAAAATAAATACTAATACAATAATTAATATATAAATGGCAGCGAGTTAGTTAGTTAGTAATATTAAATATCTTAATATTTTATTTCAGTTCTTATCTTTACACCACAAAAAGTATTACAATTGAAACAAACAAATCATACTATTAACTTTATGGACTTTAAAGCTTTAGTCGTATTATTAAAGTTTCATGTACGTTTTCTTAAAGATCTCGACTTCGTTATAATAAAATAAACAGGAAGTTTCAGTCTTCATGTTTAAATAAATTGCGGTTGTGATTTTGCGCGTATGTGATTCTACTTTCACTTCTTACATGACTTTCAATTTAATATGTAGTTAATTTGTACGTGTTTTTATAAAATAATCTTTACAAATATATATAATTAAAATTTAATTTACAATACTGTAATAAAAATTATTTTCAATACTGTTATAATTAAAAATAAACTATATATTACTTTTGAAATTAGAATCTGTCATTTTTATATGATTGTTGATGGTGTATAGTTATTTTCGCGCCAATATATTATAAAAAATTTTGTGATATTAAATTGGAGTGGGGTAATAAAGAGAACCAAATTCCTGGCCTTTCTAAAAGACTGGTCATCATGGTGGTGGAATGACAGAGTGCAGGAGGTGATTCGTGAAAAGAAGGCTGCCTTTAAGTGATAGCAATCTAACTCTCCAGAAAACAGATTAGAGTATATAGCAGCGAAAAGTGCCAGTAAAAGGGCTGTAGCCAGGGCCCGCAGTAACAGGTCGTCACCAGTGTATGCTAAACTTCAAAAGAAGCTCGTTTATAAACTGGCACGTGCTCGGAAGAACGCGACACAAGATATCGCAAATGTCTTTGCGTCAAAGATTCATGTACAGATTACAATTTACATAAGCGCCTGCTTGGGCTAAATAGCGTAGTGTGGATATCGTGAAGCAGTACATGAGAGCTAATGAATTTACCACAGGATGTTGAAGATCGTGCAAAGTGGGGAAAGTGAAGTTGGAAGGCAGACCCTGGTTAAGCGCTGATTTAAATGCCAGGAAGAAGAAGATAAAGAGAACCAAATCTGGACCGATTTGGCTATTTTGATTTTAAAATATTTGTTTCTTCCAAGGAACGTTTAAAATGTCAGAAAACATAAAAAAATTACACACAAAATAGTAGAACAACAATTTAATTTTCCCATATAAGCGTGCGTAGTTGTCAAAAAGGATGCGTTCGGAAAATATATGTTAAGCTAAAAATAGCTTAAACTATGGATAATATTTGAAAAACTTAGCTTCGTAAAATTCAAACGCAAGATTTAACGATATATAATTTATGCATTCAATAATTTGGCCGGTCATTTGATCTGTAGATAAATATTTCAATTAATATTTATTGTCTTATTTAGATAATTTGTGAACGCGCAACTAATGTTTGACAACAAATATGCCATTAATTTTTACAAATCAGTTTTTCATTATCAGTTGATACAGTTGACATCCAGAATGACGTAACCAGCTATAGCATAACGCAGGGTGTGTTGAGCCGTATTCCAATCTGCTCCACAAGGATCCACAACAGATTGACGTTGTCTCACGTTCTGTTTTGATTCGTGTTTGCGTAAGACAATATGAAAGAAAAGCAAAGACCACAATTTCTCTCTTTGTCCCTCTATCACATAGCAAGTTGAACGACACTATTTTAGCTTCCAGAAGGATGCGTATCTGCTCAAATACCCTCGCATCCATATCTGCCAACATATCCAAGGGTGGAAATCGTGTAAGTAAAGTAGCTGTCTCGAACGATGTAGTCCGATATCCTCTTGCAATTCTGATCGCCGCTCTTCGTAGCAGATTATATATTTATTTCTACAGCACCTGATGCCCGTGTACGGTAACCTGTGTGACCACACTGGTGCCCCAAAGATGACCATGGACACCCGAATATAAACAAAGAACCTTCTTATTGGGACTCCCAATATGCGGCAACAATCTGTGCAATTCCCCTACAACTTTGTCCGCGAGACCAGACTATCAAAATGCTCATCAAAACTCCAGCGGTTACCTAATATGAGTCACTATTATTTCATCTACCGGCAGACTTGGACCTGAGAAATAATATTAATTTACATTATATTTACCTTCAGAGTTCGTATGTAATCTGTGGCTTAATAGGTAAGGTTTGTACGTGTTCAGTGGTATGATTACAATCAACGTTTATTCCATGAGCATATTATATGGATGTGAGAATCTCAAATAGAATTTGAATTGGTAAACATCGTATTGATTACGAAATGCTTTCACTGTGCCACAATAGCCTGTAGTAATAGCTTAATTAAAAAATATACATATATACATATTATGTTATATTTAATTTATTGTCATTTACCACTCTACTAATACAAAGCGCAGTGTTGAGTTTCGAGAGCATAAATTGAAAGTGAAAAAGAATATTATACTAAATCATCATTAATATGACATATTTAGAAAACGTATAAAAATTTTAACGCAGCAGGACTTAAACCCGCGCCTCTTGAAAACCGTTCAAGCGCTCTGATTGCTAAGCCATGCGTTCTACATCCAGCTACGTTGAAATTCTTATACGCTTATTACAATTTATATTTGTTGTTATATATAAATATATATTTTTCAATTTCCTTAGTGTGCGAATTACACCTTAAAAAGTGTTAAAAAAATATCATCATGAACATATTCTTTACGTTTTAATTCCATTTAAAACCGTAACTTAACTCTTGAGAATTGTTTTTTTTTACTTACCGCTAGGCTGTACCAGCGTGTCATATAACACAAAGCATTAACAATGCTTTGATGGTGGAAAATATATGTAGCTTAAGCGAAATTCCACAAAAATAATGAGTTGCTCATTTTCACTGCTGTAACTTCACTTTTTGCACGTTTTCAACGAAGCGTCGTGTGTTTTAAATTGTAGTTTCACGTTCCATTTATAATTTTTGAGATAACTTGACTTTGTAGAAAAGCGCTTTAAAATAAACTTAAGCGTGACACGTACATATGTACGTGCCTTTAATATTTCAAGAAGGATTTTTTATTTTTATAGAATTTTATTTATTTTAAGTCATATAATTTAGTTAAAAAGTTTTATATTGAATATTTATCTATTCATGAGTAGGCCTAGATAGGATCTGTAGAGAGGCAATGATTTTGGCATCGAATTAACTTACAAATGTTTATATTTATTTGTATTTTCCGGCATACGCATTGTACGAGTATACCAATAAAAATATATTTACAATAGGCTGAAAATAGTATGAGAGGGATATAGAGTACCTACAACCACGGTAAAGCAGACGGCTGAGTTCAACTCCGTGTGACTCAAGAGTGGGGAAATCAATTCATTTATAATATAATTTCCTCGAGTGAGGATCGAACCCACAAGCATCAAGTGTATATTCGGACTGCTGCACCAAAAATGATCCTTCTTTTGTTATTAATATTAGTTATACAAGATTAATAGATCGTAGGTATCCAATGATATGATTTTTACAGCTATTTTTATATTCAATCTCCGAATATTTACGACAAACTTAGTTACGACTTTAGTAAAAGCTAGGGACGGTTAGTTGAATAATCTTGTTTTTGCTCGCCATGTTTGATTCGTATCAGGTAGCAATTTACTTGCTTAATAAAATTGTGATTAAATACTCAGCGAAAGACAAAATTTATCTATTAATTTGGAATGGTAAAATTTATGTTTTAATCTTAAATACTATAATGTATTTATTTATGCCTATTTAAAATATTAGTAACTAGAGGCTTTCGACGCGTTTAGTACCTACACATTGCCTTTGCACGTACGTTTAGTACCTACACATTGCCTTTGCACGCACGCATTTTAGAGCACCTGATAGTGCGTGTAATATTTATTTTATAAATTCAATGTATTTCTATTATCAAAAAATATTACTATTACTTATGGCATTTTACAAATTATGTAAAAATATTTTGTTGCAAAGTATTTTCGTTCACTTAATGTGACACGAGGCCATCGGTGCACAATGAATAGCGTAAATACGATGGTAGTGGGTTCGGGTCCGAGACAGGGCATTGCTTAAATTATTTTCACTTCCTCATTCTGATTAGACACATAACGCATCGAGTTCCGCCAACGGTAAAACTTTTCTTTAAACTAAGTTCTTTCTATCAAACTTTTACTTATTTTTAACATTTTAAAGTGTTATTCACACATAATTTTGAATGCAGCGGGATTTGAACCCGCGCCTCTTGGAAACTCAAATTTAGTAAATATAAAACAAATATTTATTGTACAATCCTGTATATTGCTCAAACTAACATAGCCTTGATCCCAGGGGCGGTTTACTAGTTTGTTATACAACACAATAAAACTAATAAACCGTTCTGCGGAAGCTTTAACAAATTATCGTGCCTATTTTAATATGTGAATAACTTTTATTATTATACATTTACTTTTACGACATGTTGGTTGCCTCCGGTAAACAAATACCTTTGAAACTATTTGTTTTGTATTATAGTTTGAGAAGACTTAGTTTAGACTAAATCATTTTATTGATAAGTCACTATGATCTTCGTCTCTATCGTATTGTAAAATTGGTAGAAGTATAGTCTTACATTGTGGCACTTTGTTATATCATACAGGTATACCTATATAATATGGTATTTTTATAATATAGGCTATATTATAAAAATACTATAAATACAAAAAAAAAAAAAAATATTTATAAAGATTACATATTATTCAAGAGATATTTATATCTAAAACTTTCTGTTGTCGTTATTGACAGGAAAAAGTCACAAAAAAATCGTTAAATTTTTTGTTTTAGTAATTTGGGTGGTAATGTCATTGGGTGTTAATGTCGAATATTGAGTTTTTTCTCTATTACATTTCATTTTAAAATAATGTGTAAGTACATAACTGTTTGGCACTGCGGACTTTTTAATTCTTTGATTTGTATATAAACATCAATTTTATTTTTAAAATGTTTAGTATAACAGAAATAAAAATCTTTAAAATATAATATTAAAAAAGAACATTCTCATTGCGGATTTTATCTCGCAATAAATAATCTACTAAAAGCTCTCGGCCGGTCTACAACTATCATCAGCTCATATCTATCACGTATTTCGAAAGTGGCATTAGTTGGATCTGTTCAAATTTTATAAGGTAGTGAGATGAGCTGGACGCCTTAAGCGTAAACTTGGGTCACAAATCACAGGCACTGTTCCGAGCTTCTCTTTCTGAAATGTGATGGGCACTGGCAAGGTGAATGTGGATCCATATCCATTTAGAAAGTTTAATACGTGTAATTACATGAGCCAATAAATTTACTTGTCAATATCAAGAAATTTAAACAGAATTAGTAATCGCTCTTAATAATTCATATCCATTATCTATACAGTGCTATTCTGTTGAATAATATTCCCTCGAATAATTTAATGTACATACGATATTTACTTACAGAATAAACAATGAAACCAACATCATCTGCATATCTGCGGGGAAATAAACCTATTTCTATTAACAATAATTAATCATTTTCATAAATTACATATTAAGTGTTTAATTAGTTTGAATTAGAACGTCATTTTATATTGAACTTCACCATATTACAGGGATTTGACTTATGTAATACTTCATAAAGCTATTGGTATGTATACTGATTGCAATGTTTGTAAGAAAAAAAATCAGCCTTCCTTGCGCCAAATTTTTGCTTCACGCAATCGTATTCCCATTTCTATCGTCCACAGTAACTAATATTCCCTATAACTAAGGGACCAACACGCCAAATGTCGGCTTTTTACGCCTAGCAGTTTTGGCTGTGCTTCGTCAGTCAGTCCATCGTTTAGTACCTGAAGAGCTTCTTCTGTATTCATGATTTTTGTATCTATGTTTTTGTTACACAAAATACTATGATTTGGGTTTCACAATGTCTCTATATGGGTAGAAGTTTCAGAATATTTGTTGTGAATATTTGTTTTTATTACCTTCCTGATGGCCAAATAATATAAATATTGAAATAATATATTTAAATGCAATATTACTACAAACTAAATATATAAAATATTTTTTCAATAAAAAAATTGCAGTATACAAGTGTAATGCTCCCTAACCCACGAGAGATTGGGCCAAAATGACTAACAATGAATATAATTTTGTTTAAAACATTTATTTTGTTCACATAAAGGCGGTACGTCCGTTTGTTTATCTATGCAGCTTTCCGGCTATCAGACGATGTGTGACTAGCACTCGGGCGGTTTTTGTTGACAGTTTAGAGTTTAGACTGACTCAGGTAACAGTCATGACATTCAATCTATTATAGAAGAAAAAAATACCGAAAGAAAGAAAGCCTATGAAATTACAAGAGAAGTTACTTAAAATATCAATAATTATGTAAAAAGATAGATGTAAATTTCTTTTTCATATATTTCATTTCACGCTATTTCCTTCATAGCAGGGCTTCAGGCAGAGAGACATTAACCTAACGACAAGATATTCTGTTCTCCACTTTTTGCCTGAATTTGAGAATTTTAGACATACGTTGAGTGGCGGAATTTAACTGAGAAATGATAATAATTAAATCACTATCATTCCACCGAGTGGGAACCGAACCCACAACCACTGCGCCACGATACCCTATCTTGGATCGATGTAATATTTCTTCTCTAGTAATGCTTCTAAAGCTGCTCAATATAATAGGACATTCGATCGAGGTCACCTGTTTTTAAAGTGTATTCTATAAAATTATTATTATTATTGTATAAAATATATTAGTTTGTATAAAAATTACAAAATTGCATTAAAAGTGCATTTTTATACAGAAAACTACAAGCATATAATGCGACAGCCGACAATATGATCCTCTTTGAGGATTTAACGAGGGTTCTTAATGGTTTTTGCATTGCAAAGCTGATATCTTAATGTTTAAATGACTTTGATATTTTCATATTAAAACCGTTTTTGAATAAAACTATTTTAGCATATAATTTTTTTACAACTTCACGTTTTGCCCGCATAGCATACACTGCTATCAGTGAGCAACTAGTGACAAGACACTCTGTTCTTCACTTTCCGTCCGAAATTGAGACATTGAAGTTATATATTGTTTATCATTTCTTTGTGTACCTAAGCACACTTTTGAATTGAGTGTATGAAAATTTCACAGGTATTGTTGGTAGGTACAGGTACAGGATTCAGATTAGGTCAGTCTATTTCAGGTGACCGATCACTTCAGAGTCCGATTTTGAGCTGTAAGCTTTTAATAAATATTTTTTATATCTGCTCCTTGTGGAACAGCGTCTGACTGTTAACGCGATTGGTTGTGGGATCGATTCCCTCTTGGGGGTATGATTTTATATAAAATATTTGAATTTCTTCGCTTAGTTACCCTAGGACAAAGCGTGGCGTTGAGTTTATTCCAATAATTTCATACATATATATATAGAAGGTATGAGTATATTTCTCTAATTACTCTAGATGAGAAACCTTAGTGTTCCATCTATTCTGTCAGTATAATGGTTTTCAATAACATTGCCAACAGCTACATATATATTAATATACTAAATTTCGTTAAGTATGTTGTATGTAATATATTTAATTAATATTAAATTAAATTTAAATTTATATAGTTTAAGTTCTAATCGTATTCAACGATCATCGTGTATGAATAATAGCCATCAAAGCATTAATACAGCACAAAGCCTTACAGTAAATCTATGTCGCAATTTAATATGAATATAATAATTACATTAAATGTATTGTAAAGTAAATTAATTAATAAACATCATAGAAAATATTACATAAACTGTAAATTATAATAATTTTGTTTTTGTGACCCCCAATAAGTGGTTAAAATAGTTACCACTAAGACTGTAATATTGAGTCGCCTAAATGAAAAGCTTTCTTGTCGCGATGTATATAACATAGCTCTATACGGATTAAGTTAATGAAAGTAATAACAATAAGATAAATAAAAAATTCCACCCTATATTTCCATTTCTACCACTCCACTCTCTTAGATTAGTGACCTCGTTCTCCACTTTTCCCTATTTAGCCACAATGTAAAGCGACTTATTAATGTATTAATGTATAGCGACTCTCAAGCAGGCACATAGTGCTTGCATTTCGCATGGACTGAGAACCATCCAGTGTAGCGACACCGTTTATTTCGTTTCGTTCGTTCTTTACAGAGGTAAAAAACGAAAGCATCAACAGCGCTATAAACAGAATTTGAAAGTGAAATCAATAAAAATAATAATGGGATTTGAAAAGTTGCGTTCGAATACAAAACCATCGACTTCATACTTTTTAACTGCGCTATGATGACCATAATTCATATAATATATATTGGGATTTAAAGTATTAAATGTGTTAATCCCGGTTATAAGTTATTTATGCGCCAAATATCATCTAAATCCCTTAAACGCATTTCTGATAAAATAAACGGACAAACAAATAATTTTATGTTTATAATATTTGTTACAAATGTTGAGCATTTATTTAATCATCTATAATAGGTTTATTTTAATATTTTTTAAATTGTTATGTGTACTTAGGATACGTAAAACATTTTATAGAAAACGTATAAAGCTTTATTACAACTGTACAATGACGATACATTTCTTTAGAATTGTACAAAGACAGTAATGTTACACATAAGGTGAATTTTGGGTATTTTTGTACAGCAAACAGTCGTTAATGGTCGTCTGAACTTAGTATCCTGATTTGTTTAATTTTGTTTCCTGGTAGAATTTGGTTCGGGAGTGGCAAGTAGTTACTATCCGATGTTGAAGGGGAAGCTTAATTTATTGATATTAGCGCTGTCAAAGGATTGCTTGCGCCTCTCCCTTTGAATTTCATGCCCTATTTGGCTGAGTAACCGCAAGGCGGGTTACATAATTCTCGAACTACGATCTGTTTATTGTGCATAGTATTCAATTTCTAATATTTACTTTGAATATGCTCCCTTTTTTCATAGACTGGATTGATTGAGATGTAATCTAATGTGTTTGTGTGTAGTTTCCAAATTCTAGCAAATCCTTACACTGAATGTGTGTTACATACATTCGATATAAGGGTTTTTTGTATATCAGCATAAACAAGCGACAATAACTCGTTCCTTCTATTTTTTGTATATCACACACACAGTATTTTAAAAATAAGAGTTAATACCTTTTAGGCAAGTGTGTCCTAATCTAGACCTAATTATCGATTTTTTTAGTCAGGATCAATCACGACCTTTTTTTTTAAGAAAACACCCATTACGTTTACTTCTACCTTCTACCAACTAATCAATAATAGAATTAGGTTAGCATAATAGATTGTAGTTCGTAATATTGCGATAAGTGTCCCAGCATTAATACGATTCTCGTGTAACTGTTATAATCTGGTCGGGCGAACTGCTTCTCGCAGAAAGTTTTGTTCTCCATTTGCTGTACTGCAATGTTAACTCGAATACATACGAGTGGCTCAGTTATAATTATGTTACCGGAGTTTTAATTGAAGATTGTGTCACAGAAATCTTGTGTTTTTGTAACTTAATTATGACCAGTTAGTGCTTGTTTGTAAAAGTTTTGTTTGAATGCGGTTTTATGTTAAAATACAAGTTTAAAAGGAGATAATAGGTTAGACGTTAGATAAGTGAATTATAAAATTTTTAGTTATACCATTCCTAGTGTCAATGTTGAATTATATCGTAGTTAAAATAGACAAGTAAGGTTACATAAATTTACACAGAGTTGAATATTGTAATGTAAACATCGATGGGGCTTAAAAGGCCTCATCGATTTTAAGTGTGCAAAATAAAATATTCAGGGTCTATGTTTTCAAATATGAAATTCTCACGCTTTTCAGACAAACGGAAAATTTTTATATTAATATCTAATTATTTATAACTTCTGTTTTTAAATTTTTCTCTTACCGTCTTCCGTACAATCTTCCAACCCGTATTTCTTAGCCTATGACCATCTCCAAAATATTCCGCATTGAATTGTCAAGGTTCCATCTCGTTGCGTTCATTAGTTTTGACGTGATTGGTAAACACAAACAAATATATTTATTTTTATATATTTAAAGATCAGTACATAACTACCCCATATTTTAGGCTAACTTGACAGGTCTATTATCACAATAAATAATGTAACTCTCTTGTACGGACTCGGAGTATGATAATGAGATGTCTGTGTGAGTTATTTAAATTATAACCATTAACTGGAGTAAGCTCTAGTGTTTTGTATGTGTTAATAAAAATTTTAATCATATTCTTTTTGATTCTAATAATTAATGAAAATATTAATTACTTGATAATATGGATGTCGTTTAGCTTTTACACGTAATTGTTACTTTTATATAACGTAAAATTAATATAAAGGTGTCGATTGTAGTACATTAAGTGCTTTGCCACTAGTGTTTAATTAAGTTTACGCGTATCTTAGGTTTTCTTCTATTACTAATGGAAGTAGACTAATATCCTTTATTTGTAACTGTAACGTTACAACAAAGAATAAGAAGTAGTTTATATTTATTTGTGTATTTTAATTTATATATATATATATATATATATAATATTATATAATTAGTTATTTAAATGAAGTATAAAAAGATGAGTCACAAAGTCATATTATACTTCATAAAAGCTAGTGAGTGACTTAGTTCAACCCTGCTTCAAAATTATTCCTTAGAAAATATCTTCTACTCTTAAACTCTAAACTTGCTAGATCTCTTAAACCTACTTCATGCGGCCTTACTCTCAAGTTTCATCTTTGTAAACCAAGCGATTTTCAACATTTCATGATGAGTGTCAAAATATTGAAATAGTTTTGATTTACTCTTAGAATATATAAAACAAAGCTCGTGTATATATACGATATACACTCATATGAGTGTGAGTGTGAATTATGCAGCAGCATAATTATCATACTCATAATTAAGCGCAGGCGACAGGGCATTCCTTTTCACTCAAGTCATGGGCCGGAAACGTAGCCCGGTAAATCTAGAGACTAGCTTTACGCAGATATTCATATTTTTATGGAAATTAAGATTTGGAATGAAAATGCATTTATTATATTTTAAGTCTTTGTGATATACTTTAGTTTTTATGTAGTAGTTTAGTAGATTGTAAGGTGTATCAAACTTGATGGACAAAAAGTAAAATTAAAGTTTGTTTTTATTAAGATATATATTAATATATATATTAAGATATATATTAATATATATATTAAGATATATATTAAGATATATATTCTATAGGTACATAAATATTTCTCAGTGTAAAGTTTAAAATTATGTCAACATATCAGAGCTGGAATTCATTAATGGCTTTTCATTAAATATCGTTATTTTAAAGTTTAAAGATAATTGTAATGTAACTAAGGTAAAATCAAACTATAACAATAATTAAAAGAAATATAAGTGTATGTGTACGAGTGACTAATATAAAAAGCCACTTGTAAAATATTTCTATACATTTCGGCGCTTATTTCCATCGAGTAGAATAAATTATAATAAAAGGGAAGTTTAAGAGCGAACGCTTAATTTATTTATGGTTCAGTTACCAAAGGCTGTTTATTTGGCACAATTAATACATAATTGCGAAGTCTTATTTAACTACGTCGATATAAACTTTACACAAGTGTTGTCAAATTGGTACAAGTAATTACGCAATAATTGACGTGATGATGAGTGCTTCACAAATTTTTGCTGTATTCCTACTTCAGGTGGATTAACTATTTTGAGCTCTGAAACAAATATAAAGATACTATTGCAAATACCCATCGTGGCGCAGTGTGATAACCTCTGACTGTAAACGAGATTGGTTGTGGGTCAAATCCCACTGAGGGAATGATTTTATTTAAAATATTTTCATTTCTCGTCTCGTCGACGTTTTCAGGTGGAAAGTGAAGAACAGAGTGTCTTGACACTAGGTTTCCTCTCACTAACCTGTTATGCGTTAAAAAGTGTGTGTGAAGTTGTATGTAACAAATCATTATCACTTATTATTTTTGTATTAATTATGCAATTTTAAAGTAATTCCTTCCATAATGAATTTGTTTTAAGAAAAAAATTAGAAGCATATATTGTTTAATTAAGCTACTACACAAAATTATTTTTTGATTAGCATTTTAAGAAAACGTATAACAGTTAAGTCGTAGCGGGACTCGAACCTGCGCCTCTTGGAAGTTTTCTGTGCTTACAAAAGGCCCGGGTACGAGTCTCGCTACGCTAGTCGTATAAATAATAATATTTTTCTTATTCCAAATGTGTGAATAACATTTTAAAAATATCAAACATAATTTTTGGTAACCAATCCTGTAATTTTTATATTATTACGGAGAAAGCATAGCTAGATAATACAATGACTAGAAACTCCATTGTCAACTATTGTGCAATTCTATATCCATTTACATATGGTCCATATGCAACATTTCTATACTACGTTTAAGATAGTTACAACATAAAATAAAAAATAAAAATTGAGTGTAATTTTCTTTTCAGTCGAATTTGAAGAATGTTTTTAGCCAATCAGTTACACTTATAACAAAATACTAATTCCTCAATATATACAGTAATACTTACATATTATTAAGTAAATACAAAATATCTAAATATTTTAGATATAAGGATCAGCAAGCAAACAATTTGTATGTAATACCAATACTATTTCATTGGGAATTTGTAAACGACATGTCAACCGGTTTCAAGATCGAATTCGAAATGTAATCGAACTAATGCATCCAATTTGTGGCGCCCTTAAGGCCAAGCATTTCCTTGAACGTCTTAGTCTTAAATATATAGTGAAATAAAAGAATAAATAATTGTTATTCGAATACTAGCGGGCTATCTTGGCTTTACACAAAAATAAACATTCACCTTTCATGGTGATTTAATTACAGATAATCGATATTTTTGAATTCATTTCAAATACTTTTTTTATGAGACTATTATGGTTCAATGGGACAGCGTCTGATTGCCAACACGTATGTTTGTAGGTTCAATTCCCACTCGATGGAATGATTATGTTCAAATTATTTTCGTATCTTCGCTCTGGTGCGAGACAAAGGGAGGCGTTAAAAAAGGGTAATTAAAAAAAAATGTGTAACAAATATACTTTGAAAACATGTTGTCTCTCAAACATCTGGTCTTGTAATAATCGGTTTTTCTAATTTCACTTATTTCGAATAAGCATATAGGCTATATTCAGTTTATAAATTAAATATATGATATTATAGGAAAATTATTTTATCTTAAAATTACAAAATAAAGTTTCTCATAATATAACAACGTAGTGTGAGTGTGTATAAATTAGCAACATTGCCTGCTACTGATACCGTACCCGGTAAGCGGCACTAGCGCATGCATAATTCCTTAATAAATAGTTTAGCCAATAATAAAAAGTATATTGCTAAAGCACAATATTATAAATTAAGAGAAATACGGCACTCGATATGAATCTAAGTGGTTTTTTTGCAGTATCCATGTATTATAAAAAATTAAATAACATAAATATGTTTGATTTTAAATTTAACCTAAATTGAGAGACCACATATTTAGAAAACGTTTAAAAATTTGAATGCAGCGGGATTTGAACCCGCGCCTCTTGAAAACCGTTTAAGCGCTCTGACCGCTAAGCCATGCGTCCCACCTCCAGCTACGTTGAAATTCTTATACGCTTATTACAACTTATATTTGTTGTTAGCATCTCTGTAGAGAGATTTTTACAAATTTCTGCTACCCAAAGATTATTCTACGAACAATCGTCTGGCAAGAGAGAATGCTATTTATTAAATATATATTTTGATAACATTTTTTAAAGTGTTATTCCCACATTTAGGAAATTGAAAAAGACATATTTAGAAAACGTATAAAAATTTGAACGCAGCGGGATTTGAATTTGATTTTTCAATTTCCTAAGTGTGGGAATAACACTTTAAAAAATGTTAACAAAATATGAGAAAACACATTTTATTCTTTTTAAATTCACATGTACGTTAAACATTTTTAGAAAACGTATAAAATTTTTACGCAGCGGGATTCGAACCCGCGCCTCTTGGAATCCATCCAAGCGCTCTGACCGCTCAGCTAACCGTCAAATTTCCTAAGTGTGCGAATAACACTTTATAAATACATGTACGTTATTTATATATATCAATTATATTTCTAGAAACAGAAATTGGCATCGCTTAACATTAGGATTCGGATTTAGGAGATTAGTGACTGAGATAGAGATCTCAGTTTTCTCCACACTACTTATTTGTACATATAAGTGAATTCACAATCAGTAGAAATGCTAATTAGACACACCCAAGAGCTTGCTATCTGAAAACAACTGCATTCATATCCGATATTGTTACAGTGGTAATCAAAGTTATACCCTCGCTGTAATCGTACATCCCCTTTGTCATAATGTTCATTTATCTTTTATAGCTCTTCCTCATATTACACTTACTTTGTTACATAGATACATCAAAAGAATAGAAAAGTTAGGTTGGCAAAGAAAGTTGCTGTCAAATAATATAAAATTGAATTTGCTATGAACCTTACAAATATGGTCGTAAAGTCTAGACGTCTTTACGGCGAAACTTTTTGCTACCTTATCATATTTGGATGCAATTATGTTAAAGGAAATTATTTTAAATGATTTGTGTAATATAGGATGTGTGTAAAATATTTTTGATTATTATTGTAAACAATTAAAACACTTCCGAATGATTTCTATAGAAGAACGAAGATGGTCGTTAGATATATTTTTTGTGTCCAAAATTTTCGCCCGCCGAATAGATTGCCCTCAGTTGCTTAACAAATTTAATATACATGTACCAATGAGGCTCCCACGTAGTAAAATCACTCCCCATTGCCCACCACCCCGGATAAGTGTTTGGATAAAACACTTATCCGGGGTGGTGTTACTGTTACCTCTTCTGTTCCTAAGCTCTGCAGGTTTGTTAATGAGACAGTGACCTACTAGATATTAACGCTGATTCGACTAACAAAATTCGACTCTTGTTGAATAATAAGCTCCAATCATCTTAAAAATGTATGTATTATCCTAAGGAATTATATTTTATTTCATTTTGGTTTAATTGTTTGGTTTGTTTTGCTGAAGCTCCTCTTAGGAGCTCATTATGCTTTTTCTTTCTTGCATGCTGTATCCGCCTGTAAGTGTTTGTTACACTTAGATTATGTTCCGTTTACTGTTTCTTTTTTTGTGTATGTAACGTCTAAACAAATATTGGTGGATCAAATAAATAAATAAAATAAATTATATTCTGAGTATTAAACGCTCTTAATTTGGCCATCCAAAACAAATACAGTCCTTTCTACAAAAATCTTTAATATCAACAAGATGCGATATTAATATAAAGTATAACTTGTCAAGATATTTGATTTAATAACGTTAAGTTACAAGTCCGTAGCTACAGGAATATAATAAAGTAAGAAACCTGACAGAAGAATTTGCTGAAGTTAAACTTGAAGTGTATCTCTGTAGTTTTATTAAAGACGCAGACAGCGCGCCGTGCAGGTGTTGGCGGCGTAGTCTAGCCGCTAAGCGACAATCCAATTTCATTTAAAGTTCCCACAAGAGCTGTGGATAACGGGAACTGTCCTCCTTATTTTATAAATTGAAATTGTATTTGAAATATACTTGTAATTTTTATTTATTTACATGTAAATATTGATGTTGGTAAAGAGTGGGCTTTATTTTTTTTATTTATTTAAGTAATAAATGTTTACATAGAAAAATGCAAATTCAAGGTGCCATCATAAACTCATTCGAGTTATACCATGCACCAGCGTCGTCAAACATTTATGCAATTAAAAACGTGTAACAATTTTAAATATAATTTTCACCCACACATATACAAATAAACAAGTTAAACCATAAATAAGTAGAACTGTAGGTAGATTTACATGAACGACTTTTCATTCAAAAAACAAAAGACTTCGAGTGTATCAGTATATACAGGCTCATTAAATTTTAGTAATAATTATTAATTATTGTTGATTTAAGTAGTTTTTTTACAATTATATATATTTTTTTGTAATTTTGTTAACATTTTTTAAAGTGTTATTCCCACACTAAGGAAATTAAAAAATACATATTTTATACGTTTTCTAAATATGTCTTTTTTTGTACTTTTCATATTTACGCAAACAAAATTCTGGGGAAACGTGTATCTCATTACTGTCATAGCTAGTACTTCTTGGTAATAACGTTTTGATATATCTTATATATTTTTGTGTTATTGTGTTTCTCACTGATATTAGAAGTTGATTGATAAGTTTAGGTACGATATATTTTAAAGAACTCTTACCATTTATGATGCAATTGTTAGGTAATAAGAGTTTTGAATTGACCACACTTCGAGTTGTTACATTATTTGAGCTCGTATAATTATAT
The DNA here is from genome assembly GCA_038994665.1 of Podotricha telesiphe. Taxonomy (NCBI): domain Eukaryota; kingdom Metazoa; phylum Arthropoda; class Insecta; order Lepidoptera; family Nymphalidae; genus Podotricha; species Podotricha telesiphe. The sequence goes on along the minus strand of JAOYRR010000286.1, from coordinate 210,770 downwards.
TGTTTCAAATTTTTATTAAAACAATGTTCAGACATTATCGTTAGCTCTAATTTTTCATTTATTGGTTATTATTACTCTACAAAATTAAAAAAAAAATCGTTGTAATAAAATAGATTTTTTTATATTAACAAGGTGTTTCATATGTTCTTCCGTAGCTTGACAGTCCAAGACTGACTTTATCTGACTCAGATAAAGACGTGTACAAAAGCAAAAGCGTTTTATATGGTACTTTATATTTCACTAGATGAAATTTTGCAAGTATCCCTCTCAGTCTGGCACATACAAGATTTATATGAATTTTCCAGTTTAGCCTACTATCGATAACCATTTCTACATAAGTATGAGTGTCCACCAATTCTATTTCGTAACATTCAAAAAATAACATATTATTATTTTGGTGTAAGCATTCATGGTTGTGTTTTTAAATAAGTACTAGTTCTTCTAGGAGACGCTTCTATTTTGGCTAGTGCTAATGTACGTCAACTTAGTTTTATTAGCGTTGAGTACTAGTCCGAAATCATGCGACCATTTGGTGAGCATATTAAAGTCCTCCTGCAGTTGAATAGGAGCCTCTGTAATATAACCAGCAGCTATGACACAGGTGTCATCTGCAAACTGATACATCTCACTTCTCTTAATTACATTTCAAATGCTATTTATGTAAGTCAGGTAGTGCAGAGGACCCAGTACAGAGCCTTGTGCCGCACCTTCTGTTAACTGTACGATACAGCTGACGCATCACTGACCCTTACAATATGTTTTCTATTACAAATATAGTTTTCGCATCGAACAAGTAGCTTTCCTCTTATTCCGCTATAGCAAAGCGATTGCAACAGCTTGTCGTGTCTTAGCGTATCAAAAGCCTTCATATAGTCAATAAATATAATCAATACATGTTCTTTATTATCTAGATGTTTATATATGCTATCCGTAAACGACGATAGCAGTTGGGTTGTGCTCTTTTGAGGTTGGAAACCATATTGCCATCATATTATTACCTGTATAAAACTTACATACTTGTTGGCTTATATGTTTTTCTGCAATTTTGCCAATAGTAGGCAGGTTATCAAGTTATTAGTATTTTTTATCTGTATAAAAAGTTAATCTCTGTGCTTGCATGCTCTAATATTTTATTTATTGATGAATACATTGTTTATAAGCGTTATATTAGAATTTTTTAAACTATTTCCGTACATTTTTTGTAACATTCCGTAAATTTTAAAAGTAAAAAATTTAAAATACGTTACATACATACGTAAAAAGTTTGTATATACATTTTAGAAATAGTTAAAACAACATTTAGTTTTAAATTTGTATCCATACTCAAATATTGTTATATATCTGTATTATATAGTATGTACAATACCAATTACATATTATGTACTTGAAATGAAGGCTCGAGAAACAAAATTCCTCATTTAGAATATTTTGAAATAAAATATAAAAATATTATAAAAGTTGAATGCTTATTTGCATTCTAGTGAAATGGTGAATCATTTTTCCTTGATTTATATAAAATTATTCTAAGCTTTTAGGCAATCATCGGTTCTTGATGCATCTTACGAGATCAAACGCTATTATGCAAATATCCTTTCGTAGCGTCGTTTGTTCTTTGATTACTAAGCAAATCAAACACGTCTATTGTTGTCGTCGTGGAAGGAGAAAAGTCAAAGGAATTTCAATTTTATATTCAGTGAGTTCCTATTTGATATATGATTGATTTCTGGTATTTCGGGTGTGTATGTTGACTTGTGACTTATAAAAAGAAAGTAGGCCCAAATCACAATCAAATTTTAGAGTGGATTCTCTATATTGTAAAATCTTAAAACATATGTACTAATCTGTGTCATATACACACATATACGTGTAATAAAATTATTATATTATAACCGATTGAAGTGAAATAAACACAAAATGTTAAGAGAAGCTTACCACAAAACAAAAATCAAATTTGCATTAAATCGGTTAATTCATTTCAGAGATTAACGTGCACAAACAAACAGACAAACAGAAAAGAATATTAAAAATCATTGTTTTAGGTTCTATTATATTGATAAATGCCACTGACAATATTTCCTTTTATATATCTTCTATGTACAGACAGCGATCAATTATATTCTTATTACATGCATAGATATAGATATCGTGGTTTTGCTTGCCATAAATTGTTACATGAAAGGATGGTATTTTGGAATGTTTGTGTCCCACGGAACTGTAAGTTCTACCAGTATTACGTGTTTTAAGCTTCTAGGGTTTCTTAAGCCTATTATCCCACGTACTGTACTATACGTCCAAGACCATAGTGAACCCTTTTAACTACTGATAGGCATTTAAACAAAATAAACAAACCCATATATATACATATGTTTAGTATTATATAGAATAAATTTAATAATAAATATTTTATTGCCTCGTTGGTCAAGTAGTCACAAGGGCGACTGTCAAGCAAGGGATTTCACTAATTCATACTAGGCAGCTTAGCCGCCGTCATTACATAAATAAACACCTAGTGGTACGCATTTCCCACTTTGAGAAACCCTGTTCTAAAGTAAAGGAAAATGTTCGAACTGGATGTCGAGATATCAAAATCCTAAAAGATGTTATACTGTTTCTCATACAGGTCCATCATGAGTCCAGTCAGGTTATTTTACAATATAATACATATATACTTTATTGGACACACATTAAATATTATACACAAACAAATAGAACAAAAGATACAATTAGGCGGCCTTATCGCTTAAAGCGATCGCTTCCAGGCAACCTTTCGATATTGGAGTCATATAAAGTGTGCTAGTCAAGTGCTATACAAGTGCACAATAGGACATTTACACATATAAAATATAATATATATTATATTAATACATACTACAAAAATAACTACTATTAATAGTTTATTAATACACATGCGTATATTCATAAACATACATACACGTACACTCACACATATGAATAACCTAATATGTATCTACACAATTATAAGGATACATATAAAAATATATTAAAAAAAAGAAAATAAAGGCTAAACTTAAATGTTTAAATAATAATTGTTAAGCTTAACTTTTGGCAGATCGAATTTTAATTGGTAAAGAATTCCATAACCGGGCAGCTTTGATAGTAAAGGAATTTGAGAAAAAGGAAAAAGAGTGAAGAGGAATTTCAAGTAGTAGGATTGTGTCGGAGCGTAGAGAACGGGAGTGGGTTTTTAAGTAAGGAGTAGAAGGATTAAACAATACGGAATAGAGAAGACAGAGTATGTGAGTATGCCTGCGTAGTCGGATAGGGACCCAGATTAGCTTATTACGACATTGAGAAGTGTGTTTATATTTACGTATACTAAATATGAATACTTTTTTCTACTTACCTCTCCTGCTTGTAGTTCCCAAGATAAATACTTGTCTAAAATAACACTTAGATTTCTCAGTCCCGTTAATTGGAGATATTTGCGTAATATCAACTTTCAGCAATAATCTAGAAATATCAATCGAAATTGATCGACTTTTTAAACGATTTATCGTCGGCCCAAAACAGTTGCTCCAAGTTAAAATTTGTTTGAGATCATTATTTATTCTCATGATGTAGATTATTAAGAGATTAGTAGAGATAAAGTTAGACAAGAATTTTTAAGACAAATAGTAATAATAAAAATATATTACATTATTAAGTATTTGTTAAAATAGATTAATATATATTTAGATAGTGTTAATATTAATAAAAACATTATTTATTTTTGAGTGTCTAAAGCACTTCCTTATATTTTAAGTTGGCCTTGTCATGCGTGTATGTCTATATGTAAAGTATATGTATGTAAGTTTACATGTATCTACATTTCTATATATGTATATATGCACATCTCACGAATAATTCATTGATTTTATTGTTTGTTCACACTATCCCATACTTAATTTGCTATTTCCTATGCTTTAAGGTTGCCTGGAAGAAATTGCTACTTTAGCGATAAGAACGCCTGTTGTACTCGATACCAGTATTCTTATTCTTTTGTTTTTCAGTTCGAGTGTTTTTTTTAAATATTTAAAAAAAAATTAAAAATTTAAAATAGAAGAGGAAGACAACACGCCACCTTGTGGGACGCTAGCATTGGTTAAGGACCATTCTGAAAAGGAATCTACTACTCGAACGCGCTGCCAACGTCCGTACAAGTAAAAACATAACCAATCAACCAGCTCAGGACATATATTAAGAGAAATCAGCAATAGCAATCAGATAGCAAGTAGTATGTCAAAATCAACAGTGTTAAAAGCATTACTGAAGTTTAGCAATGTCAGCACCGTAATCTTCTGAGCATCCATATCCAGTCTAATGCCATCTGTGATCTTGACTAATGCAGTAGTCGAACTATGACCATGGCGAAAGCTAGATTGTAATGGATTTTATGAACTATGCTTCAATAAAAATATGTTAAATTGCTTGTGAACAATTAAAAATACATGTAAAATTGAGTAGTGTAGTGTGTATATGTTGGACGAGCCTTCTTGCACAAACTCCATGGAACTGTTTTTTGTTGTTATTTGTATTTCTCTCTTCTCTTGCTGCTGAATAACTAACTGATACGCGTTTAATTCTAACACTTTGTCATGGCATCGCGTGTATTGTCTGCTATCTTGGACCTTACCAACAAATATTTGGCTGTACTTATTGCCTCTCTACAACAAGACTTCTCGGTTGCTTTACCCCATTTTAAATACTTTGATCAAGGGCAGTCGTTTGAAATGCATTAAGATACAATTTAAACAATGCTGGAGACCAATCATGAATAATGGTGCGCCATTTAAAAGTTAATGGAATACAAACTCTCCTATGGTTCTAAGCCTCATTACGTGTACTTTATATTTATAACTTTCGTGTGTTACAAATAAAAGATGACGTCTACGTCTTGAACTTTCCTATTCGACCCTAATCCTGCTCTGTTTGATTGTGCTCTTATCATAAAATGTTTATAAAATTGAAATCTGGGCTCGAGTTTGTGGCACTTCTGCCTTTTGGAAGCGATGTGATAATATCACCATGTGACCCGTCCCGAATATGAGATGGTTTCTTTAATTTCAATCCTAAACTATTTTTAACTCTATATAGGACTGAGCCGTTGATCAATCCAAAATTTAAATGTATTTATGATATTATCATCTAACATCGCCACGAGGTTTTTATTGATGTCGTTTACGACGAAAGGCCTATTAAGGCGTGATTTTAAGAAAATTTTCGTAAATCTAAGGGTGACATTACTTATAGCTTGGCGTTCTACCTTTTTGAAGATTATTTAAATAGTTATTGACAATTACATCTAAGCGTGGAATGCGGTCTTTGTAATCTTCAGAAATTGTAGAAACGTTTTTATCGCCAATTACAAGTCCCAGATCGTATGAGGTAAATGTGGTATTTCGTCTTTATAGACACAGAACTTTAAGTATACGTAAAATAACATGTCAAGCAATATTAATTGGTAAAATACACAAGGCGCCAATAATGGCATATTTGTTTAATTATTATTTTAAAGAATCTATAAAATATTTTTATTATTGTATCGACTCTAAGAGCGACTCCATAATGCCTATGTATCTTATTTAATCAATATGTATATGACGAAGGAGGTTCGCCGTAATTGTTTTCAAAAAGTGTGACGTCAGCATGGCTTCGTCTTCAGTATGACTTCCTTAGTCTGGGCTGCCATCCATCTTTGAGACCATGTTCTTTGGTTATAGCCAGAAAAGTTTTGCAGTTCAGCCACCAAGAAATCCTCTAACATCTCCACATAACGCTATGAATTCACTGGAACTGCACGCCCCCTTTAGTTTTCAAAAAAGTCAGGGCTGATAATTTTTTCTCATACGGTCACTTTAGGCGAATGAAGGGGTTTCTGATGATTGCATTTCGGATTTAATTCTGCTTATTTACGTGCCCATAAAGATGAAAATGAGCTTCATCCAAAAAGAAGATGTTGGTAAACGTTGAAAAGCGCTCAATTGCCTCATTAAGACCTCCATTTTCCACACTTTTATTGAGTTGCGGAACTCGACGCCGCTGCTTGGCCTGGATGTTTAATTATTTTGTTTGTGAAATAATAATATATACTAAAAATATTACAATATAATTTAAAATCATAATGTTTCCTAATAACAAACTCGCTCAATTATAATAATTAACTAAAGCGCTCTAAAATGAATGACATGAACGGATTTAGATATACTTACTATGCCACTCCGATATTAAGTATTAAATCTCGATTAATATATGCTTTATTTTTTATTTAAATCCTTAGATCTTAATAAAAAAATATTAATAAAGTATAAGCTAATATTAATAAGCATAAGAAATACTACTACAAGCCACTGATGAGGTGTCCATGTAATACGATTCCCGGAGACTTATCTTCTGTAAATTATATATATAACAGATGGCATAAATACGTGCTATTACTTATAGACCGGTCCAATGTACCTAAAATATATTATTACTTACTAATATTAGATATAATTTACTTCACTTGTGAATAATCTATATAATTTGATTATGACAGTTGATTATGACGGTATAAAAACTAACATATATATTAAAAAAGAAATATTTAGAAACCCTAAGTGTGCGAATAACAGTTTAAAAAAATAACATACATATTGTTAAGGCTAGGCTCTAAGCTAAAATTCATACATATTGTGTGGTAGTTATCAAAACACAAAGTAATTTTAGTGTGTCAGTTTTTTATTATTCTACAGAAACTGCATTGAATATCCGAATAAAATCTATCAGACTAGAGGCTCTTACCATGTCAAAATCATTTGTATGCAGTACATTTGGCTTGATTGCACAGCAATATGCAGACAGATAGACAGACAAAAAATACTGGTAGTTAGTTCTTTAATTTTCACGATTATTACAATTTTTGAAATTAAACTATTATTATATAAACTATATTGAAATTAATCCAATCGCGCAATCCGATTACACCAGAGAGCAAGATACAATGAGCTCATTTTGCAAGAATCCAGAGCAACTAAGCAATAGTTGGCGGTAGTTTATATAATAATTGTATCAAATGACAGACAAATGCCACCTCAATCAACCTATGACCACGGACTACTGTAAAGTGTTCAAAACGTCGGGTTCTAAAATATATTTTCGAATACCAATATTATACACGATTAATGCGGTAAAAATAGTTTCTAATTATATATTTTCTACATTATATAATTTCTGCTGGTAGTTGTATCGCTTCTGTTATAGATATATTACGGACCCAATTAATATATATTACAAATCTTTCGTATATATTCTCTTTTACTATATTATATAAATGTTGCAGAAATTATATATTATTTTGAAACGTTAATATATTGATTTTGAGTTAAGCGTGTTGTTGAAAATTGAAACTTTACTAATATGTGTGCCTACTATATTGACACCAAAATAAGTTTAGTAACACAGATGGGACGAGGTTAACTTATTCCACAGCGGGCAAGTGAATAAATGAAAAATGAAAATAATTTTAAATATAGCCATAGTTATACCTCAATATCACAACGTTTTTATAAAACATCTAAACCAAAATGTACTAATTAACTTTAAGCCTTCAAAGTTTATTAACATTTATTAGAAGATTTAAATTTTCTAAGTTTGTCTTTAATGTGAAATAGTTTTAGCCTTGCGGTTACAAGTAACGATCGCACATTGTCAGTGGTTGTAGTAATTTACTTAATGCACGCATATATTCACATTAGCTCGCTCACTGGGCGATATTTTAAATCGGATCGTTAAATTTCATGTGATAACGATAAGTAAAGTAAAGTTTAGTAAAATTCATGGTCTAAACTTTTTTCCTTGCTTAATATTTAATTTCTGAACGCATCTTATTTGACATGTGCGCACAGCTTTTATAAGATAATATAATTTCTATATGTTTTCTGATCTTTTAAGCCTCCCTTGGGCTTGCCGTTCTCGAGTTTTAGCGAAACTATGAAACGGCATTTCATTTTTATATACACAGATGAACACAATTGGTCCAATTTTCATGTATTTATTTTCGATGTCATGATACGTTAAATAATATCCACTTTTAGAAGTACAGCGTGTTTGAATAGTTTATTAAACAACTAACTTTCTTCAGCCAAATCGAAAACATAAATTGGTAATATTGATAAATATTCTTCTGAATTAAATTTAAATCTACAACCATCGTGATTTGGTACTTTCTAACCGCACCACCAAGGTCCTGAAAGTATAGAAACTGTTGTCAGAATTTATGAGATATAACCGTCAAAATCCGATGAATTAGAATTCTCGTATGATTGCAACGAATTTGTAATATTAAAATTATACATTTGAAAAATAAAATGTAGTCGCCAGCTTGATATATTGTATATACAATATACAATATATCTAGCTGGCGAATGATAATATAATTTCACTTCATTTTTACATTTAATTTGTTTCAAATGAAAAAAAAAAAACAATTTTATTTAAGTTTTGTGTCAAAACACTCTGTGGCGGACTCAGCTCCATTCACTTGCATGTAACCTAGACCCTTGTGATTAGTATACTTCATATATATTTTTGCTAAGATGTGTTTCAGCAATTGTAATAACTTCGTCGTATGTATTAGAAAGAGTTAGTAAACGATAATCAAAAGTATTCAAGAAAACAATGTCTATCAATATTGTTAGGATATTTTAACAATAAATATGACACTAGCATGGTAAGTCCTGTCAGTCCCTGTCACGATGGTTGTGGATTCATTCTCCACTGGAAAAAATATATGAATTATTTATAATATAATGATTATATATAAAATAAATTATCTTCATTTTCCTTGATAGAACCAGACAAAGTACATAGAGTTTAGCCACTCATCACACAATGTCTCGTATTTGGGCGGAAAATGGAGAAAGACGTGTCTTAGCACTATAATCTCTATAGGTTAGATGCCTGTTAACGTGTTACGTGAATATAATGCGAACTGATTGCTTAACTGGATGTAATTAATATATATTTTTTATATTTATACATAACATTTAAAAGCATATAAAGATTATTCTACATAATTTACCGATTAGTAAAGAAACATGTTTGTAAAAAAGCTTTCTTAAACGAAAGACGAAAATGAAAAAAGAAAAAGTCTGTTATGTTGTTAAAATAAGCTTATTAAATTTTACGTTTAATTCCTTTGAAGATAAGTATATCGATAAATATTTTATAAAATAAAGCTTAGTAAAAACGAAAACAATATACATTTTGTTTTAATATCGTTAATAAATAATAATTATTATATATTTTTTGAACTTCACGCTTTTTTTAATAGGGAAGGTACAGAGAACCTAATGTCAAGGCACTCCATTCTCTATTCATTCTGCACTCATTTCTCTCAAAATAAAAAGGAAAAAAAAGAAAGAGACATTGCCTCACAACTCAATTAATAACTACAACAAATTGCGCTTACAGCCAGATAGATGTCCACTGCTAACTGCAAATTGTAAATATTAACATAATTATTAATTTTATAGTTTTTACTCAAGAACAATCATAGAACTTTCAAATAACAATAGTATTTTAAAAGTGTGCCACAAAAAAACCTAAAACGCATACGAATTTAACAATCTGGATAACATTTGTGTACACACAAGTACTAGCAGAGCTATGAACTGACGCATATTCGTAAAGGCAATTAAACTGGCATAGTCATAAATTTCCATTATTGGGTAAACAGGGTTACGCGTGAGAGTCAGTATTTTACATTGTCCAGTTGAAATTGCGCCAAGTGGTCTGCAGCTAAAGCATAGTTTGATCACTGAAAACAACTTAACGGCTCACTCTATAATTAAGATTTTGGGTGAACTCCAAAATCAACGCAGCAAACGATTTGGCCAATCGTAATTCAATATATCTTTGTAGTATCGTGTTCAGCATCAATTTATAGTAGTCTCAATGTTACAGAACAGTTGAATACTTAAAGATTTTCCTTTTATTTAAGTGTAACGCTCTTAAAATCTTTGTTTGAGTGGTACATGCTTTCTTTGTTGATATTCATTCTATAACGTTCTAAGGTATATAAAGTTACATAACTAGTTGATTTTTAAAGATATTTTTTTTTTACAATACCTTGTTCCCTAGTTGGCAACACTGTTAACTTCCACTAGGGCCTAGTGGGTTTGAATTACGGATTGAAAGAGTGCGTAGGCATCCTCTACGACCTTAATTCGTTCAACTCTATCATCATCTCTAGTGATTGAAAATAGATATATGAAGATAATATATGGATATGAACATATCGAACAAATATATGAAGCCTGCATTCTGCCAGATATTCTGAACTGCATTCAAATAGGACAAGACTAGTTTTGGTTTGGTACAAATTAAAGTTTACTGCAGCGGCCCCTGGGGAGTTGTTATGGTAACACATATCCTACCGCATTAAAATCGGATTCGTAGTTTTGGAGATAAATGGCAAAATTGGTTTACGCATATACCGTCTCCGTACAGTCACGGGTAAAAATAGGAAACAAGCTACATAACACCATATTCGACCACGAAAGCTCATATTATTCATATTTCCACGAATCACAATATTAGAACAAATTGCAACTATTTTAAGATAACATCGTGAGGACTCCCTTGACGGCATTTGTATGAAAATAATATCCTTGCGCTTCCATTCCAGGGAGTCAAGAATCAGAAAGTATATTATAAATTTTACTAAATCAAAATATCAAGAGTTTTGCAAAATTTACAATAAGTGCTTTGTATTCTCTAATTTAAGAACTTATCCGTCCTTTTTTGTAGACATTATTCTTATGCTTAATTACTTGAACTTTTTCACTTTTTTATTATAATTTAGAAACAAGAAATATGACTTATCATAAATTGTCCAGATTATTTCACAAACAATACGTACTATGTAGAGGTTTTTAAAACAGTTCTATAAAACTACTTGATATTTATCAATCAATCAATTAATATTTATGTATCACTTTCTAAAATTATATATAACGTGGAATATTTTGAATAAATTTCAGTAATAATGAAGTTAGAAAATAAATGTCCTAGACAGTATGATATTTTTAATCGTATAAGATATACATTATTATGCATAGGATATTTTTGATAAATTAAATTCACGGAGGACCATCTACAAACGCTACCAGTCCTCAGATGATGACATAATTTTAATACCATCTTAAAACCTTTTATAGATGGCAAGTAGGGAACCCTCCACAATCCGCTTAAGAGCCGCAGGTGAAAAAAAACCGTATTCTGCGAGACAGCAATAAATAAATGGGCCATCTGAAAAATCCTGATCAAAGGAAACGGCGAGCGCAAAATGTCATTACTGAAAACGATCAAAACCTTTTTTTTTCAGCTTTTAGATATTCACGTTTCAGATCAACAGGTGACAGTTACGCATTCGATCCATTTCACGCGTGCTTAGCGAATACGAATTGACATTATGTAGATTTGTATAAATGATTAAAAGCTTTTATCTTTTGTTCATATTCCTATAAAATGTTGCTTCACAAATGTTTTGGTAACTAATACTTTCTTGATTTATGATTATATTTTTATGTAACGTTTGTATGAAGATTTACATTGAATGCTATTTTAATAGCTGTATTCTGATAAATTAATTAAATAACCTTTTAATAACTTTTTCTAGTTATTTTACAAAACATAACAATAAATTCTAGAACTTTGTATGGAAAGAGAAATATATTGTGATTTGTTAAGTATTATATAGGATGTTTTGATATATTTTACTCGTCACTTTTCGTTCGAATCAGGGGGATTGCGTGTTGGGGGAAGAAACTCAACACTGCACTTTGTCTTGAGAGCGGGGAAATAAAAATAATTAAATCATTTCCTAGGGTGACAATCGAACCCACATACATAGTGTTTACTGTCAGATGCTGTCACACTGTCACACAACAGCCAAATAAAGTGCTATTGCCATTCTTAGCATCGAAAATCTTAGTTATGGCGTTCCTCTGTCGACATAATCGTAAACTGAATTACATTTTATTCCCTATTGCCAATACTTTCTATATTTTTATTTATCTTCTCATAACGAAATATCACAACATACGTGGGAAAGTTATAAATCCCGAAACAAGCTTACAATATCCACATAAAGTTTGTGTTTACAAAGTCTCTTTGTAAAAACAGCTTATCTGGTGTGCTTAATCTTTATTTTGTTTCATATACAAAATTTCAAGGATTGAATTCATTTTGTTTATTTCTTTAGGAGGAAATATGAAAAAATGTACAATGAGAGTGTAATGTAAAATATTTATTCATTAATTACTTAAAATTTCAGAACTTCAGTGGAACACTGTCTTACTGCAAAGGCGATGATTGTGGGCTCGATTCCACTTAAATAAATTATTACATTTAAATTATTTTGATTTGCCTGCTTTGCTGGTTTGGTAAAACGCGGTGATGAGATCCGCCTCACAATTTGCAATTTCTCAGATTAAGACGAAAAGTGGAGAATTAATATTAATGAATTATCTAAGCCTATTCTGCTATAAAAATTAGTAAAGGCCTCAATTTCTAGTATTATGTTTCCATATGTTGTATCTATTTATATTTTAGTTAGACAAAATGCAGCACTGATTAAGAAATATTTGTAAATGGACAAAAAGTACCTACAACCTTATGTGATATATGGCCACGTTCTATCGGCAGATTCACACAAAATATTTATGTATTTTGTGTAAATCTGCATTTTTCATCTTTTTGCATACAATATTATCTAAAGACTGTTTCACGTTTTTATCTGCCGGTTTGCGTGTATGTAGATTTGTCTGTTATACATGTCTTTGTAACTACAGTACGGATTTGAATGTTTTTTTATTGTATAACTTTTCAACTTTAGTTTTAGTTGACAAATAAAAAATCCCATTGTGGCGTAATGGGACAGCGTTTGACTGTAAACTAGATATTTATGAATTGGGTGCCGCGATGGTATTTCCATTCGAAGGAATAATAATATTTAAGTTGTTTACAATGAGCGGGAACATTTGATGTGCTAAAAGACCTGAAAACTGTCATCTTAACGAAACTTAGTATATTTTTGTGTCCTAGTCATAATGTCCACATAAACTAGTTATAAATATATAAGATTTCAGATTTCCAAATTTCATAATAAGTTATCATAGAAGGAAATTTATAAAGCAGACAAAATTTTAAAGGTAAACCAATTAGAATAGCAGTGTTTCAGAGGCAATCATTCAAAATATTTTTCCGTACCAACTACGTAATCTGTTCAAAATCCGTCACGTCTCTTATATATTTTTCGTATAAAGCTCATATCTATCCTTCTTTTGAGCTTAGGCAAAAGTTAAAACTGGTCATTTTAGATTGCTATTTCCTTTGACGAGCAAAGCACGTCAACAGCCCAGAGTAGTATGAAGTCGGCTTTTCAAATCCACTGTTTCAGAAGGAAAATCCATATATATTTTGGCTGAAGCGTGCATTTTTATAACATTTTCCAGATACCTTACGTACATATAAATAAAGATGGTAATAGAATAAAAAGATTTCGCAACAGTAGTTCACATTTGGCCATACAAATGTGTCGGTGTAACGGACTTTTTATCGCTTTCATGTGGTACAGAAATAAAAGGAAGAAGACTTTTAAATGGTACAAATGAGTAATTTCAGCTACTGATATATTTTTTAAATAACATTTATTGGTGCGCTATGCAATTACATTTATATTTTTGGTTAAGTCATAGGTTTGACTTGCCTGAACTCACACTGTGAATGTGAGTTCTAACCCAGTTCAAGGAAATGCTTATATAGAAAAAAAATGTAATTAAAAATATATGGATAAGCAGAAAGTGAGTAATGGAAGCTAGCTTTGAATAGATTTTTCGAGGTTTCGTACTCCACAAATTAAGCAGGCGTAATTTCATTAAAGTTTTGGTAGTTTTAATGCATAAAATTGAAATTCTCATGAAAATGAAAAGAAATATAGTTTCCACAGAAAGAATAACAAAACATACGCCTTTAAACTTATTTTAAAATGCTTACGTTCAGTTTCACAGTTTCCAAAAAACTACCATATGTTTAACATACATGCACGTAAAAGACATATGTAGAAAGTGTCCCTTAGTGTGGGAATAACACTTTAAAAAATGTTAACAAAATATATACATGCACGTTTTGAATCGGTTTTCATCCACCTTTGGTACACATTTACCTTGTCAAAGGAAATCGCACACTGAAACGGCCACTTGTAGTGTTTTGCTGCTAAGCTCTGAAAACTGTTCGGTTTTACAGCGCATATGCGACGTCGAAATTTTAGCTATTTGAATGCACATTGATTTTTCAATTTATTATTTTTATCACATACTGAAAATTTGTTTTCGTTTAGTAACGTCACTTGTAAAATTTGTAATTTTTGAATTTATAATTTTAAAAATTAAACCGTTGGCCTTTGCGCGCTTACAATTTTATATCCCACAAGACAAGGTTGGTTGGTAGAGAATGCTTCTTAGCGTTAAGCCCACCTTTTGTACATTTTTTTTATTCTGATTCAAATTGTGTGCAATAAAGAATATATACAAATTTCATATTTATAAACAACTTTGCGCATATGATATTATGCATATCGTTTAGACGGTGTTTGACATATTTTTTTTAGATTCACCTGTATCTATCATTGTATGTAAGAAAATATTAAAACGCTGTTTTGACACACGTTCACACGTTTATAATTTGTTTAAAAATTTGCACAACTGTCCAGGTTAAATGACAATCCAATATTTTCGTTGTTAGAACGTTACGAATACCGTCAGCATAACCACTATAGCGAGGAAATAATTTACGCGTCTTTAAACAATACACAAAACTTAGATATGTTTACTACGCGTTTTAAGATTTTTACCCCTCGTTAATAAAATCGTTTTAATGAGAATAATGGCAGTAGTAGTTATGGATCACGGCAATTATTAAGTATGAAATCTCGAGTTTTCCAAAATATATTTTCGAAAATTACAGTATAAGCGAACAAATCAGTTAAAATAAGGTAGTACTATGAAATAAAAATTAGTACTTGCTTATTATTTGTGCTTATCAAATTAATTTTAATTAGTCTAAATATCTTACATTTTAATAACAGGGAGGCAAAGATAACCTAATGATAACCACTCTATATTTCACTTTCACGTTTGAATTGCGTGTTGGTAGTGCTACCGGAAACCAACACTGACTCGAGGGAATGGTTTTAAGTAATTTACTCTAGTGGAAATCCAGCCCACAACCAATCGCGTTTATAGCCAAACGTTGTCTCACTGCGCCACCGATGGCTTTGTGCTTGCATATTTCCTTGAAATGTATTATAGAAACTTGGCAGTAAAAATAATTATTTAAACATATTTATGGAAATTAATCTATATAAATATATATATATATATATATATATATATATATATATATAAATGAAATGATGTTTGTTAGTCTCGCTAAAACTCGAGAACGGTTGGGCCGATTTGGATAATTTTACCCAGCCCAAGAATCGTTTAAAAGGTCAGAAAGAAATTGCACGGAGAATAGTAAAAAAAACCATTTTATACAAAGTGTGCGTGCCTGTCAAACAGAATGCGTTCGAAAACTAAATATTAAGCAAGGAAATATCTTAAATTATGGAATATTGAAAGACTTACCATAAGTAAAATTCGGCCGCATGATTTTACTATATATAATTTATGCGTTCAATTGTTTGGCCGGTCATTTGATCTTCAGATTTATATTTACTATCTTAATAAGAATATTTGACAATAAACCTGACAAATGACGACAACCTTAGGGAAATGACACCGGGTCCCAGGATAGTTCTGTTCATTATCAGTTGACACAGTTATTAGCCAGGATGATGTAGATATACTACAGGGTTTTTAAATTTAGTAACATTCGTGGACTTCAACTCACAATTTACAGTTGCAAGTATGATGAGAAGTTGGTGTAATCAAGTTTCACTGTCCTGTTCCAATAACCATGAAAATGACGATTATGTATTTACTCCTAGAAAATGGCCTTGCATATTTTACTTAGCTTTTTGTTATTTTTAATTAATTTTGATACATTATTTGATTCTGAGACAATACAAAGTTCGTCGGGATAGCTAGTGAGCTCATTTAACCTCCTGATACACAAGACTTAGTTGCTTAGTAATCTATTTATTTATAAAGAGTCATGTAGCTTAAGAGTCAAAAGATCTGCTTTCCGCGTTTTAAATTATGTATTCATTTGCGGTCACTCGGCACTAGTCCTCGTGTGATGACGTAAGTTATATGAATCGATTGATATTACATTGCAATTATACCATGAATTAAATGAGTAACAATTAACACGTTTATAATATCTTGCCGTATCCCTCTTGCCAAAGTCCTTCCACTTGATCGACCATCTGAAACTATTTAGTTATTAAAATTAGGTAACTCATTATCTAATAAATATCGAATGATGATATTAAATTAGAATTTACAGCGTTTGCAAACACTAACGATTACTTAAAAAATTTAGTTTTTATACAAAAATAAGCTATTAAAATAAGATAAATACGTATTGATAAAATTAAGCCTCTATATGTTGGCTCTTCTTCGTTACAGTGTCCATCGACATGAGAGATATGCGTTAAAAGTCACTCCTGACCTATATAATAGTGTGCGCCAATTCTATCTATTCTAAGCTGAACTCTATGTATATAAGCCCGTCAATTTACATTGGAGGATTTGAAATATTAGAATCAATTATTTTTTCAACTTATCATACTACAAATTATCATTTACAGACAATATCTATATATAGAATTTTGTGAAAAACAAAAGTTTCAGCCAATTTAATAAAATACCTATTTTATAGCAATTATACCAAACAAAGTTTAAGTTCGTCTGAGTGGGATCCACGACCAATGACAGACCGGCACGGTATACTAATAGCTTATTATGAAATGTAGGTAGTGTTAAAAAGTTCGTGAATTTTTCATGTGGCCGACCGCGGATAGTCCGGCGGGAAATTAGCCTTTATTACTACGAGCCGAGTTCCCCACTAATAATGTAATAATTTCCTGTAGCCGTCCCTTTACTAAGGTTTAGTAGCAAGCACTCGCTCTCGAAGTTATAATTAACTAAACTGTACATTTTTTTGGATTTTTGTTCTATTAAAGGAGCGGAAAATTAATAATACAAAAATTAAAGTAGTCCCTGCAACTTCGTTTGCGTGAGTTCAATGACACTTTCTATCAAAATACCTATCATGCTGAATAACTTTTGATAAGGCGCAATTTCCTTATCTCTTATAAGCGGCTGGCGGTTAATGTTGGCGGTACGTAACTTACAAGAGCGGGAAATATGTTCATTTATAAATGTATTGTAATTTTAAAAGTGTTGTAAAATATCGTAAAGTTATTTCAGTAATTTAAGAACTAATAATGTAGCTTATACTTACAAGCTTACACAGCTAACACAATTTCTTAGAATAAATTTCTAGGAAAATTAGATTACTTACAATTTATTATATTATTATATACTGTAATTGTTATACTAATTATTAATACAATAGTCATAAAAAGCTGCATTGTCACAAAAGTTTTAATATATATGAACAAATTTATGTTTATTGATAAAGACAGTGTACTGCTGAGAAAGGCAAAGATGGCTAAAATTCTGCTTACTTCTAAAGACCAACATATATGCGAGGAAAATTGTTTACTCAAGCATTTCTAAACTAGGAACCCATTTCTAGTTCCTTTATCTGAGACTTAAAGCTGAAGCCAAAATGTAAAATAATAAAATACATCTAAATAATATTGATATATATTTATAATCCAATGGTAATATCATAGGACGTAAGTAATATTCGAAGAATTCGCCTATTCCTGTATAAAATTCGTAGAGGTCATTATTTTCGTTCATTTGCACGAGTTACGAAGCTTAATAAGATATCATTACACAGTACAATTTAGATTTTTATGTTAGCTACTTAAATATTTAATTCATAGGCCATCGTGGCGCAATGGAATTGCGTCTGAATGAAATTGTGAATGGTTATGGGTTCGATTTTTGCTTGAGGGAATGATGATACTTGAAATATTTTCATTTGGTTTAATTATTTTCTCTGGTAATCAAGAAATAGCGCGACTTGAGGTCCGCTACTCTATACGTAACACAGTCACCCTTTTAGGCATCAAGAGGTTAAAATGATCAACTTTTCATGTCAAATTCATTCTATTTAACCCTTTGACAGACAACGCATAGTCTAAACTACTCACAGGATGAACCTAAAATATGGCATATGAGTTTCTTGTAGAATATAGTACTGCCCAAAATTACTATGGGAATGGGAAAAACGAGAATATATATCTCGTGTTTTAGATGGTAAGGGTCCTGAAGTCGACGTAAACGAAGTTGGGAGCGACTTCTAGTAATTTATAGCAGCAGCTTCACGCTTTACCCGCATAGCCAGGTCAACGAGAACTTGGGGCCATGAAACTCCGTTCTCTATTTTCCGCCCAACATCAAGATATTGCGTGTTGAGTGGTGGAACTCAACACTGCACTTGGTCTTACCAGAGCGGGGAAATTAAAATAATTTAAAAAAGTCATTCCCCCGAATAGGGATCGAACCCACAACAAATCCCTTTTACAGTTAAGACGCATTTAAAGATTAGTAATTTATATGGCTGTCTCAGTAGTAAATCTATTAATTTATTACTAACGCCCGTGAAATATAGCTGTTTTCTATTTTCGGCGGCTTTGTCGTAAAACAATGAAACTCCTAGAAAAACTAAAAAATATTAGAGAAGTATCCTATGTTCATCGCAAGACCTGCAAGTATCTTTAAATAAAATTTCATCACAATCGGTTTAGCGGCTTGGCCGATGACGAAAGACAGACAGACAGAGTTACTTTCGCATTTATAATGAAAAAATCAAAATACTAACTGATAATGGTAGTATATATTTCGAAAAATATATCAAAAAGCTATTTACGAATAAATTGGATAGCTCGAAAGGTATACTTAAAAGTTTTATATTTTGTATTTAACCTGCTTGTTAAAGTAAACTGGCTGAGTGCTAGCCTAGTTACCTTGTGTAGTCGACCCGCGGCATCCGACGTCAACTGGGAAATCGGAACTAATTAAAGTGAAGACCGTGAATAAATAAAAAATTAATTCAACAGCTGCTGTATGTTTGTTTTTCGACCGCTTTAATTTTTTACTTTATTGACGGATTTTATAGAAATGTAAATTTTCTTATAAAGAAACGACGTCTTTTTGACACGAATTGAATGTAAATCGCTAATAGTAGAGTATGTTTTTATATCATATTCAGAGACAACCTATTGTCAAGACACTTACATTTCTACTTTCCGCCTAAATTCGTGGCATTGCGTGTTGAGCGGCAGAACTTAACTTTGCACTCTCCAGAGCGAATAATTGATAAAAAAATAAATATAATCATTCCCCGGAGTAGGAACCCACAACCAATAGCGTTAACAGTATACGCTGGCCCACCACAATGGCCTCATATATCCATACCTGGTGTGAATAGGTTAAAAAGTCAAATTGCATATACTTTTTAATATTAATTAAATATTAAGAAATATAAGGATTTGTTTTTTTCTTACAGTGAATAAATGATTAAATACAAAAATTCGAGTTTATAAAGTAATTTAAAGTAAAAAGAAGTTTTAACATAACATAAAACATTTCTAATTTACCAATAAAAAAGGAACTGCCTGCCCTAAAAATATGCATTTTCGTTTCATTAACTTTATTTAGTACGAACATATTTAAATAGTGAAGTATTTTTTAGAAATAATAGATTATAATTGTTCATCAACGTCAAGCTTCGCAAGCTCATCGTAATCTAGCGGATTTTAATGGCTATAACTTTCTTTTAAAAAATGCATCGCTTCGTCGGCGATTACAGTGTAATGAGCTTTAAGCGATTTCACTTTACAAACTTTTTAAGTTCTTAAAATAAAAGAAAATATTTTATAAAAAAATATAATATAATAAGAATATAAAAATATTTTTCTATGTACTCATTTATGACGGCAACGGTCGGTAATGGTACAATGCGTAGGGCAGTACTGGTTTGCGGGTTTAAATCCCACTTAAATTAGGTTTTCATATTGAAAGTTTCGGTTTTTTTAAAGCTTAGACAAATATATATAGATTGATAGACAACACATAGCCGAATCTAATGGTCGTGCACATGTGCCAAATTTTAGCTGTCCTACATTAACTAAAAAAATAAGGGGTTTTAATTTTTGTAGTAACGCAAACGAAGCTACGGTTACAATAAAAGTTGCGTTATAATAAAAGTTGATACATCAATCATGTCCTGCTGTATTTTTACTATGATAAGATAATATGATAAGTAACATTGTAAAGGGAGGCCTTCGTGGCACATTATAGGTTCAATTCCCACTCGGGGCAATGATTGTATTTAAAATATTTTTATTTCTCCGCTCTGGTACCTAAGACAAAGTGCAGCGATGAGTTCCGCTACTCAACAAGCAATGTCTTGAATTCGCGCGAAAAGTGGAGAACGGGGTGTTTTGACACTAGGTTCTCTCTGACGACCCTGCTTTGCGGCAAAAATCGTGAAGCTGAAAAAAAAACATTAAAAGACGATTTGAACACTCCTTATCCTTACATACTATCCAAAATTTAAATTTCAAATTATCCATTTGAAAATGCATCTGAAATGCAAGAACAATCACTCATCACAAATAGGGTCGCGAGATGCTTAAAAGGAAGCGCCGTACTATCTACTCACTGGCGTCCCACTTCTGAAAGCATTTGACGAGTTTCACAAGGCCGTAGTTTCACATCTCTAAAGACTTAAGATCGTGGTATATATCTAGTATATATATGTATTTAATAATTAACTTACTTAATGCGCAGTCAAGCGTCTGAGTTGCAATTGGTTGTGAGTTCGATTCCCACTCGGGGAAATGATTACATTAAAAATAATTTTATTTGTTCGCTCTGGTACATCTTTTATCATTATATAGAGATACGAGTAAGTATGCGTTAGTGAAATTGACATACAGATGTCCAGTGGTTATTTAAACGCACAGTTTGAAAATATATTTAAGGTTTTAATGTATGAATTTTTTACCTTGGTATTTTTATTACATTTACCGTTATCTATCTAATAGATTTTCTACCTTTGATTTTATTCAATAGATAATACCTATTGATCAAGGCAGGAAAATCTGACAACCCTATGTAGATAAACAACCTGGTTTCAGATGATAATTTTACCTTTTTTAAGGTAATTTGTTAATATTATGTTTTAGTACAGCAATAGTTTATTGTTTTTTACGATACATAAATAAGTTTATATATGTCTCAGCAGCTTCACCCCTCGTTCTCCACTTTCCGCTAGAAATTGAGACATTGCGTGTTGATTGGCGGAACTCTACGCCTAGTATTGTCGTTTTACCAAAGCGGGGCAATAGAAATAATTTTAATGTAATCATTCCCTCAAGTCTGTCATACTGCGCCACGTCAAGTCAAGTCAATCATCAGTCAATTTTATTAAAAATAAGAAGACTCATGCTTTATTTTTTGAACGTAACTAATTTACCTCCATATTAATTCTCACCAAATTTAATGCCTCATACCTGACTACCGTTCATTCAAATCAATTATTTACATATCTATTAGTAACAATAATCTGACCTTGACCAAACATGACCTTTGAAATAGTCAAAGTAGTGGAGCGAGCATTTCAGTCTCGAGGCGTGTTATCATTTATAAAATCGTTAATTTGGTAATACCTTTCACACAAACGACTTTTCCCAATTTTTTTAATTGTCATATAGAACATTCTCGCACGTTTTCTGGGATCCTATTGTAAAAGCGTACACATTGTCTCATTCCATTAAAGAATTACGGATTCGATGTAATCGAGTTACAGGCGCAGTAAGTTTAAGCTTATTTCTAGTATTAATATTATGTACATCACTGATTTTGGTAAAATGGACGATAGACACTTTTGTCTATTTTTGTGACGTACATTAAAATTCATTTGTCAAGTTAACGCATTTGCATAGTATTACGAAAACGCTGCTAACTGTATATAAAAAATCAAAAATAATAAGGTAAAATTTTATTAAACTTCTCTTTATTGTATCCCAAATAAAAGTAAATAGGGAATTCGATTCTAAACTTTTATTTGATTCCACATATTTGCTAATATACTATGAAAAGAATGGCAGCTTCAAACTTATAAGGCTGCTTTTGTTTAGAGACTTTGTGAAAGCGGATTTGACTTTAACTCTTAAGTCGGACAATAATTTATATTAAGCTCCCTGTATAGATTTTATGTACGTCTTTAAATTTACAGCCTCACGAATTTTCCCATATAGCAGGGTTTTGTAGAGTTGAGACATTGCGCGTTGAGTGGCGAAACTGAACGTAGCGTTTTGTCTTGTCACCAGAGCGGAGAAATTAAAATATTTTAAATAATTATTTCCCTGAGTAGGAATCGAACTCACGATCATCACATATACAGTCAGACGCTGTCATACTTCGCTAAGATGGTGTTGGCTTATATTTCTTTAAATAAAATTAATAATTAAATAAATTTTATATATATATTTATAATTACCAACAATATGTTGGTCATAATATGAAATACATTCTCTAAAGCGACATAATGAATATTCCTAGCGAATCCGATTATTGGGGCAATTTGTGCGGAACATATTACACGATTGGTTGTGGATTTGATTTCTACTTAGACGAGTGATTCTGTATTTAAGTTATTTTCATTTATTCTCTCTGGTAGCGCGGCGTTGAGCTCCACCACTCAACACGCAATGTCTCGGATTCAGGCGGAAAGTGGAAAACGGTGGCTTGTAGCGTGAAGCTGAAGAAAGTTGAATTGGATATTGAAATATACCGCAGCGTTTTTGTATTCAAATACAGAAACTAAAATAATATTTTTACATGTAATTATACCCCCAACCTTCAACTACGCCACAAATTCTATTCTATTTTCAAATAAACCGATACAACTTCACCTACGATATGTCAAGAAAAACATCGGTGCATATATTCTTTTCACGGCTTGTGTTCCGTCATCCATCCATGTGAAGCTGTAAAACCGGCAGATTGGAAAAAACGTACGCTAATCCTTTTGTGAGAGGCTGTAAAGTGGAATGGACGTAACTTTTCATATACGAATATCTCCCTTGACGCTTCTTGATAAATATGCAAAGTAAACAGTGTTGAGAGCTACATATGCGTAGCTATGCATGCATTTGTGTACTAGTACGTTGCATATGTAGACAATGTATAGACGTCAGTTTCTAGAACAGAATATATGACTTATGGAACTATGATAAGATGGCTTCCAGAGAGTTGCTCATCAAAAATAAGTTATTAAGTGTTACATTCTTCCCAATCGTTTATAAAATCGTGAATTATTATTACCTTAACTTTTAACACACAAACGTCCTTTCACAACTGTTTTTAAATTGTGATACATTAATTTATTCATTAATTCTTGGACGTTTTCTGGGATCGTATTGTCCCATGAAAGCATTACGGTTTCGATACAGTCGAGTTGTTTAGTTAGTAGTTCGTCTACAGAAATTTCAAAGATAAATAATACTAGTTGTGCCTGCGACCGCGTGGAATCCTATAATAAAAGTAGCCCAAGTTACTCCTTATTACATTAGCTATCTACCTGTGGTAGCCCCATCAAAATAGTCCAGCTGTTCCAGAGATTACCAAACAAACAAACAGACAGATAGACAGATAAAAATTGTAAAAAATGTTATTTTCGTAGATATATGTACATTATGTAAAAAGTGGTTTTTTTTAACATTACAAACGGATACTCCAATTTTATTTATTTGCATAGGTTATAGATATTTTAATTCAATATTGGTCTCAATGGTACTTGAAATTGTATTATAATGTAAAACCATATCCGCCATAGGCCTATAACTTGGACATATTGCAATTTTATTGTTCTTTCATATATAATCTGCAACATTTACATATATATAAGCCTCTGAGATAGATTACAAGGCTACAAAGATGGGCAGCGAAATAGAAGCATTCTACAAACGTGTCATAATTAAATTACGTACCGGGATTATTTGCGAGGCGAGAGGTTGTTGGCAAAAGACGGGGCATTAGAGGAAATTGATCCCGGACAAGACCACGGCATTCAAAGGATGTAGTCAAGCTTGCGATCTAAGCTTTGGTAAACTATTGTTTTGTACGTTGACGGTTTGTTTTATTTATTTTTTGTTACAACAAACTTCACTTCTTTTATCTTTAAAGAAATAAACTTATGCTATATAAAACTATTATCACATCAATTCAATGAAGTGCTTTGTGTATATTTGTAAATAATAGAAATGACAAAAATAAATCCCTCTGAGGTCGCCGTGGCACAATGGGACATCGTCTCACAGGAAACTCGATTTGTTGTTGGTTCGATTCATTCGGTTGGTTCAATTCATTTAAATTTAAATTATTTTCTTTCGTACAACAAAGCACGGTGTTAAGTATTATCCACTCTACACGCCTGTCTCGATTTTAGGCTGAAAGTGAAGAACGGTAGGTTCTCTCTAATTGAGTTCTACGGAAAAAAATCATAAGGGAAAAATTCGGGTAAACGATTATAAGTATGATTATCATATATTTTGGGAATGATTATATTTATTTGAACCGTTTTCATTTCTCCAGTCTATAAAGATAAAGTGCGTAGTCGAAGTCCGCTATGTAATATTTGAGATATTCCGACGTTAAGAGCGTTAACGATTTAACGAGTACTTTGCCCTACGCTGCTAAGCTGGAAAAAACGTAGAGCTGAAAATTAATGCAACATTAAAATTATCTTTGTAAGATATTTTTTAAATATTGGTGTACATCTTTTAAAATTTAATTGTTGTCTAGTTTTGGTAACTTTTAAAACATTGATTTAACACATTCAGATATTGGCCATTTTACTTTGTTCTTCAATTCAGCAAATAATAAAAATAAAGTATGAAAATAGTATAACGTATCTGAAATTCCACCAACCATTTACACATTTCCATGAACTGCAAAAGTTAAGAACTTTAAAAATTTCCAGGCACACGTTGAAAGTAACTGAGACACTTATTGTAGATAAATTTCGCTATCACCGACTACAATAATTTCCATCTTCTCGATATCGGATGTACTAGTTTATTTATGGGAGCAAGTGAACGAAGTGAGCTGCGCATATTTTTATATCAACATTTATTGGACTCCATATTTTTAATTATAGCGTTTTTTAAAGTAATTTTACGTATACGATAAAAATATAAACTTAATATTAGTGTTTTAACTTATTATTTATGTTATGTAATAATGTTGGGGTATGTAAAATTCTCGGTAAGTTATTCTCGTCAGTGTCTTGAGAAGCAAATGTCGATGATTCTAGACTAAATAATGCCAATATAAAAATATTAATCTTGTTAAATTGGCTATTATGTATTGATAATACGTATATCACTATATTTTCCGAAACAGTACTTAAATATTGTCTCCTGTCTTGAACTGGCACAAGCAAGGAGGGAAGCAACAGTTATCGTTCAGTTTTATTCTATTGAACTATTAAATTAAATTAAATTAGTCCTTAGCCACATGACTTCAAATATTATATAAAAAATATCTTGGGCCTGTGGTAGGCAAAGCCTCATATAAATCGCCGTATCATACTTTATGGATAAACGTAAGCGGGCGGAAAAAACAGTGCCCGGAAAATAAGAGGTTTTCTTGTGAAACAATTTCGAATATTTCTAACATGATACACTGTGTGATTTCACCACTTTGCTCTTTGCAAGCTCTTTGGCTTCATTATGGTTAAATGTTATGTATTTTTCCTTTTATTTATAGCCTATTAACGTAATATTTTTGTTGTTTATTTAGTTTCGTATTGGATTCAAGTTATAAGTCTTAGCAAAGAGAACTGGACATCCTATTAGGTGTATTTATGGCGATATCCAGACAGTGCCCGTAGACAGACAGACAGACAGGTCATGTAGTGTCTCGACACTAGGTTCTCTATGCTTGGATAGGCATTATTGCTATATATAGCAGGATTGTTATGTGGGAAAAGCGTGAGAAAAAAAAACATATTCAAATTTTCCAATTACTTGACGCGAAGTAAAAAGTAAAATATGGAAATATTACACGCATATAGTTCGATATATCATTACGCCTTACATATGAGAATTTCTATAGCGGAATCCGATTAATATCCGCATTGGAATTACTCAGGTGTTCGTCTTGTACTTTCCGCTCGTTTGAACAACATATGTTAATGGCGGTCCCCATCGCCACATTCGGTCTCTAATACCAACGAATTCTTGTTGGTATACACACTGTAATCTGGAGATTTTAGCTAGAGAAAATACTATTAACATAATTTAACTAAACAAAGATTACAATCATTTTACTTTTTTATTATATTATTAATAATAATATTTAAAACAAAGTCAAACGGTGTGGTAGTCTATGTAGTGTAGCGCTGGTAACGCGCACTACTAGCAAGTGAGCACAATGAGTGGTTAGGACCAAAGGATGGCTTGGATGGTTGGGTCCAATCAGTGGTTGGGTCTAATGAGTAGTTGGGTCTAATGAGTAGTTGGTCCAATGAGTGATTGAGACCAATGAGTGTTTGCATCAATGACTGATGGGACCAATAAGAGGTGAGGCCAATGAGTGGTTGGATTAATGAGTGATAGGACCACTGAGTGTCGGGGGATGGAGTTAGTCGAGGTAGAGGAAAAATCTCGGGCAGCGGAGATGAGTGTTCATGCATTTTAAAGGATACCTTTAACCTCATATAAATCGCCGGGTCACTTGTAAAATACACTTGGGTCTCAAATCCCAGGCACTGCCTCAGGATTCTTATTCCTTGAACGTGATGGGCCCGGCGCCCACAGTGTTAAGTCAATGGCGTATTTGCGCTGGTGTGTAGTGTGACGTAATTATATTTTTCTAGCTATGCCTGAGAGTCATTGCTGACGCATGTTTACCTACAATGACGTACCCACAATTATAGATATACGAGTGGGGGGCCTATGCATGGGTACGGCCATGTTTGTTTCAGAGAGGTGCATTTGCGTCTACATATTAATTAATATAAAAATATAGAATTATAAAAAATTACTAAATGTAATGTCAAAAACAAAAATAACACGGGTGTTTGTTTGAATATATTTCGCTCATCGAAAACTCACTCTGCGATAATGCGGGGGTTCTTTTGCCTGCATCAGTTCACATTGGTCTAATTGTATCTATTAATGACTGTAACTGTCGATAGCAAATGCAGTTGGTGTAAAAAAAGCACAATCGTTCTGATGAAGATATTTACATAATATTAAGACATTCAGACGGGATACAGACAGACTAGGTCGCTTAGGTATGTTGTGTTAGTGTTAGTGTTAGTGTTAGTGTAATCATATAATATATTGTTGATACAGAGGAAAATAAGATTCAAAATCAACGAAATAATAATAGAAAATATTCACATTTTTATTATACATCTTTACTCACAAAATATAAAGAAATAAGATAAATCTGCATTTAAAGCGATAGCAGATGATATAGATAACCTCTACGGAGGTCTACTACAGTTTTATTGCTGAGGCTACCATATGGAACGGGATGATGAAGACAAATGACGCAAATAATGCAGTTTTAAATAAATCTGTTTTTGAATACATAAATGTAAATGCTCAAGCTCCTCCATTTTACCCAGCAGTATGTAAGACAATCAAAATTGGTTTGACTATTCTAGCACGCTATCACGCTACGACGTCCGACGTCCGTATTTGCTTTCGCTGCATTCATATTTTTATACGCTTCCTAAATATATGTTTTTCAATTTCCTAAGTGTGTGAACAACACTTTAAAAAACAAATGTAAGAAAATATTTAATTAATACCATTCTCTCTTGCCAAACGATTGTTCATAGAATAATCTTTGGGTAGCAGTAATTTGTGAAAATCTCTCTACAGAGGTGCTAACCACAAATATATGTTGTAATAAGCTTATAAGAATTTCGACGTAGTTGGATGTAGAACGCATGGCTTAGCGGTCAGAGCGCTTGAACGGTATTCAATAGGCACTGGTTCCCGCTACGTTTTAATTTTTATACGTTTTCTAAATATATGTTTAATAGAAGTGTAATTTCTTCTTATTTAATTTTAATATAAGTCGTGTTAAATTTCTTATTAAGTTTTAAATTCTCAATAAGCGACTATTATGTTTCCTATATATTATTTAACTAAATAAATCTTAGTAATAGGCTACATAAGCCCAGGAGTTTCTCTTTTAGATTTACCCCAAAATTCAGTTTTAATGATTATCTACTCAATCAGTTGTTTGAATTGCTCTTTAGTATTGTTAGTATTTTGTATTTAGCATGCAGTGTTTTGTAGAAAAACTTTTCAAAGCGTAATAAGTTCTTTGATTTTCACGATTATTACACATTTTGAAATGAAACTATTTTAACCGGATAAATCGCGTATAATTTTGGTATTCGAAAATACATTTTAGAGTCTACCTGTGTCTACCTGTGACCACGGACTACTGTAAAGTGTTCGAAACGTCAGTTTTTATTTCAAAATTTTCAAAGCGTTTTCATTTAATTGGTAGTAAGATATCGTTATTATTTCTCATAGAGGGCTTCGTGGCGCAATAGATCAGTTTGTCTGTAAACACGACTGTTGTGGGTTCAATTCGACTCAATTAAATAATTGTATTTAAATGATTGTAATTTCCCAGCTCCGATAGGATAAAAGGCGGCGTTAAGTTCCCCCATTCAACACGTATGTTTGAATGTTTGTGTTCATGTTTGAATTCGCGTGGAAGGCCGAGAACGGAGGTATATTTTTAAGAATATAGGCATAGTGATGACTTAAAATAGATTCTGGATTTCTTTGCATTTCATTACTCGTATCTATTTTCTACGTAACACAAGAATTCAATACCAAATATGATTTTTAGATGTGTACTTCGTAATATAATAATAATTTTTTTTACGATACAATTCCAGCGTTAAGTGCAGTTTGTATTTGTATTAGCTTAAGCTTGTTTGTGTTTATTAAATATTTAGTTTAGTTTGTTTAAAATCAGTTTCTTTTTAATTTCATTTCTAAACCTGCACGCCTTTATTTTATCCTGCATGCATACAACTCTTATAGTTATTTCCTCTTTTGGTTTCTGTTCACGTTTTATTTTATAAAACGTGCAAACGGACTTAACGGTTATAATAAGATCAGCAGCATACCTACATTAAAAGTTAGCTGGGAAAATACTGACTGGACGGAAGCACGAAAAATATAAACTCGTCTACAAAATAGTAGAACCGTGATTTTGTAATAAGAAAAATATTGCACGGCTTTTTAAATTTTAAAATGCTTTGCATGTTTTGCAGGATATTATTTTTACTGGAAAATCCTTTAGAGTATGTGAAAACGAGACATAGTAAACAAGCCGATGCTTTTATGTGTCAAAATAAGCTTGGTTAAATTTCGACAATTTCAAACGTTTTAGTTAAAATCGTATAAAGTCATTTTAACTTAAATTTATAATATACATGATTCCCGGAACACAATACTTTAAAGTTTATTTATTTGTAATAATATATTTACTTGGGGCATTATGGAACTACCCCGGAAGTACGAATTTTTTTATTCAATGTCTGTTTGTTGTTAGAATTTTATATGTTTTATTTATACTATAACAAAACAGTGAAAAACAGAATGTTTGTAAGCACATCTTGAGAACTACTCAACGGGATTTAAATTAAACTTTTTTTTATACATAGCTTTTAAGCTTAGGCAGGACTTAGGCTATGATTGATTTTAAAACACATGATACTTAGAACACGGTAAGCCAGCTATACTATAAGATATAAGAAAATTGCGCCCCTAGCGCTCGAATGTTGCGTAATGGTATTTGGTGGGAAAGGTCTATTAAGTAATCGCAAACAAAGTTGCGGGCAGCTACTATTATTTAATATGAAGTCTTGAATGCATGACGCATATTTCAGTACCGTACAACTTTACAATATGGATGGGGAGTGAAAAGACGCGATGCTTCTAGATTCTTTAATGAAAACATTTTCAAAAGTGCAAGGTATAGTGAATTATCAATTACATAAAATCTACCATAGTAATATATTATCCTGTGTGCAAGCACGTGTGATGTTTAGTATGTATACTTAAATATAACGATCCAATCTCTTTGTTAAAACAAATGAATTTATATCAAAATAAAAGATTGTGGCCATTACCGCGAATTCAAGAAATGAAATGGGTTAAGTATATCTCGTAAATCTGACACCGGAAACTTTGAGTACTTAAGAGTAAAACATTTTTACATTTTTATTGAAGTAACAAGTTGACATAAAATGTCTAATGATAACAACAAGAAGATAGCGATTTGCCACTTGTCTCTTTCCGCATAAGATATATGCGTAAAAGTGAAACGACGTTCAATATTCCAAAGTTTATGTAAAAATCAGGGAGTAAAACAAGTTTAAAAAAAATGGATATAAATTTATTTCTTAAAGTTAATCATTCAGTAATATAGTAAATTAAGTAAATTCGCATTCCATGTTGCTCATGATGAATCTTCATTATTTTATCATGACTTTTCAACCGTTCACCCAGATCCATCGTCTTGGCTCTATTTTGCCTTTTTAGTTCCTCTGGCGTTCGTATTTAACGCATCTCTATTATAGTAGTAAAGGTATTTTATAAATTATTTTACTTATTAAAGTATTTCCATATGTACATAGCCTCACTTTTATTACACATATCAGGTGAGAGAGATATACCGAACCTAATGTCATGACACTCTGTTTCTCCGTTTTCTGCCAGAATTTAAGATATTGGTAGTTGAATGATGGGCCTAGCCTCGCAGCGTTTTGTCGTACCAGAGCGGAAAAATGAGAATAATTCGAATATAGTAATTCCCCCGAGTGGGGAAATAACTAACAACCATCACGATTACAGTCAGGCTACATGTATCTAAATCAAACACTTTTTGTGTTTACTAAAAATTTATCACAATAGCACTTTAAATATATTTCAATTATGATAACCAACAAATTGTAATTTTTTATATAATAAGACTCATTCGTAATTTTTTGAAATAAAACAATTTTAACCGGAATAATAGCGTATATAATTGGTATTCGAAAATACATAAGTCTACCTGTGGCCACAGACTACTATAAACTGTTTGAAAACGAAACGTCGGCTTTTCTAAAATGTATTTTCGATTAGTTCAATTTCAAAATATGTAATTATTGGGTTAGGTCACTTTCATTCTGTTTGCGATGTGTTTTATGTAGATAGAACATATTTCCCTTTCCTCAGCCAATCAGTTCATGTTACAAAGGCCTGGCATTGCGGGCAGGCGACGCTGTCACCGCAGGGTGATGCATACTCTCTTTAACTTACACGATTTATGTGCCTTTGGCTGTATAAATAAATTCAAAATATATTTATTTAAAATTTTACAAATTTACCAATGTTAAATAAATTAATTGTGGATTTGAGCCCCATTCGCGGAAATGATTATATTTATAAATATATATTTTCACTTCTCCGCTCTGGCTCAAAGACAAAGCGCCAAAGCTCTAACACAAAGCGCGACGTTGAGTTCCGCCACTCAACATGTCTCAATTTTCAGGCGGAAAGTGGAGATGGGAGGGGGAAAAACGTGAAGCTAAAAGTGATGAAAATAATATACATGTCATTTGGTAACACTCGCCTTATCTATATTTTTTTTACTGGTAAAGTTAATCAAACTATGAACTCGTCCCAGACTATAAGAGCTACGCACAGGAAACTTACTTACTTGAATGCTTACAGAGATATTTTAAACTGCTGTGCACAGATTACTCAAAAAACACATTTTTGTATATATATATATATATATATATTGATTGATAATAATTAAAAATAGAGAAATATTTAGAATATGAGGACAATATATATATTGATTGATAATAATTAAAAATAGAGAAATATTTAGAATATGAGGACATCCATTATATTACGTAAAATATAACACTGTTCAGAAATAGATATAATTTTTGTGAGATCGAAATATTTTCAATATTGTACTATCAATAATTGATTAAAAAAAAGATTAGTAATTGGCAGCAATCCAACTCTCCTGAAGACAGATTAGAGTACATAGCGGCGAAACGAGCTAGTAAGAGGGCTGTAGCCAGAGCCCTCAGTAACAGGTTATCACCCCTATGATGAACTTGAAACTACGGAGAGGCAGTACCTCATTTATAAATTGGCACGTGCTAGGGATAAAGCGACGCACTATCCATACAGGTCCTGAGCCAGCCGTTCTGTCGGGAAAGTTCAGGTACCTTGGATATATTCTGTACGGGTCCAGACTCAGGCCCCCAGAGGCATCATCACGATGTCCAAGCCTGAATAAGCGTTGCTTGGGCAAATTGGAGTGAGGTCACAGGAGTGAAATGCGACCGCAGAATACGATCCAAGCTCAAGAGACGGACAAAGGACGAGTATAAAATTTGGCAAAGTAAAAAATTGTATGGATTTTTTATAATAAGATATAATAAGAGCGTAATCCGACCGGTTCTCTTATACGGCAGTGAATGCTGGCCAGCTGTCTAGGCACGCTCAGGAGCTTCACGTCACGGAAATGAAGATGCTGAGAGGGATGTGTGGCGTATATATGTGTCCCCCCGGACGCCCAAGGAACCGATGGCTGGATGTCGAGATCAAGGATATGAGACCTAATGGACTAACCACTGAGGATGTCAAAGATCGTGCAAAGTGGAGGAGACTAAGTAGAAAGGCAGAGTAGCAGAGCTGGCTAGACCGAGATTAATGCCAGAAGGTAGAAAAAGAATAAAAAAAGATCAGTAAAATAGAAACACAATAGTCTTTCATGTACACATAGCTTGCTATTTCTTCTACACAACAAATAATTTCATGCACTTAACTAAAATAAACATTTTTATTTAAATCCCTTTATGTTTTTGTTTGTATCCATTATTTCTTTCAGTTGAATATAACGTAACGTGATGCCATTTATTATAAGTCTAGATGCATATGTGAAATAAATTGGTTTGTGGACTTTTTGACTTACTGAAATGAGTTTTGCAATTACACTAGGGGCTGCCCTGACTTCTTAAATTTATGTAGATGTTATGCGATTTTTAAATACGAATTTCAGTATTCGTTTCCAATAAATGGCAACTTTAAATAATTGAAAATTTAAATTATTATTATTACAGCTACACAGATTTTCTCGCATAGCAATCAGAGATAACCACTGCGTACTAGCGTTTCCACTTTCCGCCCGAATTCGAAACATTGCGTGTTGAGGGACGGAGCTCAATGCTGCACTTTTTCTACTACCAGAGCGAAGAAGTAAATATAATTTAAAAACAATAGTTCCTCCAACTAGGAACCCAACCCACAACCAATCACATCAACAGTCGCTGTGCCACTGCGTCACGATAGTCTAACTCTGTATATAAATATCTCATAATGATTATAACCGTAAAATACGTTTTTTACGTTTTTTGTGATCGTAAATAGAACGTACCGAATATATTTAGCATAAAGTTTTTTACAAAAAAATATTTTGTAATAAAATTTAAACCATTAGTATAAGTCATATCTCTCGTAACTTACCTAAGAGTACAATGAATAGGCGATTTATTAACAACGTATTAACTATTGAGTATTGTACTCAATACAAAAGAGAGTATCAACTCAATGGCTTTTCATTTTATTGATGCAATCCAGCTTCATGGTTCTCGATTAAAAGTATCGTAAAAGCTTGGATTTCCAATTAAACTTATAGTATTACGCATTTTATATTTAAAGTTATAGTAAAGTTTTACCTTATATAGAAATAAATATTTTAGTACTTGTGTATTGGTTAAGCTTCTTTGTGGGGTTGTATGCATTTATCATAGTAGTGTAGTTATATCTTATTATAAAAAATCCATACAAATTTTTACTTTGCCAAATTTTATACTCGTCCTTTATACGTCCGTATCATAGGTATATGAATATCTAAATTATACTGAGCTACGAATATTTAATACGGCTATTGAAATATTCGCCAATAATGAACCTTTTAATATTTTATGACTAAAATATTTGTTAATATCGGCCCTCGAGTGACAATGATAAACGCATACTGTTCCATAAATAGATAGGTAATATAAAGATGGAGGATCCATGTATGTACATTATAATTCTTAAATGTTGAAATCATACATTTTTACAAATGTTAATCACACACTTAGGACGCATGGCTTAGCGGTCAGAGCGCTTGGACGGCGCGGGTTCGAATCTCGCTGCGTTAAAATTTTTATACGCTTTCTAAAAATATGT
Organism: Podotricha telesiphe; assembly: GCA_038994665.1. Classification (NCBI taxonomy): domain Eukaryota; kingdom Metazoa; phylum Arthropoda; class Insecta; order Lepidoptera; family Nymphalidae; genus Podotricha; species Podotricha telesiphe. The sequence continues at coordinate 176,338 of JAOYRR010000286.1, read as the reverse complement.
TTTTTATAACATTTTATATAATGACGATGATTTTTAGCTCAAAACACTTTCAAACTTTAGAGAATCATAATAAGTTCTTTGATTTTCGCGATTATAACACATTTTGAAATGAAACTATTTTAAACGGATTAACCAACCAACCATTACATCAGGTTTGATAAACCTCTTATTCTCGCTAGGGAAAACAGATATATCCCAAGGATGATCCGCGAGGCTATTGAAATACAAAAACACCCTAATTTTAATAGAGAAGACGGTTGGAAACTTTCTACCACCTGGGACCCAATAATGAAAACTTTGAAGTCTCAATCCCATCACACCAGAGATAAAGATACAGTCAGCTCATTTTGCAAGAATCCAGGGCAGAGGCAACTAAGAAATCGTTGGCGGTAGTTTGAGATAATAATTGTATCAAATGACAGACAAATGCTACCTCAGTAAAGTGTTCGAAACGTCGGGTTCTAAAAATGTATTTTCGAATACCGAAATTATACGCGATTAATCCGTTTAAAATAGTTTCATTTTAGAGAATCAGTAAAATTTGGATTTATTCCGTGTGAAGTAGTTAGACTTTTTATATTTCGCGATTACGATTTTGCCAAATAAGATTGAAGTTTCATGAAGTAGCCGCGCGGTTAGTCTATTATATCGTTAATTTGAGCATTTCACGAACAGTGCCATTTCATGATATCGTCGGTATGACCACGACATATAGATAATATATATTTAAATATAAATGTTTATAAAAATAAAGTAAATTTTAATAAAGTTTACAATTCAATAGTAATTTCATTTTATTTTTATCTACACATTCAAAAGGTTCCATTCACATTGGTTATAACACTATAGGAGAATTTCTGTTATGGTTTCATTTAAAATGCAATTTCAGTGGTCGCCGGTAAATTGAATTTTAGACTAAACTAGTCATACTGTCAGAACTGTAACTACAAACGAATGTACCCACTCTTGCATTCTTGCTGACCTGTTTATTAATTATTTATTTGTTATTAATATATTTCTATTATAAATAATCAAAACTAATATAATAATTTGTCGTCTGTTCATTTGTTATTTAATATATGTATTATTCCTTTTAATTTAGACACAATCTTTTTCATATAGTCATTTTATTCATTCCTTAAGGTCGCGTCTTTGAAAGTCGTGCTCATTCAGTCTTCAATTCTTTTAGATGGTGAGAGCACACTAAGCGTGCGTGTGTGCGTGGGTTTTATCTTTTAGCTTTCCATTTATAATTCGAATAACCTAACTAACTTTTGACATCGAGGCTTGTGGGAATTGGAAACTGTTTATATAAGTTCCACAGTGAGAGAAATTACTGTCGTCTTTCTCATGACAATGTATAATAGTATTACGGATCCACTTGATATTTATTAAACGAGACGTGATTGTTTACTTAACATGACCAAAGTGTCGAAACATGGCAGGGTTGGTGGGATCTACTAACGTTATTAGTCGAACTAATTAAATTGATAAAATATTTACATAGAAAACAACATTGAAAAGAAAAGTACAACATTGAAAAGAAAAGTACAATATTGAAAAGAAAAGTACAAAACTGAAAAGAAAAGCTTGTAATCTTGCAGCTCCTAGATAGAGTTTTAACAGATCGTTACGTGAACCGGTAAGGAAAGGCAATCTTGCCACTTCTAGCGTGCCAATTAAGTAGGAACAACCCAGCAGATACCTAAATGCTTTGTAGTAGACTATTGTTTACACTAGTAAGACTACTAAGACTACTAAGTCTTTTCCAGTTTCGTTTGTTACCCATATAATAATTATTAAAATCTTCTTTGTATAACTGATTTTAACTAACAAGAGCAAGAAAATTAAACTATGCATCTCCTGAACATTGTAAAATAGGCAGAAATAACATAGAATTGAGTTATTTGAGAATTCATTTGATGTAATTAATTGAGACGAGTGTCGATCAAGTATTAAACATATATGTGCATACTGAGACACGTATATATGTATATTTTTAAATGTATTCTTATGTCAACTAATATTAAAAACATGGAAAAAATCCATCCACTATACAAAAGTGCCAGGAAAACAGTAGAACTTCGCCCGCCGCCTGCCAAATCCTTTAATTCCCTATCGAATAAGCACAGGAGTGACGTACTAGGATTAGTGACTGAGCTTTATTTGCTGCAGAAGCTTTTAATGTGAAGCCATAACGGTGCTCACTAATGCTTTTGGTATGAAAATATACTTAAATATTTTTGTTTGACCTTCTAAATGGCGTAGATTTCGTAGAAATAACTTAATGTGTTAAGGTTATATACATTTCTGCAACTTAGGCTTACTTAAGTAGGTATATCAAATTAATTAAGGCATGTTTCCATTACATACTGGGCGTCCTTAGTCATTAATACTTATTTAATTAATTTGTTAATTAGGTATTTGTGCAAGTATAAACCGCATGTACGTAATTAGTATTTTTAATTTAATTACTATAGAAGGATATTGGTAGATATATTATACATATAAAATGAAGAGTTCTGTATATTTAATTTCCACATTTCCAACATTTTTTTTAAAGTATTATTCACACACTTAAGAAATTGAAAAACATATAGTTAGAAAACGTATCAAAATTTAAACGCAGCAGGATTTGAACCTGTGCCCCTTGAAAGCCGTTCACAAGTTTTCAAGAGGCGCAGGTTAACCCCACTGCGTTAAATTTTTTATACTGTTTCTAAATATATTGTGTTTTAATTTACACATATATCAACAAACCGTTAGTTACTTAATCAAATATATGTGTCACAATTTAATAAGAAATTCCACTCCTGGTGTCCCCTGAAGTCCCTCTTGCGTATATCCATTGTTGCGGCTTTGTAATAGTTCCTAGATAGACCGGTACGCGTCAGAAATGAATCTCGGGCATAGGTAGGGCTCGAATGAGGAGAATATGATTAAGTCACACACTACACCCTCACACACATCCGCCACTACGAGTGACACTTAAAACAGGGGGGCGAGGTTTTATCTCGATTTACAGGGAGAGGAACTCTGAAGCAATATCTGTGACTTATGACCTAAGTGTAGGTTTAAATGATCCCTACAAAATGCATCAACGCTAACCTTCACTGCGCGAGCTCCTCTTTCTACCTAACTAACAGTTTAATAAAGTTACATTAGAAGTGACACAGGGACAAGGCGTCCCGCTTAGTAACGAACATTACCGCAGCCCAACGTTAACTGCTAAATAGGGAATCTATTTATATTTACTTATATTTTAACTCTTTACAACAGCTATTTATTTTCTTCCGAATGAAAAGATTATAAAATATAGATAAAAAAATATAAAAAAGAATAGAATTAAGATCAAAGTAAAATGAATTTATATAAAATGGATTGGGAAAGCATTAATGATCAGCCTATAATAATTATTCAGCGGGAATAATATCCAGAGGATATTTAGCTTGAAAAGAATTCAATCGCCACCGTATTCGAAGCCTCAAACAAAGGTTCGAGATATTTTTAATAAGACCCTGTTAAGAAAATCCAGATGGCCCGAATGGATCCTTTGATTATTATAAATGCAATGTAATTGGATATTTTTATAGATTCTCTAAAAGCATTTCAAATATATATTACACTTTTAGATTGAATTGGATCGTTTTATCTAATGACTTTTGGGTAAAGATGGCTAATCACCGACATATATACAATGGATACGCTATGTATATGATATTAAATGTGTGTACTTTATCAATATTTAGGTAGGTAATATATATAAACTGAAATATATATAAAAATATATATATAAATAATAATGGGTAGTCAGAGAACTTCTAATGTCAAGACACTCCGTTCTCCAGTTTCCACCTGAATTTGAGATATTGCGTGTTGAGCGGCGGAACTAAACGGCGCGCTTTGTCTAGTAATGATATTAAAATTCGATCATTCCTCCGAGTGGTAATCGAACCCTATTCCAGTCAGACTGCGCCACGACGGCCTCTTCATAATTATCACAAATATTTAATAATATATAAAAATAGTAAATTATTATCATCGCTTTAAGGCAACCTACAACAGGGATATTTCATCTGTTTTACACCTAATTAACAACATCCCTACCAGTTTCTCCATATAGCTAGTATATCTCCGTAGCTAGTATACTATGGTTCATAATGACTGAAAATATTTGTAGCCTTACAAGACGATCGACCGACGAGGGCTTCTATAGCTAATTAAGAGCGAATATTGCTTTAACATCGATAAAAAACCTTATTATAAAAAAATACATATTTAGAGAACGTATAAAAATCTCACTGCGTTCAAATTTTTATACGTTTTCTAAATATGTATTTTTTAATTTCCTAAGTGTGTGATTAACACTTTAAAAAATATAAAAAAATATTTAATGAATACCATTCTCTCTTACCAAACGGTTGTTCGTAGAATAATCTTTGGGTAGCAGAAATTTGTAAAAATCTCTCTACAGAGATGCTAACAACAAATATAAGTTGGAATAAGCGTATAAGAATTTCGACGTAGCTGGATGTAGAACGCATGGCTTAGCGGCCAGAGCGCTTGAACGGTTTTCAAGAGGCGCAAGTTCAAATCCCGCTGCGTTTTAATTTTTATACGTTATCTAAATATGTCTTTTTCAATTTCCTAAGTGTGCGAATAACACATTAAAATTAAAAAAAAAACTATTATATTTATTTAAAAACATAGTCGAATCCATCGTGGCAATTGGGACAGCGTCTAATTGCAATCAATTGATTGTGGTTTCAACCACCACTCGGAAGGATATTTATATTCATATTATTTACATGTTCCCCGCTCTGGTAACACAAAGCGCGGCGTCGAGTTCCGCAATTCAATAAGCAAAGTCTTGACATCGGCCGACAAGTATTAGTGGAGAACGAAGTATCGTGTCACTACTTTCTCAGTGCTATGCAGAAAAAAGCGTGACACTGTGTGTTTAAACACAGTAGATAACGACTTTTCTATAATTCAATTAAACATGAAAAAACTAAGCCACGTAAAGTATAAGTATCATTTTATTTTACCGTTACTAGTTAAAACAATGCAAAACATTTTTACTTTACTTTGTTACAGTATTTCCGTCACAGCCAAAGCTCATCTTAAGAGCGCATCTTTTCAAAGAATAATAGAGTGTAATTTCAACTGAATTACACTAATTAGGGGCTCAAAAGAAATTCTCTTAACAGCTTTTTAATTAATCTTATTAGAGTTTTACCAGATTTATATTTTTCAATTTGTAATTTTGTTTTTAGTTAAATTCCGAATTAAGTTAAATAATATGCATTTTTATATAATAAATAAACCCTTACAAAGGAAATATAAAAGTACATAGTGTGGTGTGTGTAGATTTCATTGTGAAACTATTGAATGAAATCACAACAGTATATTAATATTCAAAGGTTCCTAGTCCTGACAGCCTAAAGCTTATTATTTTGGATTTCCCAAATAGCATGCAATTTCTTTAAATGGTGTAAACAAATGTTTTTAAAAAAAAAATTAAAGTATTATTCGCACACTAAGGAAAGTTGAACGGTTTTCAAGAGGCGCGGGTTCAAATCCCGCTGCGTTCAAATTTTTACACGTTTTCCAAATATGTCTTTTTGGTGTAAACAAATTATAAATATGCCTACTTCAATACTTCAAATGTATAGAATATTCTAAAATGAAAAACGCAATAACTGGCACATAAAATTACGGGGTCTAAAGGAGATATATAGAGATATATTCTTTTGTGGATAATATTCTCCGAAATAAATACTCTCTCCATAATAAGTTATATAATTTACTTTAGATTACTAGAGCAGGGAAATGCAAAATAATTTAAATATTTAATCGTTGGATATGTAATAAATTTGTTTTCTGTATAAATAAATCTTTTCGTCCTTCAATAACGCTACTTAACTTAAGAAATAAAATATATAGTGACTTGTCAAATACCCAGTCTTTATACATAAAATGTTTATATTTAGAAAGTACTTGTAGCGTGTTAACATGCTTCCGAGTCGTGGAATATTACGAATTAAATACGTTTCAGTAAACACAGTATTTGTTTTTATATTATTGTGTTATATATATTATAGTTATATTCTTCTATACATTTGGATAAACTGATCAGTATGTCATTTTAAAATGTTTACGCCATTTTGGATAGATTGAAGATCTAGGCATAGAAAGCATAATTAAAAATAAACCTAAAAAGACCTTTTTATATATAAAACGAGTTGTAGCCCGTAATTTCGTTTGCGTCTACGTTCGTTCTTTCGTTATTTGCGTTCTTTCCATTCCGGTAGGTATTTCGAGAAATCCTCTCTAAGAGCTACATTTACATTTGAAATAATATTATTTTAACCGGATTTATCGCGTAAATTTTCGTATTAAAAATACATTTTAGAAAACCCCACGTTTTGTTCACGGACTACTGTAAGAGCTCGAAATATTTCCGAATACCAAAATATACGCGTTAAATCCGGTTAGGATAGTTAAATTTCAAAATGTATAAAAATCAGGAAAACTACAGAAATTCAAATTTATATTTTAATTTCCCAAGGAAACTAAATGACAAGTTTCAGCTTTCTATATCCGTTAGTTTCTAATGTGTTTTGTCTGTCAGTCAGTCACTCATTAGACACTTATATGCATCGATACGTCAAAAATGTCATGAATTCTGCGAACTAAGTCTCATGACACGGAAAATTGACTTGAGTAATATGGATTAAAACCAACTCCATTACAAGAGAGATGTGTAAGAACGTATACGAGCTCAAACTATTTCAACACCAAAGTAAACGTGCCTCAGAGGAGGATTTCAGGATAAAAAAGACAATTACACCTCCACTTTATTTGCTAAGTAGCTCCAGTTCGGAATGTTCCAGTAATCTACGTTATGAAAATATCATAAACGACTTGTCTTGTAGATATCTTGATTATTACGAATATAACATATTTATTATATGCTTGTTAAGTGTTTATAAAGCGAAAAAGAATTTAGATGCACAGTCAAGAGTTTTAAATTTTGAATTTACTATCTTTTTTCCACGACACACTTTATATACTTATAGCTCTAACTTATAATTTGAATGTTGAAATAAAATTTAGTTGTTGCAATACAACTTTCGTATGGTATAAGTCAACTTGTGACCACCGACTACTGTAAAGTGTTTGAAACGTCGGGTTTTCTAAAAATCGCGGAATCCAAAGATATCCAGAGATCCTTATTATGGTATTAAGTTACATAGGAAGTTGTATAATTTCTGATTTTTCCACAATTGATTAAAACGTGGTGCACGTATCTGAAAGCTGACTGTACTCCGTGTGTGTAAAAAAGGAAATTGCGTCGACATTTATAAAGTTATTTAATTAAACTAAGAAAGATATAAAATTACAAATCCTGACTCGCTTTGGGATAGTGGCTTACTAACGCGATGGTTGCACGTTCGACTTCTATAATAATTATATTTTAATAATTTCCATTTCTCCGTTCTGGTTAGACAAAGCACGAAGCTTAATTTCATCACTCAAACTTTCGCGCGCGAATTTCTCGTATAAAAATATAATAAATAGGGAAGTGAGAGAAGGCACATAGTATTTATTTATTTTAAATAATAATTTAAACGCAGGGTTTAGCGGTCCGAGCTCTTGGACTGTTGGCAACTTGAATGGTTATAAAATACAGGACTCTATAAGGAAATTACAGTAAATATATACGAACTTATATAAATTCGAGTCCTAGTGTCAAAGATGTAAGATGATAAATAAGTAATGTGTTAAATAGCAAAAGCTACGGCTCATAAGTCCGCAATGAATGTAATAATAAGAAAATAAAAAAAACCTACGAAACAAAAAAGTTCAACTATAACATAAAATATAAAAATATTTATTATGGCTTATTTCTATAAAAGAATAATAATAAATTTAAACAAAAAAATTGTATGCAATATATAATCTGTAAAATGTTATATTATACTTCAAGAATACTTTTGGTTACTAGTACAGTCTGCAACTTCTATGTAACGATGTGTCCTTAAGCAGAACTTGTAAATAAATCTTTAAAATAATGTTTCAATTCCTCTAACCATAATTTTGTACTAAATTAAACCTATACAAGACGCTTTTATATATGACGCATTTAAATATGATTTTATATTTATTCTAATCGTTTAGTCGATGTTATTCGTTAAGTCTGTCCATAATAATATGTCAGTAATAAGCTGTAGCCAAGATTGAAATAAGCAAAGATGTATATTGCAGCATTTAAAAAAATATATGTAACCGCTGTTTTTGTGTATAGATATTATATAGCTTTATAATAAAACAATATAGGTTTTATAAAACAAGATTGAAGCCGTTGCGGCGCAGTGTGAAAATGCGTGACTATATACGCGTTGGTTGTGGGTTCGATTCCCGCTCAGAGAAACGAAGAAATTTAAATGTTTTTATTTCTCCGCTTTGCTAAAACACGCGGCGTTGAGTGCCGCCACTCAATACGCAATATATCGGATTTGAAAGTGGAGAACGAAATGTCTAGTCACTACAGAGAACCTCTCTGGTTACCTGCTATACGGAAAAAGTGTGAAACTGTTAATATAAGAAATGTCAAAAACTTTTACATTTCATCCTGAACGTTTATTTTGGCACTCACGTTTTATTGTTGTTTACTTCCAAGAATGGAGACTACTGTAGAATACACAGCGCAAAGAATATAACGCTTTATTTTATTGACATAATTGAGTTCCGCACCCCAATCGTTAAAGGCGTCGTTAAAACTCTGATCTGAACCGTCCATTTTAAGGGATAACCTTTTTCTTTCGTAATAAAAAAATTATACTTAGCTAATTTAAATTATCTTACTTTTAGTTGACTTTTTTGTAAATTTGAAACATTTTAATTTTAGAGCCTTTTAATTGTTCCAGTTTTATTTTATATAGTGAAGGTGTATATATGAGATGTACATTTTACTGTAAAAGCCTGAATTATAGTGAATCCAAATTTATAACCTATATTGACAAAAATTGATGTGTTATTTTCTGTTCCTTATTTTCGGCGGCCTTTTCGTAAAACAATGATACTTCTAGAAAAACTAAAAAAAGGGAGAAAGGAGGTACCATATGTTCATCCCAATACCTTTAAATATGTCAATACAACATTTCATCACAATCGGTTTAGAAGTTTGGCCGTAATGATGTCACAAACAGACATACGGGCAGAGTTACTTTGGCATTTTTAATAGTAGTAAAGTAGGATTTCGAACTTTTACCTCGGTAAAACTAGGTATTACTTCTAAAAAATACGGTAAATGTTAATTAGCAATGATTCGGACTTTTATCAATAAAGTTGGTAAATCTTAATATTTACTTAGAGAACCTTAGGATTTACCGTAATGTGGACTTTTATAGTAATATACAAAAAGCATTAATTAAACAAATGCGTTGTAAGATCGCTTAATAACGTTATATGTCACTAAAATTTGGTAGTAAATTCCTCTAATTCTCAACTTATTGCACGTCTACATAGAGGCACTGCAAGTAGGACGGTGGAAATGAAAGCTGCGTTTTGTGAACTTATATCAGAAAAACATCTGTCCTCATTTCGTAATAGAAGCACCTTTTATGTGGGATTTGAACCCATTAATGTCTTATTAACTGTGTCTAGACGGTAAGGGTAAATACACAATATGCTCTTTTAAGGGTAAATAAAGTTTTTAACGCGAGATTTTTATTAATTTCAATAAATTACTAAAGCAAACAAATTTTGTGTAATAAGGTATTCAAACTGTTACCTTGGGACTTGGGAAATGAACGTTCCAATTATATAGTTATACTGTACACTATAGTGAAACAGTAACAAGTTGTATCTATACGAGTACATTTTATATTTATATGAAAAAGTAATTTGCGGGAATTAAAAACAGTAATAGAATATGAATATATGATTTTTAAATATTTTGTCTGTATATTTGTCTAACTGTCTGTTTGTACGTGCACATCTTCGTAGTTACAGCACCGATATGAATACTATTTTTTGGTTTTATAGCTTTTAGCCATGTGCAGGACTTAGAGCATAATTAATTTCGAAGAGTGAATAATGGACCAGCTTGACTATAAGTAGAACAGTTGATAAAGAGCCACTAAATAGTCCAGCTTAGTTATAAGAAATAGGTAAACAAAACCTGTTAACAAAAACTATTCAACGCGATAGGCACTTACTATAGACCTACATATAGATTATAGATCTAGAAAGTCTGATAAAGAACCGTAATTGACCAGCTGTACAATAATAAATACGAAAATGGGTAATATAAAAGTTGTTAAATATGTGGGTACAAGTGATGGTTGAGGGTGTAATTTCCACTCGACAGAATGGTTATATTTAAATATTTAAATTATTGTCTTTTTTTCTCTCCGGTAAGACCAAAATGTTGTATATTGTATACATGTGTCAAAGGTGGAAGGCAAAGAACGGAGTGTCACTAGGTTCTCTTTGTCAGCCGAGAGAGTAAACGGGTGAACTGAAAAAATAATTCAATTATCAGGTACATTTTATGTCATAGTCAGTTATCGTAGTCAAGTCATATTATATTATTTAACAGAATAAGCTTTTTTATAATTCGTATAGAATTATGAGAAATTTTGCTATAGTATAGTTTCTTATTGTGTTTGTTTATTTGTTTTCCAGTCGCTCATTATAATGAGAGCTGACCTTAACATTAATATGAAACATAATTATTTCTTTCTCTTCTAGAAATAGTAAGGAAAATTAAAATAGAGAAACGCAAGCTTATGCAAGCACAAAGGTAACCGTGAAAGCGAGAACCAACACAACACTACAATACAGCTTGTATAGTCCGAGATAAGGTTTTTGCTACAGCTTCAGACTTCAATTGTAAGTGAACAAAAGCGATTCCTGTATTTCATTTGCCTTTAGTTAACTATATACAAAATATTTAGTATTATTTCAAATGTATGCTTTGGGAAATATAAATAAGAATTAAGTCGCGTTTAACATTTTTATTTTTTTTTATATTCACAATGGAAGTCCCTTATATTGTCAGATAGATATCACTTAAGTCATGTTTCATTCATTCAAATAGAGTTTCTCTATATTATTAGTAGTGAGAAGCCGTTGTAGCGCTGTGAGACTGTGTCTGACTGTAAACGCGATTGGTTGAGGGTTAGATTCTCACTCGAGGGTGTTCCTAAATTAAAAATATTTTAATTTCTTCACTCTGCTACGGCAAGACGAAGCGCGGAGTTTCAAGATGGTAATTAATCGAGGTAGTATTGAAAATTCGCTCAAAATGGCTCAAAACACTACGCTTCTGTGTCGCCAGTTTTGTAACTTGGCTTGACGTATTACTGCGTGGATGGATACCTCACATACCATACCTCACTATAATTATACATCACAGAAAATAATTGCCTTCTGAACACATTATATTAAAATTTTGAAATAAAACTATTTTAACCGGATTAATCACGTATAGCCACCTCAGTCTACCTGTGACCATGGACTACTGTAAAGTGTTCGAAACGTCGGGTTCTAAAATGTATTTTCGAAGACTAAAATTATACGTGATTAATCCGTTTAAAATAGTTTCATTTCAAAATGTGTAATAATCGTGAAAATCAAAGAACTTATAATATATTAAAATTGTAAATTTTTATTACAAATAGCATACTACGCAGAGAGCACTTAGTGACATAACTCTCCGTTCTCTGATTTCTGCTGGACTTAGAGATATTCGCGTGATGAGTGACAGAAGTCAACACAGCATTTTATCTTACAAGATCAGGTAAAAGGAACACTCACACTGCGCCAAGAAGGGACTCATGTGGATAAAATATAGAACAAAATTTTAAACTAATCCAAATACAGGGTGCAATCGCTCTAACTAACTCAGATCACTTGTAGGAAATAAAAAGGGCAATCTTTGTATCATAAACCGACAATCAAAGGAATGGAGGTCTTATAGACGATAAAGCGATTTACTATGGTCCACTATACTATTATTTTATTGGATCGAGGAGATAAAAACATCATAATCTCAGGTGGATTATATTCTTGGCCTACTTTTGTTTATACCGCTTTCGATATTAAAAACTTTATGAGATGACTGTGAGCTCATTGTTCTATCTAATTTATTAAAAACGAATTGTGCCCGCGACTTGGTTCGCGAGAAATTCTACAATAAAAATAACTTAACTTACTTGTTATTACATCAGCTATCTGCCAGTGAAAGTTTCGTCAAATTTGGTCCAGAAGTTTCAGAGATTAGCCGGAACAAAAAGACAGACAGAATAGGTAAAAAATGACAGTTTAATAAATTTACCGCGTATACATACATATGCCTTTAGTAAAAGGCGGTTATTTTAATATTACGAACAGACACTCTTAATTTTATTTCTTTGTATAGAGTATAAGATTCTATTGGAATAATTGGTTAATTTTTTGTAGGTAAGGTAGGTAGGTAGGTATGGTGGGTAGGGTAGGTTGGGTAGGTCGGGTAGGTAGGTTAGGTAGGGTAGGTCGGGTAGGTCGGGTAGGTAGGGTAGGTAGGGTAGGTAGGGTAGGTAGGGTAGGTAGGTTTTTTTTTTGGGTAGGTAGGGTAGGTAGGGTAGGTAGGGTAGGTAGGGTAGGTAGGGAATGCTGAAGTTTGCCATTCGTCTAGTTTTCTTTCGTCCCTAAATCTTTGTTTACGTATTTTTATATCTAGTGTATGCTTATTTTTTTTTTTCATTTTATAATTATACCCTAATAAATTTAGCTCAACACTGATAACAAAATAACTTTCATTAAAAAATAAAAACACATAAGTTTTGTTTTATTTTGTATGTCCATCCTTTACTCAATTTGTCAATAACTAATAATAAGTATTTAATAATCAAAACCCCTAAAAATTGAAGGTTTTATTGGTAGTGGTTTAAGTTATTATTTATAGTCACACTTAATTTATATTTAGCCTACACAACGCCGCAAATCAAAATTCAAATTTCTATGAATTTATTACTGTTGTATACAACAATTATAAATACAGGCGTTTACACGTACACAGAGTGTACGGCTAGTGTCTTGATATCGTTACGCTTTAAATAACTTTCAAGGCTTACGATAAGCGCACCTTAAGCTCTTTCCACATAGAAGGGCGAAGAGAGAGAACCTAGTGTCAATTACATTCCGTTTTATTTTTAGCCCAAAATCCAGACATTGCGTGTTAAATGGCAGAACTCAACGCCGCGTTTTGTCTAAAGTGCCAGAGTGTAGGTACATTTACCAATAAGATAAATCCGTAGTAATGAATATAACAAATCACAATACTTTGTGCTACTTAAGTAATTGAAACTCTAGCCGTAAATTAAAAGTAACCTCGCACTGGCAAGTGGCAACTTTGTATTCCATTGTTGCCCTTAGGAGCGAAACAAAAGAACGTAATGTGATTTATTATATACTTATTTTGAGAACGGCCATCTTCACGTGAATGTGGAGATAAAGTGAAATGTGAAATAAAATATACAATGTGTACATATTTATACATCATTTTATTATAATTACCGTTCTTTTATAATAATTTAATTAATAATAAACCAGCTTCGCAATTTTTGTCGTATCAGACAGAGACACTACGTTCCTGGTAAAGTGTTTCTTTTCTTACTTTGAACTTATCCATGTTCTTTGCTTTCTAGAGCGGAGAACGCAAATAATATAAATAATGTATTAAATTTTTTTTTCAACAGTTGTACACACGCTTATTAAATTTAAATACAAATATTTAAAAAAGGTATAAAATTTTGAACACAGCGGGATTTGAAACCGCGCCTCTTGAAAACCGTTCTTGAACGGTAATGACCCCTTAATGTAAATAACCCCCAAAGGGGATCAAACTCACATCCATAAAGTGCTATTGCACCATGACTGCCTCTAAGAAATAAATTATACAATGTTATATAAAAAGGTTTCTTGACATAGACAAAAATGAAATGTTTTAACAATATTTCACAAGCACATTGTCCCCGTATGGTTTTAGAATCCAGTGCTAATATTTAGAGATTATAAATAAACTTGGTAGTTAGAAAGAGTCTAGTGTCAAAACACTCCGTTCTCCACTTTCTGGCTGAAATCGAGACGTTGGGTGTTGATTAGTGGAACTCAACGCTGCCCTTTGTCTTAGGGTACCAGAGTGAGCAAATGAAAAGAATTTTAATATAATTCCTCCGAGTGGCACTCGAACCCACAATCGTTAAGTCAGCCGCTGTTCTCACTTCACCACGATAGCCTCATAAAAAATATCTGTATTTACAAATTTGATTTTTAAGGCATATATACATTTGTTATGCGATTTTATTAAAAGAATTAAGGTCCAATAGAAAGCAAAATATGTTTCTCACACCATTCGTTTAAGATTTATTATAGCACATTAGTCAAGGAATGATCAAAGATGGTTTAAAACGGGGGAAAAAGTCAAAAAACCACACCAACAATAAATAAAAAGTTCTTTTCATAAAATGCTTGAAACAAATATAAGGCAATTTACGTTTGATATTGCAATCATGATACTTTGTTTAAACGTTACTCTCATTCATTTTCATGTTTACAACGGAAATTTATTATTATTTATTAACGCCACTGGGGCAGAATTGTTTTGTCAAGAAGTGCTTAAAGACTTATGGTTGTGGGTTCGGAACCCACTCGGAGCTAAATTCAATGTAAGAAAAGTTGCCTCAGCTTAGAAGAGTTTGTAGTGAACGAACATCTGGTGATAATCAGTGTTAGTTGTTATTTTGCTATAAGCCATATTGCTATTGTTTTTTACATAAGAATAGCATTTTGGCAAAGTTTGAAGAATTCGACTTTTCCGTTTTGCTTGTCTATTTTGTTTTTGTTTCATTACAATTTTGATCAGAATACAATAACTATAGCCTCGATATATTTTACACTAACCCTGTATGCACACGTATTTTTAAATCGTAGAAAATCCATTTATAGTATATATTTAATTATCTTTCGAAGCACAGAAAGGCCCAATTTTGAGACGCTAAAGACATCCAAACATGTGCCACTACTACGCTACGTTATTCAATATAACAATCAGTTAATAATCAGTGAAGCTGGGAAAACATTAATATTATATTCGGACAATTTCCATGATTAGCAACCGCCAAACAAGGAAATTCAACAGAAAAAAAGTAACTTACTGCCATCATAAAACAACACGAAGGGGAGTAGCCATAGCGATCTTTTCCGACACAAAACTGTCTGCCATTTTTTGCGGGAGGAATTCTTAGTTATGCACACTTTGTTCTACTAACATAGACTAAACTAGATTTAGTCTAGTGAGTACTCGGGTTGCAACTACTTTTATTACTAGCGTAGGCCCAGTTGGACTTACACTTTGACAGAGGGGTACGTTATCGTATGGCTACTGCCTTCCGTGTTGCTCTAAAACTGCAAAAGATTTTAAATAAAATATAATTTTAAAATAAATAAATATTTTTTTGTTAAGCGAAGTTTTAAAAAAATGCCACAGATCTGCCAATTATTTTTGCAGTGGACGGCGTGATGAAAACGTAGAGCTTAATTGCGTACAGCCTTTGTACGGTATTTATTTCTGTTATTTAACTAAGAAAATACTATACTATTTAAAATATAATGTAAAATCATAATACACAACATAAATAAGTAATTATTACAAAAAACAATTTCTGTATTGGATAAATAACTAACAGAGAAAATCTACAATTTTTATATTGACATTTTAATCTCTAATGAGACCGCTTTATTATATTTTTATTTCTTTTCATTACATTGAATTTAAAATTTTCGTGACATAAATAGACAAAAATATTTTAAAAGCGCTTTTTGCATGAAGAGGACCTGATAAACTTTAAAACGTCAATTGTTAATAAAGTAATTAAAAAAAACCTGTAATATAAAAACCACTTTGGGAAAACGTATAAAAATTTTAACGTAATGGGGACTCAAACACGTGTCTCTTGGAATCCGTCCAAGCTTTCTGACATTCTGTGTCCAGTTACGTCGAAATTCTTATAAATGTGTGAATGACACGTAAAAATATAAAAAAATCGAATTTTCGTACATTTTTGTTTTTTACATATTTGTTAGATAATCAGACCAATGTAGGTTTTATTAATTTATAGCTTCAATTAGTTATATCTACGTAACTTACTAGTCCTTCATAAAATATCTAAATGGTGATAGTGAGTAGTCACTGAAATCAAAATTATTAATATCGAAGTAAATATTTCAATTTTAATTTTAATAGATTATCAGAAACAATATTTTTTGCGTAATATCCATTAAATTAATTATAATTCCCAAATGGATTCTTTCTGTTTCTACAATGATTAAATAATATTGAAATAAATATTATTTAAAATACTTCTTGTAGCTATCGTGATGCAGTTTGACAGTGCCTGACTATACGCGGTGGTTGTGGGTTCGATTTTCACTAGCGGGAATGATTATATTTAAATTATTTTCTTTTTTTCTGCTCTGGTGACAAGACAAGGCGCGCCGCTAAGTTCTGCCACTCAACATAAAATGTCTCAGATCCGGACGGAAAGTGAATGAGAACGAAGTGTCTTGACACTAGGCTCTCTCTGCATGCTCTATTATGCGGGGAAAAGCATGAAGCTGTATATATAAAATATATAATACTAAAAGATAAATTAATGTTTGAATATTTTATATTCTACTAGAGCGAATGTTAGACTAAACCTGGTGTTACGTAAAATTAAGTAAAATTCTTATTTTGGTACTGGTTATACATTCAAATATAAAAGAACAAAGTGTAAATCAATATTATCAATATTATAATATATTAAGAAAAAAAATATACCTATTTTTACGAAATTTGTGCGGTCGGAGGATTATCAAATTCCGCACAGTTACAGTTTGTATGGAGAAGCAAGGAGTGCATATTGCGAATACTTTTTATGAATGTATGAAAATTATTTATTCAAAATAAATCTTACACTCAAAACCATCTGTTTGACATACACGTTGCTAAGACTATGCCAACGGGCTATTAGTATTTATTTTTAATACACGCTTGTGTGATATATAATATATATTGAATAATATATAAAAAAGTATAATATACTGAAATAAATATAATGGTTTGACAAGACGGCCGTGACCGCACAGACAAGACAATAAATGTAAGATAATAAAGCCTATTCCGGTAATAAAGCCTATTGAGTGTCAAAACACACCGTTCTCCACTCTCTGCCCGAATTCGAGTCTGTGCGTATTGAGTGGTTTTGTTACTAATATATTTTAATAATTAACTAAATTTTGTCAGCTTACCATCTAAAATGAATGACAAATTAGTTTAATTAAGAAACAATAAGGAATATGCTTTATTATTTTGTCTAGGCGGTCAGGGCGGTACATGATGGTTTGATACCATCATGGTGGTGTACAAGACACCAGTGTCTTTCCATGAAAATATTGTGTTGTCGTCAAACCGTACTGTAAAAAGTGGTCCAAGATAACACTGCTAGATTTTCTTTTCTTACATTTATTGATATACACAAGTGTTAACTAATTAGAAAGTGTTCAACATTTTGATTTTTCATATTTTATCTATTCTAGGAATACAATAACTAAATTAGTCATATTTAAAAAACGTGTAAAAATTTTAACGCAGCGGGATTTGAACCTGCGCCTATTGAAAACCGTTCAAGCGCTCTGACCTCTAAGCCTTGCATTTTAAATTTATCTTTTTCAAAATGTTAACAAACTACCACTACTAAAGTATTGCACTAATCGACCAATATTATATACACAAATATAACCTTTTTAGTTCTATCTTGTCACTACCAGTCGCGTTTACAGTCAGACGCTCCTGTTCTGTCCTCAGAGGCTCCTGTTATGCCTTTTGCCTACGGACAGCCCTATATGTTATTCCTCATACCAAAATATTACTTTCGCAAAAGTCTAAATAAATAAGATTTGAACTTAAAAATAATTCTTTCGAAAGTATGAAGCTGTAAATCAAACACATGACTTTAGTCTTGAAGTTCGATAAATTTAATTTTATATATTGTAGGACGGATGAATTTAGGGTTACAAACGTACAAAATGAGGGTACATGTGGGGTACAAATACGTTTGTAAGTTTAGATATGTTTAGTACTTGAAATTCTGGCATATCTGAATTGTCCGTAGACATTACTTATTCTAATTTCGTCTAACATTTCTTATTTCCAGATTTACTTAGCAGATATACTAGGAACATTAAGAGAAGAAAAGTTACTATATTTTTTTTATTGTTTAAGCTATTTGTATTTGCATAAAAAGATTAATCTCTCAAATATTGTAAAAAAAATGTGTGCTGAACAAATATAAAAAGAAAAAGCGGTGGTTTATTTCAATTTTCTTAGAGATATTATTATAGTAATGTCTTTACAAAAGCGTGTAATAAAGATAAATATTAGTGGACCTGTTGGCGTAGTCTTAGCAACGAGTATGTCAAACAGATGGTAGTGAGTTCATATTTATTTTGAATTAATGAATTTTATATATTTATAATAAGTGTTTGTCTTATGCACTCATTCTTCTTCCATACAAGCTTTACCGACCGCACAATTTTCGTTAAAAGAGATTTTTTTTCCTTAATATATTCTAATATTGATAATATAGTTGGAGACACTGTTCTTTTACATTTGAATGTATGTAAAAATATGAAATTAAGATATTTACGTATTCATAAGAACTTGCAATGAAATAATAGACTAAAGTACTCTGAAATGGACCTACAGTACTTATTTTTAAATAACCAATAAACATTTTACAGTTTACCTCGAGTATCTAAAAAGAATAAATCCTTTTTAGTTGAAAAACAATCAATTTAATTATACCACAGAGAGTAGAGTTATAAAAAAATTATAGCTGTGCTTTATTAAATTGAAAGACGAGTTGGCTGACAGCCAAATATAATATTTGGTGAATTCAGGCATTATCTTCCCATGAAGTGTCATTCAGCTGTAGCGGGTGCGCTTGAAATAATATAAAAGAACATTTCAGGAAACTAGAAGTTAGTTAGCAGTAATGTTTATTTCTAGTATTAATATTAACATTCAACTTTTATAAACGCAATAAAAAATACAAAGTGTATTTTTTTAGATAGACAGTTAAAAATAAAATAAAAAGAGTTGCAAAGTCAATTCAGTACATGAAATATTTGAAAACAATATTAATTGGAAATATGCGATTTAATAATAAAGGAATAGGAAATGAAGCAATGAAACTATTACAAAAGTTATTCAGCGTGATACGCATTACCCGTTGACACATAACAATTAATTATCTAAAACATCTGGAAAATCATATAAGTTCAGCTAAATCAAAAGAAATAAGAAAATGTCGCCTAAGCAAAACCAGTTCAACGTTATGGGCATTTTTCATTGAAAAATAACATTTAAATATCTTGAATATCTGACGAAGAATTATAATTGACCAGCTAAATTATAAGAAATAAGTAAACGAGGCATTAGTAAGTTGTTCAGGTGATAGGCAGTTTTCGTTGACAAATAAAAATTATAGTAAATGAAGGCCATCGTGATGTAATATGAAAGTGACAGTCTGTGAGCGCGATTGTTGTTCGAGTTCGCTTTGGGTTCGATTCCCATTTGACGGAATTGTAATAATTATTTGTTTTCTTTTTTGTCTCCGGTAAGACAAAGCGAGGCATTGAACTCATGCTCCAGCATTCAATAATTCAATGTCTGGAATTCGGGTGTAAAGCGATGAACGGAGTGTCACTAGGTACTTTGGCTGGAAAAAACGCGTAAAGATGATAGAAAATTACAATAGTTTAGAACATATGAGGATTTCTATTAGACAAGAAAGTTATCATTTTAACAAAAGCTATTATAACTTTAGGTCCAAGTTAGATTCAACAGGTGGTATATGGATGTACTACCTATACCATAAAATCATGAAGTCCACTCAAACACACACACACACAATATATATATATATATATATATATTGTTTTATGCAAAATTATTGGTGTGCATAGATTCAGAGTCTGCGAAAGTATGATATATAACAGATTCTTGTAACTTTAGTACATAATATGTTAGAGTTCATATAACAAGTTTTCTAGTATAAAAATAATATATAACGTATAAATATTTTTCAGTTATATAGAGTGAAAGTAGATGGAGATTTTTATTTAGTTTTAATTCATATTTGTTTTCTCCATTTACAAAGAGTGAGGGTCTAAAACAGGTAGGTTCTCTGTGCCTGCTCCGTAAGATACGTGAAGCAAAAAAAAACCATATTTTAGGTACGACAGAAAAACTGTCGCCCAAAAACTTATCCGGACGTTTGTTTTATTTGTCTTAGCTCAACTTTGTTATCTCAACTACTAAGTGAATAATAATCGGATTTGTAGGAAAATATATTAGGAAAATTATTTAGTACGTCGTTTGCAAATAAATCATTACCTACATTGTCGTGCGAAAATATCTTTTGTTTTTCAGATTCACGCACCGGATGTGATAGTATTGGATACGTCGAGTGTCTACTTTTAAAACTTGGTTCCATCTCCACTTCCACCCACTTCCACTGGGTTCTTGGTGGTGATACTCAGCATCGACCATTGTCTATTAGATCGGTGGAAATTAAAGTCATTTCAAATATTCTTCCCACGAGTGAGTGTTACATAAGAATATTTGTGTAAAATAAATAAACATCACACATAATATGCTGATCACTAGAAAAAGCGGCTAGCCATTTTCAATTTATGTTTTATTTTATCAAATTTTATAATTTGTTATATAAGCGTGAACACTATAACAAGACCAATATATACTGTTGTAATAATATATTGGTCTTGTTATAGTGTTCACGCTTTTTCCCGCATAGCACTGTAGACTAAGAGAACCTAGTGTCAAGACACTCCGTTCTGCACTTTACGCCCGAATCCAAGACATTGCGTATTAAGTGGCGGAATTTATCGCCGTGCTTTGTCTTGCCACCAGAGCGGAGAAATAAAAATAATTTACATATAAGCTTTTGCCCGTGTGGGGATTGAACCAACTACCACTCGGAATCGAAACCTATTATAAATTTCAATCCGATAATTAAAGAGAGCAACGAAAAACGTTACGTGAAAAAATATTATGGAATTCATGCGATTAAGAAATAAAACGCGTATTTCAAATAGAATCCCTTTAAAAGTCTTAGAAGAAAAGATACAGATGTAATAGTCGACTGTTACCTAACTTGGAGATGATGTTCAATCAGAGCGTATAGGTCCCTTGCGGGCGCTCTACGACCACCTGCAACCTATTTCTAGTTTTTTATGCGTTAGTCCGAAAAGACCTTTTTGGTTTACTTAGAATAATGTTTTAATATTATAACATTTTAGAATTTGATTTCTTTTTTCGACTTTTTTGTGTTGCGTGGTGGAACTCAATGTCGCACTTTGTGTTAGGACCAGAACGGAAAAATGAAAATATTTCAATAAAGATCCTTCCTCCGATTTGTAGTGAGCTTTCGTGACAGCTTACACTATGATACACTTATAATATAGATACGATGAAGCTTAGTTAAAAAAGTAGCGGGTTAGTTTCCGTTGTCCAGCAGCCATGTTGTTTAAATGAGCAGAATTTCATTAAATACTTATTTATTTGCGTTTATAACATAATTGTATATAAAGTTAAAAAATATTTCATATTATCCGCAAAAAAGGTTTATTATTCTGTTACTTAAAAAAGTACGCAAAAAAAAAAGTCAATATACATATAGGCAAATGTTGCGACTTTGTTTTACGATGTTGTTAGATTAATTAGAAAGCGATTAATCATACTTATATAATAAATATATTATCACAATAAGTATATGTTTGTATTAATACCTGAAGAAAAAACTTTTAACTCATTTCTGTGAAAATAAAATTATGGGAAAAGACGAGTATGAAATTCGCCATACATATTGTGTAAAAAAAAGTGCAAAAAGCTAAGTTTTAGACGTGGCATTTGAACCCTCTTGAAAGCGCCTCTTGAACGGTTTTCAAGAGGCGCAGGTTCAAATCCCGAATATAAAATATTTTATACGTTTTCTAAATATTTCTTTTTTAATTTCCTAAGTATGCGAATAACACTTTAAAAAATGTAAAAAATATATAAAGCTAAGTTTTATATAAGATAAAAAAGATTTTAAAGCTTTATTACTGTAAAACATTAAATTTGAAAATATTAGGTAACCGACCCCGGGTCTCGGGATAGGTTTATCTCCTCACATATACAATTAAAAGTAGGATCGGTTATCATCGTGCTGCGTAACTTTCATTGTGCATTGAAACACGACCAAGTGTAAAAAAGCTAACGTTATCGAGGAGAAAATAGAAAGAAGAGAATGTCTTCCGACCTGATGATTCCAACGGACTTACCATTTGATTTTAAGCGCCTACATTTTCCCGTGCATTTAAGATGACGATAAAAAAATAGCCAATCGGTGGAAGTTTTGCGGAATCAAGTTTCTGTCTCTGTCTTTTTATCGCTGGATAATGCAGTTCACGCAGACCATCCGAACTCAGGCACACAAACTGCCCTACGAACGGATGATACTGTGGGGCAGACAAGCCCTATACTATCCACTGAAACCCAGCGGAAAGTTTATCTGGCCTGTCCCAACCAATTACCATGAAAATAATATATTTATCTGTTTTTTTTTCATAGATAATGTCCATAAGTTTAATTTTTTTTTTAGTTTATTTTAGTTTTCCCTTTTATTGCATTTTGACAGATTATTTAATTCTGCGGGGTTGCATAGTTCGCCGGATCAGCTAATTAGTTATATTTTTCGCATATTATAAATTTTGGAATTCAAAAGTATAAATAACGTCCACGTTTGCGGAGGAAAAGAAATTTAGCGACTAAAAAATATTACAAGCAACTAGATTGTAGTAGCTAATAAAAATAAAAATAAAAATGCTTTTGCAAATTACATTTTAAATTTATGAAAGAGTTGAAACTGCTGCCTCGTTTGAAAGTTTGAGTGAAATTGTACTGTTACTTTGTCGTCACCACCGTCACCGTTACTTAGTTCTGTTATAACTAGCTTTAATACCTAAATTATATTTAGAAAAAACAATGTTTAATCGTAAAAGTAGTATAATAAATACAATGGATATATATTGACTTTTTTAAGAAATACTGGCTATGCCTATTATATACCTTCTCGAAGGTGAATTAACCTTGTCTAATTTACATTTTTGCTATATTTGTTTTCTTGGTTAACAGGAAACGGTGGCTTTCGGTACGATACGCAAACAATGTGTCCAGTAGAAAATAGAAATCCCAGTGATATATTACGAGGTTAATGATCTTATATTCTTAAGTAAATTTTGACATTTAATATTGTGATCTGTTTTGATTGAAATTCATGATAAAGGCTCCTTAAATCTCACGTTCTATCTTACAAACGTCGTTTGACTCTTTAAAACAAAACTCGGAAATTTGTAAAGGAAAATCTTGAATAAACAATTTCATTGGACCCTTATTACAGAACCCTTTAAGCTATGTGCTTAATAATGAATGTTATTGTGAGACGGTTTAATGACTTGCAATTTCGTAGAAAGAAACCATAAAATAAATAAAATACAATTCAGTCATCATAGGAAACCGGGTGACTGTAAATGTGATGGTGGGTTCGTTTCTCACTCGTGGGAATTTAATATTAAATTTCTTCTACCCACTCTCATAAGACAAAGCCGTAATTTCTTCAATTCAGGTAAATAGTGGAGAATTTCATTTGAAAGGGAGTCGGTATTACAACCATCACGTCTAAAGCCGTTTTTTTTGCGGAAAGTCTGAGCAGAAGCTCATGATCTGATCGATGAAATTATTAAAGCACAAAAATGTTTACTTAAACTGACATAACCAGCTTGTGGTTGCGGCTTCGCCCACGTGGTGTTCGGATTCCCTATGTCCAAGGTCAAAATTCCCTATGTCGTTCTCCAGGCTTCAGACTGTCCATATTAAATTTCATCACAAATACCTTGGCCAGGTTAGCTGACAAACATACAGATAGACGCTTGCTACACGCATTTTAATGTCAGGTAAGGAGTAGTTTGCATTTATTGAAATTATTGAATAGAATTTCATAATATAACGATTTCACTTGTGAAAGTCGACTGGCGCTTAATAACTCCATTCATGTCAATCTTATCGTGATAACTTTAAGCTATTCATCCAAATTGTTTTGAAAAGACAAAGTTAATGTATACATTTTGTTAAGAGTTTAATAACTACTCTAAAAATGTGCATTGTACAAATAGTATCTTAATTGTAAGCTGTCCGTTAGTTCACTGTTTTAAATGTAATAGCTTCCTCATAAAAGACAGTTATATTCAGTAGTGAAGTGATTGTTTTAGAAGTATTTGAGATAAACAATCCCACTTTAAATTATCTTCTTGTAACTCTAGCGGCTTAGCAGCGCACGCCAAGATAACTCTTAGAGGTCAAGAATTTTGTGCTATTCTAATATATAAGCTGTAATACTGCAAAGTTTCATCTAAATCCGTTCAGTAACATTTTCATGATAGAACAACAAGAATCCATATCTATCCACCATCATGCTTATATATTTCATAATATATCATACTTAAATTATATATACTAGAACCCTTTAAGTTCCAAGGGTTAACTGGAAGAGATCTCATCAAGAGATAAGTCCACCTTTGTACTTTTGTTTTTTCTTTATCATAGATTTTGTTTAAGGACATTAAAAAAATCATATTTGTAGGATTTACAGTTACCAAAGATATATTAGCTTCAAGAATAAGGCAGGTCTTTTTGTCTTTCCGCAAAACACAAAAAAATGTCAGTGGCATAAATATTAAAATTCTTTATAAAAAGTAGAATTACATTATTCTATCAAAAAAATATATGTAATTGATTAAAAAATATATATCTTCCGAAGAAATAAGTGCCACGCTCTTGTGGCCCTAAATGAAATGCATGTAAAAATTTAATGGTTTCAAGAGTACAGTATGGTATGGCTGATATGAAACTGCTGGATCGATCCTCACATTCTTGACGATTAGTGCAAATGTCTAGACTATCCAATCTTTTTCACATTATATGAATACTAAAAAACTACTGAATATTTATCGTCAAATTATACTTATGATAAAATTCGAATGTCCATTTTTATATTTAAATCCAAATTGTGTTCGTTGAAGCATCGTGGCGCAATAAGACAGCGTCTGACTATGTACGCGATGGTCGTGGGTTCGATTACCACTCGGGGGAATGAATATATTTAAATTGTTTTCCGCTCTGGTGATCTTATCATAGCGCGACGTTGAGTTCCTCTTTTCAACACACAGTGTCTCTGATTCGGGCGGAAAGTGGAGAACGGAGTGTCTTGACACTAGATTTTGTCTGTCTCCGACACTTCCTGATATGACCCTGTTTTGCGGGAAAAAGCGAGACGTTGATAAAAAAAATATACAATTTATACACTTAAATATGCTAATTTGTAAAGTTTAATTTTTTATAATTGTATTTATTATAATTGTATTAAAATTAGTTTATTTTCTCCACTCTGTTAAGACAAGGTTCTCTATACTGCTAACTAAGTAATGTGTACAATTTCTGCAATGATTTTTTTGGTAGTAATTATATGAATATAAATAAAATAAGGGCCTTTAGGCCTTTTTAAAGTCTAGTTTATAATACGTATGAAAATTATTCTCAAATATTATTTATAGTATTAGTATGTTGATATATATATACTGTATTTATGAACAGGTACGTAAATGATATTTACTATAAAAGGACGAGAATAGATGAAATAATTAACTTCTATTCTAAACGAAGGCATTAGTAACTAATTTCATATTAAACTGGGTAGCAACAGAAATTAATTTGAATCAGAGTCAAGTGGTGTTTCCATTACGACTATTGGATACAAAGTTTACAGCCAATCAAAGCTCTTACTCCAGTGGCCTTAGATTTAGTTGCGCTGAATGATGTACTTCTTGGTATAATTAGATTTTTTCTTCTTACAAAAAAGTTACTGTTATTTGAATCGCATTTCGAATTCAGCATGGAGTAAAACTAAAACTAAGGCCATAGTAAAATTGTTCACATTCTCCTATATACTAGTATACTACTCGTAGTAGACCCGGCGAACATCGTACCGCCTCAGAATTAAATTATGTGTCAAAATTCAATAAAAATTAACAGAAAACCAAATATTATATATATAGTGCGCTCAGAATAGTTTTTAGAAAGATTTGACTGGCCAAATTTTTCTAATGCTAGATCTTTTAATATTTCATGCTCTAAGCTATTTTCCTTGCTTAATATTTAATTTCCCAACGCATCTTGTATGGGAAAAAAAATTAAATTTATTTATTATAAAAAAATGGCACGGATAGTGCCATTTTTTTTAGTCTTCTGACCTTGTAAACTTTCCTTGGATCTATACAAATATTTATAAACCCAAATTACCCAAATCACCCAGCTGTTATCGAGTTTTAGCGAGACTAAAAACGTCATTTCATTTTTATATATTTAGATATGTAGAATATTCCTTTCCAACTCTTTGTAACAGAAAAATATTTCATTTAGAAACACACAATATTTTTGTTTTGCCCGAAAAGTTGTTCTTTAATCTGTACATAATAAAAAAGCAAAATTTGTTCTAGTCTTCGCCAATGACGTAAAAACTGCTTAACATGAAACTTTATTAAGCGTTTCTGAAAATAGTAGGCTTACGCCTACTTAGTAACTAACTAAGTTTATTTTGAACATTGGTTCGTCATTTGAAGTAAGACTTTTTTACCATTCTTGTAATATATTGAATGAATAAAATTAAAGTGTTTTTGTATATTTTCGAGCGACATCAGCTCTACGAGCAGCCTGGTCGTTCTGGCGCGGAAGTCGAACCACGAATGTAGTATACAAATAAATCCTAAATTAACGTACCTAATATTTTAAATTATGTACCTAACATTATTTGAAAACCTCTTTGGTAATATAAACAACTTCTACGCGAGAAAAGCCGCGCGCAACACCTAGTTTATAATAATAAATAAATGTACCTCTATATAACTTAAAAACACTTTAGTAACTGAAACAAAATGAATATTTAATTTAATGTGTCAGAAATAAAATATACAATATTTGATTTTCATAAAAACTTAATTAGCATCTTTTTACGCTTCGTAAGCTAAATTTCTCGACTGATGAAAAAACAATATTACTCAAACGAAATTAAACAACTTAAAGTTTTTACATTGAACTAATTTTACTGTTTTTATTTGTATACTAGCTGGGCCCGCCACTTCGTAGAAATAGAATTTCAAAAATAAAGAGTAATTAGCCTCAATTACTCTTTATTAGATCAGCTATCTGCCAGTGAAAGTGCCGCGTCAAAATCAGTCCAGCCGTTCCATAGATTAGTCTGAACAAACAGACTGACATAAAAATTGTAAAAAAATATTTTGGTAATATGTACAATGCATTTAGTTAAAAGCGATTATTTAAATATTACAAACAGACTCCAATTTTATTTATTTGTTTAGATATTTATTCGGCACGCCCACAATATAATGTTAATTTTAACACAGAACAGTTCTTAAATATTAAAGTAGAAGTGAAATATTAAAGTAGAAAGTATATGTTTTAGGACTTTTCTAGTTTGTAGGTACATTGTTATATAAAGGTATGTTTTTAAATACACATATATGAATAAATAATAGGTTTTTACAAGCGTGGATACATAGCTATTTTAAAGCTATGGTTAAATTGAACATGGCTTTAGACTACTTTGTATTAACGAATGTTAGAGTCTTGATTTGATTAATTTATATCTATGTAGTCTTTTCTGTCAGATGAAAACTGATACTAGGTGAAAAGTTATATAAATGTTTGTAAAAATAAAGAAATAAAATATGATCGACATTAATTATTTCAGGAATATGGACTTAGTAACTGCGGTTGATAGCAAGATGCGGCACTCAGCTTCTTCTAAATCATTATTTAGTTTTGTTATAATGGAGGTATTGAAATTGCTCGATATTAAATATTTGCGAAAGAATATATATAATAAAAATGTAACTGATCGCTGCCTGTACATGGTAGATATATATATATATATATATATATATAAAAATATGGGATGCATATAATATTGTAATAAATAAAACAATGATTTTTATTTGCTTTTGTTTGTCTGTGCGTTTGTGCGTTTGTGCACGCTAATCTCAGAAACGGCTTAACCAATTTGAACACAGTCTTGACTATTGTGTTTTGGTAAATTTCACTCAACATTTAGATGATATACATAAATATATTATTTTATTAATATTCATAAATAAAATAGTAACAACAATTTAAATTATAAATTAATGTAAAGTTTGTGATTTAAGTGAGAACGCGGGCGCGCAAATAAACTAAATAGTTTTGTCGTGATGTTTACTTAGGCGAAACCGTGTAGGTCGCTTTTAGTTAATATATTTGTACTTTATCTGAATTGATTATATCTTCAAGCTTTTTCCTTTCTATATATTCGCCAGACCTAATTTAAAAACCAATCAATTCACTCATATTTAGGATCGTTTCATAGTAAACGTATTTGGTCTACAAGAAAAAATGTTAATTTAAATCTAGGACATTTGGGAAATCCAATGGTTTTAGTAAACAAAAAATCTTGGGTAAAGCAGTAAAGAAACCTTTTATAAATTGAAATTCTGTATACATAACAAAATAATGTAATTCAAATATATTGTACAGTGTTGTTCCAGACTTAGAATGTGAACATCATTTTTAGAAAATGTTAAAAAATTTACCGTAGTCGGTATCGAACCGGCGCCTTTTGGAAGCCGCACCAAGTTGAAGAATTGTCACTTGGCATATTGGCACGAATATAATAAATTTATTTCGTTACTTTATCTGCCAGTCTTATGGATTATATAGAATATATTTATGTTGTCGTTTACTCTTTATAACAGAAGCGTTTACATTATTTGTTAAGGGTATATAATTGTTCTAATTATATAAGAACACGTATATATATATATATATAACTAAAAAAACATTCTGAATTGTCATAGCTTATATAAAGCTGTATATAAAATGACATAATTAAATAACTCGATGTTCTAAACGAATATACCAATATTAATAATTAATATATTAAAACAAAACCCTTTAATAATATAAATTTAAGAAAAGATAGAAGCTATACTTATAATTTATATACATTTCTATTTTTTAAATATATAAACACTGCATACACCGGGTCTGTACCTTTCTTTTCTTTAATAATATTAGATTTTTAAATGATATATTTTATTACATACATATTTAGAAAGATTAGCATAAAATATGGGTAGGTAGCAAGCTTTATTGGTACATCCGTATATTGAACTGGAAGCTTTGATGAATATCTTATGTCAGATTTCCCTATATACACAAAGTATTAACACTTTACATTTGTATGTATTGTGTAGATTTGATTGAAATATATTAATGGTATGTATATGTAATGTACATTTACATTTTTTTTATTCTATATAAAAGGCAAACGACCGTTCGGGTCACCTGCTCACCGGTAAGGTAAGTGATCACCGCCGCCCACGACCCCGTGTAAGACCAGAAGAGCTACAGGGATGTGGCCGGCCTTTAAGGTGGAAATAGACGCGCTTTTTGAAGGTACCCATATCGAATTGACCTGGAAGCACTGCCGCTGGTAGGGAAGGAAGTTCCTACGAAACCGCACAGTAGTAAAGTGCCATGTATCCAGATGGTGAGGATGAGATTTAAGTGTGTTGTTACGTACTGTGCAGTTGGAAAATTCTGCGGCAGGAATCAAGTCACACAGTTCCCACTGGGGAATTACTTACGTAATTATATCTTTTCATTATTACAATTGTCCGTCGTAAAATCATTAACTAGTTATTTTTGGCGTGTTCGTTGACTTTATAACCCTTTCCATATTATTTCCGTTGAACACATGTTGGCACCAAAAATTAGGCCCAAAAAAATATTATGATCAGGTGCTCCAGATTTCATAATCAATTACTTAAGTTATTATATACATTACAATAAAAAATTATTTCAGTAGTTCCAAAGACGTGCGCGTACAAACAGTCTATTTTACTGTTTTATTTAAGTATATATATATATATAGGTATATAATATTCACTTTTTTCATATATAATTTATATGTATACATAACAAATTTTATACACCAGATGAGACGATCTAGGAGCAGATAGTTTTTATAAAAAAATAAATATTTGTGTTTCTTTGAAGTATTAATATGATTATTAAGATAATGATGACGATAAGTTCATAATATAATGATACAAATGGCGTTATTAAAATAAACTTGTTGTTTTCAAGTTGGACAGTGCTAATATATCAATATCATAGACACTTGACCATTCAAGTGTCTATGATATTGATATATTGTATAAGTGTCTATGATATTGGTAAAACTAAACAAATAGCTTTGTTTTCTTTTCCACATTTATTATTGATAATTTTGTTTTGTACAGTTTTAAAAATTTTATTGTGAATTCTCAAAGTAATTTCTTAATATGTAAATCGTAACATATTAAGAAATTACTAGTTCTTTCGTCGTAACATATTAAGAAATTACGCACAATTTTCGCAAATATAACATCGGTTATATTTGCGAAAATTGTGCGAATGGAGGAATATGAAATTTGATATAGCTAAAGTTTGCACGCAGATAAAAGTGCGGAAAGTGATTATTTTTTATAGTAATCCATCTAAAATACAATAAAATAATAAAACAAATATAAGACACACTACCATATGCTTGACTTACACGTTTATATAAAATGATATACACGCTACTATGGCAACGCGATGTTTACGCAGGCCGGGCAGGCAGTTCAGATAAATATGTAATTATTTACTCCACTTTCAGACTGAATTCGAGATTACATGTTGCATGGAGGAATTGTACACTGACTTGTATTGTCAGAGCGATGAAATGAAAATAATTTCTATATAAACATTCCTCCGAGAGGGTGTGATGGATTGCTGAAACCTTGGATGACTTGAGATATTTGGAGACTTCTCTGTTTCAGTGCATCGTGCAACTACAAGTACTGGATGCTCTATGCCTGAGTAGGCTGGTCACTTCTTAAGGTTGCTGTTCTTTGATTACAAAGCCGTGTTTCGTGCTCACAGCCCCCATATGGGGGAATTTAGGTGATTCCCCCCTTAGGTATTTTGCCGAAAATAGCAGACTTTTCTTCATCGAGTAATACTCCAAGCAGGCCTAAGTTCTTTGTCTTGAATTCGAGGCGTTATGCACTGTTCTTAGTGTTTATCCTCCTGTGCCATATCGTCTGGCCTTAAGGAAGACCAAGTCCCGTTCTCTGTCCTCATGAACTATTACCTAATGTTTGGCCGAGGCGTTGATACACCCCAATAGATCTTAAGAATCACCTTTTACCTCCTAGTGGGTTCGAAACCCATGATTTTTGTGTACAGCCACATAATGTACCACTGCGCCGCGATTATCTCTAATCTGGAAATAATTATGAGAAAAATAAAATGCTAATATATGTATGTATTTTCATAACATCCTATTACCGTATATTGAAAAAAATCATCAAAAAAGTAATATATTCGTTTAATAACTGTTATAAAGCCTATATCTTAATAGAAACAAACAAGGATCGGTTTTGATACTTATTTGGTGAAGCTTCAATTTATCGTATTGGGTCGAGGCGGAGTTAAAAGCAAATATTCCATATGTGATTCAATCCTGATCACATTTCAATAGTAAACACTGATTTGTAATTTCTATGAGTTGAATCAAATTGAAATACTAAGTAAAGCTTATTGGCAGTAGTTTTTTTTAATGTATATCGCTGATAGAGTAAATATCTCGCTTGCATAGTAACAATTAGAGATATTGCGCTAGTAGTTTATATATATTATTTTTTTATTTTTTTTCATTTTCATCAGTTTGTTGGTAAGTTCCACACTTCTCCATGAATGGAGAATTGAACCACCCGAAATCGAGACATTGCCTGTTCAGTGGCGGAACGACTCGCTTTATCTTGGGTGCAAGGGTGGAGAAATTAAAATATTTTATATATTACCATTTCCCCGTGGGAATCGAAGCCACAGCCAATCGCGGTTACAGACTCTGGCCCACAAAGATAACTCAGTAAAAACTTTGTCACTTTCCATTTAGAAGACGATGGTAAGTATTTTATAAATAGAAATGAGCGACCATCGAGGCGCAGTGTGACAGCGTCTGACTGTATAAAAATCTTAAAATCTTTAAAAAATAGTATTCTCTCTTATCAAACGACTATTCTTAGGTAACAGAAATATGTTAAAATCTCTCTATAGAGATGCTACCAACAAAATTAAGTTATTACTAACGTGCAAAAATATCTACGTAACTAAATGTAAAACGTATGGCTCAGCGGTCATAGCAATTTAACGTTTTTCAAAAGGCTATGTTAAATATTTTACATTTTCAAAAAACATAAAATAGTTTGTTGCACTAAGTAAATTAAAATATAGGTGGTTATTTTGATTTTATTTCAATAACCGATGTCCGTTTTCATCCAACGTAAATTTCATTAAAATACCGTCTAAGCTTGGAATTTGAAATTGAAAAGTTTTATAAGTTCCTTTAAAACTCACATAACACTATCGCAACATAGTTGAAAAGTGTCTGCTTGAACGTTTCGGCTTTAGGTTTAAATCCAATGGTCTAGTTAAATAAAGTTGGATAGCTCTACCTACATGCGTAGTTTCTAAAGTTAAGTAAGTTTCCGGGGTACACGGACGATTGGGGTTCCCGTGGCCTCGGCTAGTGGCAGTCGAGGTGTAACACCGTGAGGTTTTAGTGGGTATACGGACGGCTTATCTGACAGTCCGGAGTCTCACATAACCACGTCCGAGTCCCCAATCGGGCTGGGCTGGCAACCGTAGTACATGATTTCTTTACGTAAAAAAAAACATGCGAAGTTTCTAAAACGTTATTTTGGTATATAAAAGAAAAACTTTATACTTTTTCAAAAATTATGTGGGCAAAGTAGTATGAAATTTGAAAAAGGAGCAGAAATACAATAACAATAACACAATATTAAACACATATAATTTCCGTTTTGTACTTTTTTTTCCAGTATTTGTCAGAGTATCTGTCATATCGATATATATAACAATGTATAAAAAAGAATTCAACACATATTCCACAGATACTGGCAGCCGTGTGTTTCACGTATATGTTGCTATGGCAACGCGTATGTTACGAATCAATTGGTCTTGAAGTATATAGAAAGTGAAGACTGGATTTAGAAAGTGTCTGTGAGCGTCACTATTTTTTTTCTTTTCATGAGGATATCCGATACGGATACCCGCCAAATCAAGGACTTGGATGGTTATGTGGGACTCCGGACTGGCAGACGGTATGCCACCATATATCCACTTAAACCTCACGGTGCGCGTCGACCGCCACTAGCTGGGCCACGGGAACTGACCCAATCTTCCGATAACCCCGGCGCTGTGACAGGCACTCTAGGGATCCTAGCCAAACAAAAAACTGCTACGTTATATATTTTTAACATTTTAAGTGTTATTCATACACTTAGGAAATTAAAAAACATATTTTTAGAAAAGCTATAAAAATCCCGCTGCGTTAGTGCAATATTTTAACATTTTCTAAAAATATGTTTTAGTACGTTATATTCTCCTAAAAAATTTTTTTTAGATTTTGCCACGAACTTTGCACTCACAATAATATTATCTTCTAATAAAAAAATAAAACTTCACGCTGATTCCCGCATTTCAGGATAGTACGATAGAACCTAATGTCGGACTCTTCGTTCTTCATGTTTCTCCCAAAATCGATACATTGCGTGTTATGCAGTAGGACTCAAAGCCGCGTTTTCTCTTATCACCAGAGCGAATAAAATGAGAAAAAATTTTATATCAAAAATTCCTTTAAGTGGGGGTCGATCCCACTACCAATCGACTGCCTAACGATGGTTCCAATCTTCCAATACTTTTTCTATTTTAAAACATTGTCGTATACGTACGTGCAAATTGTACTGGGTACTACAATAAGCTTGTACAACAAAATAATAAATCAACAATATTTATCAGGCATAAAAATTGCAGCCTCTATGTTTAAGGCAATAAAAAAGGGAATGAGGCATAGCCGAAACGAAAGAAAACAAAGGTAATACGAAACGTAATAAAAACCTTACATTTATTTCTTCTATTTCCTAAATAGATAAAGGAGGTATTATTTATCGCGGTTAGGCCGTTTGTCTTTTATCCCACATATAATATTTAAGATGTGCTTTGTAATGAAGATTGTATATATTGATATGACGGATATTGGATATTCTGACAAATACTGGAAAAAAAAGTACAAAACGGAAATTTTATGTGTTTCATATTGTGTTGGTCACATTCGATTTTGTGGAACGAAAATATTTAGACTCACATATTTCAAATATATATATAAACATATATACCGTATCGTACATATTTCGAAATAAATTATCTATTGTTGCAAAAAATTCTTTAATATAAAATTTTCTACTAAAATTTTTGCATCTGTTAAAACACAGGCATCCTTCACATTTTGCAGGATATATGTAGCTAGCTTGTATTGAAATAAATACATGTGTATATATATATACATACATGAATTTATTTAAAATTAGTATGGTATCTTTATATCTGTATATCTATTAAATTGTTAATATAATACTTTTAGTAATACGTATGTAAGAAGTATTTGCAACTGTAAAAGGTCTAATTTTGTATAGAAATCTTTTATTATGTTTGAAAATTTGTAAATATGCTTAAGAAAATCAATTGAGAAAAAGATTATACAATAATTTTTTTTTTTTTTTTTTTATATATATATATATATATATATATATATATATATATATATATATATATATATATATGTATACATAAATTACCAGAGCGTGATCAATAACTAAGTTAAATTTTGGTTTTGATTCATATTTCATATTATTTAGCTTTGTAACTAATTTATTTTATTCAACTTCAAAAATCTTATTAAAATCATATCCGTTAAACAATAAGTGGTATAAAAGGAAGAACTTGAAATAGACATATTTAGAAAACGTATAAAAATTTGAAGGCAGCGGAATTTTAACCCGCGCCTCTTGAAAACCGTTAATGTCTTTTTCAATTTCCTAAGTGCACGATTAACACTTTATAAAATGTTAAAAAAAGGAAGAACTGTTAAAACTTGACGTCAAACAAGAAAAGTATAGAAAATATTGAGAAACTGGCATGAAAATAAAAAAATTCGAAAATATTAATAATATCTATATATTTTGGTTACACAAAGGTTTTAATAACTTATTTTAAAATTTACGCCCTTGTGCTAAGCAAACACTGCCTCACTACCGAACGCGTGAAATAGTGTAAATTAAAAAAAAACCTCGTGGATTCTATAAAATCAATGTTATACATAAACTATAAACTGCAAAGCTGTATTCACTTTGTACACGCCTTGAGCATTACGTTATTTCAAATAGTACAACTGATTTAAATTTCTATGAAACTTGTGTTTGAAAGTTTACCCTTAGTCCGCTTAGCTTTTAAAGTATCTTTGGCGACGTCTCAGCTTTTAAAATACTTCTTACATTCAACTGAAAAGAAGAAAAACGAGGACACCATCGTTTAAAAGTTCAGTTGAAAATATCTAAAGAAAGTGGATCGTACTTAAGTTAAGTCACTAATGCATTTATGTAAGTCTTGTAGTGCATCATACAGATTACGGGTTTAAAGCTTCAGTTTTATCATTTTCAATTTCGAACCAAATGAAATATTGGTAGTATATAATGAAGATTATTCGTTTACAAGTATATCATGCTTGTGATATTTTATTAGAAAAAGAACTCTTTTGAAAGACAAAAGCCCAATTACTGTTAAATTGAAGACAAAAGCCCAATTAGTGTACCATTAAATTCTTTGTTGTGTCTATAATTTCCATTTGCTCTTATAACGTTTATTCGTTATGAAAACTTGACATCAAAAACTTATCATGACAGTGATAACTTTTTTATCCGGGCTTTTTTCTCTGATAAACTTATATGTATTTTTTCCAACTTTACGCTTTTTTCCGAACAGCAGTCAGGTAGTCAGGAGAAAGTATTGTCTTGACACTCCGTTCTCCACTTTTCACCCGACATCCAGACAATCCAGACATTGTGAGTTTTGTTGAGAAACTCAACGCGCCTTGCCTTGCCATAGCGGAGAAATTAAAATACTCATATGTATTAATAACATATATTTTAAATGTAGGAGAGGTATTTGCAATCTATTATCTAAATTTAAATAACTTGTTGGGTGTGGGTTCGATTTAAGCTTTGGGTAAATAAATTATTAGATCTCTGTTTTATACTTTTCAAATGAAATTATTTTATCCGTAATTATCGAGTACATTTTTTTATTTTATATTAACCGGATACTGTAATACCGGATACGGAAAAATATTCGAAACGTCAGAGTTTTTTAAATAGTTGTCAACCATTAAAATAATTCCGTTTTAAATAAATATATTTTTCACTAACAGTTGATATTTTCAGATTCTTTAACAATTCTATTGTCGAAGTTTTACGAAGTTGTACAAAATCACCTAATATTAATAATTTTAAATAATAATCTTAGAAATATATTTTATATGAAATAAATTTCACTGACTCCAATTTTAATCATAACATACATAATAAGTTCTTTGATTTTCAAAATTATTGCACATTTTGAAATGAAACTTTTTTTAACCGGATTAATCGCGTATAATATTGGCATTCGAAAATAGAACATGTGTTTCATTTCATAACATACATTTGCCATATCATTTTACAATACTTAACTCGTCTTTTAAGAGTTCTTAAAAGATTGAACGATAAATCTATAGAATAGTGTAACGTAATAAAGGTCTAATTCCCTTTACAACGCAGCCTTAATAGGTTCTCGTTATCTGAACATTCAGAGCTACATACATGTGTTTGAATCAATAGTTCAGCTGCCTTGTCGTCGTATTATTATGTGAGCTTTCTCAAATTAAAGAAAAGTCGACACAAAATCTATTTTGTACTTTTATACTAATACTATACACAATTTTATACTTTTACTTAAACAAATATATTATTTATATGTAACTTTATTAATTTTCTAATACTTACGTTCGTAGTTTTTACAAGCAATATTTGGTTAGTCAAAATTGGAGGCGAGCGTTAATGCATATTTTGAAGCACAAGCCCCAGTTTTCAGTGGTAAACAAAAAAAAGTATTTTTAAGTACCTTCGTCCGGATTCGAGACATTGCGTGTTTAGTGACAGAACTCAATGCCGCGCTTTGGTTTAGGTACCACAGCAGCAAATTAAAATTATTTAAATATAATCATTCCCCCGAGTGGGAATCGAGCCCACGACCAATCACGTTCAATATGACAAGTAAAAATTATATAAGTACAATACAGTGTTATTGATATAATTAGATTTATATAGTATGGCTGTATTCACAATTTAACAATTCATATGAAATGGAAATTTAAAGTGTTTTCAGCGTAAATTGATTTTTCAGTTCAACCACTATACAATTTTATTACTTATTTTAATCCTATTTAAAGTAATAGGGTTTTGTAATATTGTAACTCAATTTTAATAACGATTATTGTTATTATATAGTTTGTATAACAGTACAATTCTAGGTACTTAATGCGTATTTTTAACTATTTTTAACTTTTGTTGTATAAAATTTTATTATGTAAAAAGAATAATATTTTTATTTGAAGCTCGTTTCGTTATTTGAGTAATGAAAATGTATGTACTACACTCCTACGCTGCACTTTGTCCTAAGAACTAATTAGTCATAATTTAAAACTTGGCTTATTTGCATTGTAATTTGTTTAAATTATACATGATTATGTTTTCTAGTTTGGTTCTTTCGTAAAGTTTCCTGGTACCATTCTAATAGTTGATAAATAAGAAATAAAATGTAACATAAATGAAACTAAAGCTGTGCGTTGATTACGAGCGTCCGTCCATAAGTCCATAAGCTACTCCTATAATAGTTACATATATTTAATACAACAATGCCGGGGCAGTAATTCTATAATGGTTAATTATGAGATGTGACTTAAACAAAATTAACAAAATCAATGTGATTTAGAAATCGCGTAAGGCCGGTTTAGCATAAATTGGGGTAGCAGCTTAGTCGACCCATTATTTCGCTTAATTAAATATCATAGTACATTTTGTGTATTGTTTTTTACGGAGTAGCTTCTCAGATATTAAATCTGTTTAATGCTTCCAAGATTCCGGTCTTGGACGGAACTGATCACATACCATCAAGTGGAAGGAACGCTCGTTTGGCTTGATTTTACTGTAAGAAAAATATTAAAAAGTTATCTTGGCGCAGTGGAACAGCGTTACTGTAAATACGATTGGTTTCGGGGTTGATTACCACTCGGAGAAATGATGAATGAAAAACCGCCATTTTGTATTATTTAGAAACTATGAATTCATGAATATTTTTAAAATAAATTAATAAATTATCTAACTATAAAACTTTTAACTGGTATAGATTTGTTTTAATTTCTGGTTTATATAAAGTATATAATAAGAATCGAACTTCAAATTCAAGATTTGGAATTCCAAAAACACCGAATTTGGTGCATAAAGGTTGAAATGACTTCACAACTTATACAAAAATGTCTAGATGATAGATTTCCATATGCAAGATGAAATATGCAAATTATACTAATATTTTAGTGTAGTACTATAGCAGTGTTTCACTGACACTAAGATCCGATGTCAAACCAAAAGTACACAGATTATTATTTGTTTGACAGAAATACGGAAAACAGTATGACTCTTAATTTTATCAGCGCAATTCGGTGTCCCGCTTAAAAGCATCGTTAAAACTTCTATCCACAATTTTATAATACCTTTTGTGTTGATGTCACAAAGAAAATTCTTTTGATTCTTCCTCCTATTCATTAATGTGGAAATTTTTAATGACATTTCTAATGTTAGCAATAGTATATAAGCGCTAAACTGTTACCTCGACATATTTATATCCAATATATTGTATACAGTACGTATTGAGAACGAACAAGACATGACTTGGAATATTTTTATATGAACTTTACTTGCATCTATTTTTCCACTAATATAAGAAAACGTTGCGATAAAATTTTTTTAGATAACGTATAAAAAAATTTGAACTGCTTATTTTTGTAAAAAATTTTTAAAAATTTCTGTTACTGTAGCCGGATGTAGAACGTATGGCTTAGCTGTTGTTCTAGCGCTTAGACGGTTTCAAGGGGCATGGGTTTGAATCCTGTTACGTTCAATGCTTTTATATGTTTTCTAAAAATATTTTTCTCATCTTAAGTTTGTGATTAATATTTTAAAAGTAATAAAAAATCTTGCAGTTCTATTTCGACCCAAAACTAGTCGTCCGATTTGCTTAAAAAATTCCACTCACGCAATCCACACGTGTCTAGATCTAATGACAATTCAGTATTTGCAAATCATGCACCTAATGTCCTTGCCAGGATGACTAGAGCTGCAAGATAATGCTTTGAAATGTATTTTTTGAAGTTAGCTTCAAAATTTTATAAGCTTCCTAGTGACCTGTTTGCGGCTTCACTAGCAGAAACTACAAGACTATTTCGTTTTTCACCGGCCCATGTTCCCATTTAAATGACAAACTTGACAAAAATTTTATAATTTTAATTATTGTAACTTTTTTATTTATGAACCGATTGTAATAAAATAAATACTAAATGACATATTTAGAAAACGTATAAAAAATTGAACGCAGCGGGATTTGAACCCGCGCCTCTTGAAAACCGTTCAAGCGCTCTGACCGCTAAGCTATGCGTTCTACATTCAGCTACGTTGAAATTCTTATACGCTTATTACAACTTATATTTGTTGTTAGCATCTCTGTAGAGAGATTTTTACAAATTTCTGCTACCCAAAGATTATTCTACGAACAATCGTCTGGCATACAAAGTTTTTTTTAATTACAAGGCATTAAATGATTATTGCTTCAAAATGGATTTGTTACGGCTTCAAAAATATTCCCTCTATTGTTTTATAACGCAAGGTATTTTTGTAAGTGCCGATATTAGTAGTTGTTTTAATCTTTAAAACGATATTAAATTTAATAAAGCTTTGTAATAAATTGCACAAGCACATAGTTAGAATGAAAAATGAATGTAAAAATTCATTTTCTTTGTTACTTCATATATGGAAGAAAAACTAGTCGACTTACCGATCTTATTAAATCCGATTTGTCAACATGTCGGGGAAAGGCCACATTCTTTTCCTTTCACGATTTGATATTTAATCTGCCAAGATAAAAGACCAATATCCGTACGTAGAGACGTCTATTAATATTTAATACATATCATATTATACAAATTAGTGTACAAAGAAAAAGCGCGGCGTTGAGTTCCGCTACTCAACTCGCTCGAATCTCTGGAATTCTCAAAATGTGGAATGTCTGGAATTCGGGAAAGTGAGATTGGAGTCTCTTTGCCTATGCAGGCAAACGCGTGACGATAAAAAAAAATTATATATAGTATTTGTTACATACTTAAATGTGGAGATCGATGTGTTGTAAGAATTATAATACCAATAACGTTCAGTAAGCATTTATCACCTGTTTTTAATACTGTTGTTCTTCCTTCACTATTAAATGGAAAGCAAAATAACCGATATCCGAAGTCAAATCGGTAAACTTAAACCGATTTTTTTGGAACTGCACACTTTTTCTCCCATAGTAGGGTGTTAAGTGGCCGAACTTTACGCCAGCTCTGTTTTGCCAGCGCAGGGAAATGAAAATAATTTAAATATTTCCTCGAGCGAGAATCCAAGCCACAACCAATAGTGTATACTTGTACAGTAGACACAGCCCCACTGCACATTGATAGCATCTACCAAATTTGATTTTTTTTAATTATTTATTAATATTACAGTTTTTAAATAAAGAACACGATTTTAATTTATATTTCCCACGATTTTCTATTGATAAAAATGACAAAATAAAAACGCGTATCAAATAGAAAACACATATAGTACTATAGTCAAACATTTCTATGACTTTACAATCATTGCTTCGTAATGAACACGACCCTTTGTACGAGCGTGTAGAACGTGGCAGCGACGACCATTCCATTTGAAGTTATTAGTATGATTTCAATGGGAAGCACAGTGTCCAGTGTCCGTATAGGACCCATATTGTATAATGTGCGTCCTATTTAAGGTAGGGTCATGACAGCTTGTTATAAATTTATGTATTTTCTTGTAATTCATTTTTGTATGTAAGTAACGTACATGCATACATATGTACATATATACTCTGTATGCATCAATTCGTTTTCAATACAATATACATCAACAAATTCTGTATATATATATATATTTGTATATATATACATTGGATATACGGTTGGGACACACAGATCCCTAGTCTCTACGAGTCTTACATTAAAATTGAAATAATATGTAAAATCGTATGTATATTTTATTTTAACAAAAAGTTCTGTCATATATCTCTAGTTTCCTCAATTTTTTTCAAAGGTCTATGAAGCCCTACAAAAATAAAAAAAAAAACAGCTTTATACTGTATGTTGCATAGCAGGGAAGATACAGGAAATAACCCGTTCTCCACTTTCTGTCTTAGAAGTAAATTAGAGATACTGTGGGTTGAGTGGCGGAGCTCAATATCGCGTTTTATATTCCAGACTGGAAATAATTATTCCCCCTAGTTGTAATCAAACACACAACCAACGCTAACTAAATATGTCATATGTTATACGTTTTATAAGAGTAGAAAGTTCATGAATACATGTTACTCAAAGGCAAACGGGACCAAATTATACCAAAGCAAAAACGATATTCAAGATTAAATAAAATTGACTCTTTTTAAAATTATTTCTTTACTTTCAGCTCTATTTCTTTGCAAAAACCTAAGACTTAGAAATAAAGCAAAATATTGTACATTGCTCTACTGTTGTGCAAATTAAGTTACTTTGAAGATGGAGAATTGCTGACGATCATTTCTGTTTTACATTCACCTTACCCAGAAGTTTATATCAATTTGTAAAACGTGAAATTATCTTCGCGATGTGATGAGCAAAAGTTTAGTTGTTTATTAAAGAGGCGAATTCATTTGTTAATTTAGACAATTCGATAACGCTGCAAAATGAACTTGAAGAAATTTGACATTCTGGAACTGTATGGACTTTGTTTTTAATAAGTTTATAAATGGAAATTAGGATGGGTCTCTCTAAATTACATCTAGAGTACA
The DNA here is from genome assembly GCA_038994665.1 of Podotricha telesiphe. NCBI lineage: Eukaryota > Metazoa > Arthropoda > Insecta > Lepidoptera > Nymphalidae > Podotricha > Podotricha telesiphe. The sequence continues at coordinate 133,944 of JAOYRR010000286.1, read as the reverse complement.
AAATTGTTCCAAAAATATGGAGAACATATTTTGACTGCCATATCGCCTTCTTCGTGGCGCAGTGGACAGACGGGCAATGTCTGACTGTAATCGCGATTTTTCGGTGGTTGGATTCCCACTCGGTGGAATAATCATATTTTTTTTTATATTTTGAAAGTGCTATTCTGTGTGAATGATAGATGGCTTAGCTGTCGTTGAATGCATGGCTTAATGCGTCATGGATGGACGGTTTACAAGAGGCGTGGGTTCGAATCCCACTGGGTTCCAAATATTTAAACGTTTTCTGAAAATGTTAATCATAATCTGCTCTGGTGAACAAGAACAATGTTTTGAATTCGGACGAGAAAGTGGAGAACGGATTGGATTGCATTGAACGAAGTGGATTGAACGCACAACCACCGCTGTCCAATATGCAAAATGTATATTATTTGGCTCTCTCTCTACGCTAGAGGGCAATATAAAGATATGTATCTATTAAATATGCTATCACCATTTCCTAGCAACTAAGTAAATGGAAAACCTACATGCGGAAAGCCGCAGGGGTTTCATAATAAAGATTGCGCAATATTGTCAACTTGTAGAGCGCTGTAAATGCTCTGGGGAAGTCCGGCTTATATTTGCCAGAGTTTTTGGTATTTAATTGGGCATCTCTATTCGCATTCAACGGGCAAATTTAGATCATAGAATTGAATGTCATCACTTTTCTAATATAACTTTGTCTTTTGTGCAGTAGAAATTTAATTAAATACCTTACTAAGGGCATCGTGATTTAAAATATAAGAAGTAAATGTGTATACTTCTGAGATAATTCTGTCGTAGTGGGACAGCGTGTGACTGCACGATTGGTTGTGGGTTCCATTTCTATTAGGGGGAATGTTTATATTTTAAATCTTTTCGTTCTCATCTCTGCTCTCGTACCAAAAACCAGGCGTGGTGATGAGTAATGCCACTCAACACGGAAACTCCTGGATTCAGGCCGAAAGGAGGAGAAAGGAGGACTTGACACTAGGTTTACTTTGACTACCCTGCTAAGCTGGAAACAGCGTGATGCTAGAAAAAGAAGATTTATTTATCTTGTTTATACATGATACTTCCTGCTACTTGTGGCTTCTCAAAGTGTTAAACGAAAATAATTTAGGGTTGTCTATGGCACATTCTAAATGCAAGAATCCCAGATAACTCAGGTACAGTGCGTTACATAGACACGATTAATCCACCTAATTTACTTATATTTGCCACCGACATTACGTCAACACTGAAACCAATTAATATATATTTATTCTGAACAATATAATACATAGTATATAAAGCCTTATTCCAGTAGATGTACAAACACGATGAGATGACTTGTGTGCATATACTGCTATACTGGATTTTGACCTAATCTTCATGTGTTGGTAAGCATCAAAAACAGGGTTAAGTGTCCCATTATTTTTCCCAAATTTCTCTCAATATTGTTGCTGTCAGCTGACTTTACAACTGACTGTCAGCTGTCAGCTAGTTTTACAACTGACTTAACTATATATTTATACTATATAGGTATACTTATATACTAAACTAAATAAAACATTTTTCTTAAGATAAATGTGTTTATTAAAATTTTCCTTATTTCCATATCTCAGGGTAGGCAGAGATAACCTAAGGAAATTGAAAAAGATATATTTTGAAAACGTATAAAAATTTGAACGCAGCGGAATTTGAACCCGCCCCTCTTGAAAACCGTTTAAGAACGGTTTAACGGTGCTTAGTGTGCGAATAACACTTTAAAAAATGTTAAAAAAATAAAAAAAAGAGATAACCTAGTCAAGACACTCTATTCTTCATTTTCCTGGTCTTCTATATTATGGTAGATTACATTGTAATGAATATCTTTATAATATCACGTTTGAATTAGATTTCTGTATACATTTTTTAATGTTAGGTAAAATTATTTAAATAACTTTTTAAGTCTACGAGTTACATTGTTAAATCTTAAAATATTAACAATTGTATTTGAACCTGACCGAAATACATTCCAATGCATACCTGATTCGATATACATCGAATACGAAGGTGATGAAATAGCTTAGGTATATATTTTTTGTAATAAATAGGTATCACTATATAGTTTTCATTCTGTTACAACTTTATTTAAACTTCCTTGAAACATTAACGTACTCATAAATTATATTTTAAAGTTTCAAAATTTTACACATTTAATGTATTACATATTTTACTGTCTACATTTTCAGTTTTGAACGTGAATAGTGGGTATTACTATATATTACATAAAAATACCATTAATAATAAATGATAATTAACGACTTAGTCTCTGCAAATGACTTGTAAAAATCTTGTAATGGATCACACAAAACACCAACACACCACAATGCAGTACAAAATGTATGTTCATCAAGCATTCTTTAACATTAACAAATGTTTAAAATGACTATATATACAGAAATACATATGAAACATATGAAAGAAATCTTTGTTTCGCGACCCCATTTGGCAGGCCCATATGTAGATCGTAAAAGACCCGATGACTCCACGTTATACAAAACAAGCGCATTGATGGAGCGTATTATGTAGTTTGTCTCGTAAAACACCGTAGAAATTATGCATAACCATAAAATATAGGGTTAATGGGTTTAGAATAGAATAGAATAGAATAGAATAGAATAGAATTCGCTTTTACTTATGGTTCACGTAATAATTTCAAAGTTCACACAAGAGGTTGCCTTTTGAATAATCGATTCGGCTATAATTATTCTAAGAAAAGTAATATATTTAGAAACGTTTACGGATTGATTATGGACGGAGAGGATTTCACAAAATTCCTAGGGTAACGTTAAAAATAGGTTTTTACATTTTGCAGTTGAAACTGTGAAATAGTGCAATGTAATTCGCGTAGGCTTTAGTCATGGGTGACAATTTGTTAAATATAGATTAAATCGACCTGCATACAAACATTCGAAGCTAATTACTATTTATATATCAGATAAATGTCAAAACATCAAGCCCACTAACATATGTATCTAAAACTGTATAGTATATCTGTATGTGCTGCAGTTAAACTGTATGCAAACAACAGACGACGAAGTATTAATACAGATGTTGAATAATTATAATATTACACTAAGGATTATTATGCAAATATGTGTTAAAGTTATATACATTGGTTATGTACATAGTCGCTGTGGAGGTGATGAGAGTCAAAACGCAACTTTGATCAAATTAAACTATATACTCGTATACTTAAATATTTTCGTCAATAGCTGCGCTTCTCTAAGTAAATTTGCATTAATACCATTTTTTGCGTAAATATTTAATGTTGTATAGACTTTTTAAATAATATCGGAATATGTAATGTGTGAATCGTTTCTATTTGCGAATAAGCTAAGACGCGTAATAGACACTAAAGCGGCGACATACATAATATACTCGTATAAATATGCCATGGCAGAGTTGTAAATAATTAATTCCTTTTTATAAAAAGTAATAGTTATATTAAAAATAAGACAACGGGAGGAAGAGTTAAATTCGCAAAGCTTATATTGTTTATGCATAAAAAATGTATTAAATTAAAGAAATAAATACAATACTATACTTCTACTTTTCATATAAAATAAATGTATGTAAATAAAGTATGAATGTATGTAAATAAAGTAAGTACATAATTTATAATGCCACTTTCTAGTCAAAAAGAATCGAGTGTCAAGACACTCCGTTCTTTACTTTCATCCCTAAATCGAGGCATTCACATGTCACATAGTAAAAGCGCTTTTGGCTAAAATTGTATTCGCTGCTGTACACTGCATTACGTCTATTATTGTAACATTAACACCTTACGGTACCCGAACTGCCCACCTGTTACGTGAAACAGGCTGTACTGCAAACCAAACACTGTCCTGTCACTGGTATTGTCTGTAAGTCTGTGAGTATCATACACTAACTTTAAAATTATATTTCTAACCTAATAACGTTTGAGAGAATAATAATATATGAACATTCGTTTGAGTGGGATTTGAACCTACGACTACGACGTTTAATCAGCAACATTCCTCGTGTCCCACATTGGTAAATAGTGCTTGCAGCTTTACGTTTTTCTCCGCATTCTTACAGCATGGTAGTCAAAGATAAACAAGTGTCATGGCATTTCGTTCTCCACTTTCCGCCTGTAACCGAAATATTACGTAATACTCTCTTTCATTTTCTTCTTACTCTACTATGATTCTCAATTACTCTCAATAAAAATAATTTGAATATTAATAAATCGATCGAGTGGATATCGAGCCCACACACGGTTAGAACCAGACACTGTCCAGCTGAATGGATGGTCTCTAAAAATGTTTGTAAACTAATAAAGATAATATATTTTTGGGTGTTTCTATTTTATTATTAAGAGGCAGTACGTAGAAAATGGCGGTTGGCTCGTCGTAACATTTAGATAATTTTTAGGTACTTTGGACGTAAGCCAAGCGATAGGCATCGTACTACGTCAATTGTAGAGGTAACTTTTGTAACAAAAGGACGAGTCTTTGTAACATTGTACTATAACTAATGAAAACTATAAACGCGATTGGTTGTGGGTTTGATTCCCACTCAGGGTATTGATTATATTTAAACATTTTTCCTTTTTTCAGTTTAGCTCCGCCTGAGAAAGCGCTGCGTTGAGTTTGACCACTCAACAGAAAGTGGAAAACTGAGTGCTTTTAACACTGGGTTTTCTCTAACAACTCTGCTATACGAGAAAAAGCATGAAGCTTTCTTAAATGTAAAAACAAACCGCGGCATTGAGTTCCGCCAATCAACACGCAATGTCTTGGACAGTTGCAGAAACTGCAAACCAATGTGACATAAAGCGTAAAGCTGTTAAATAATGCCTGAAACTATATCTAATCTGAACCCATTTTTACTATAAACTATAATAAAAAAAGAATAATGGGCAACAATATTTCACAATTAATTGTTTTTATACATTAATTTTTCTGAAGTCCTTTCTCCAAAAACAATGCTCATCAAATAATCAAATCTTACATAATTGATTAATCTAAGACACTGACGTTGATTTAGTTACATTCAATGATGATAATAATTGTCCCATCTCATCTCAGCTTTTGTTTGTACTAAATAGATTGATTCAATATCCATAAATTTACTTATTTAATAACTATTGTTTGTATTGAACATAAACTTTTAGTTATGTAGCGATATATGCAGAGAGTTTAGTCACAAAAAGCATTATTTTTTTCTTAATTCATGCTTTTTACCTCGTTGCAGGGTAGTCAGTGAGAAACTAGTGTCAAGACACTCCGTTGTCCAGCTTCCGGCCGATTTCGTAACATTGCGTGTTGAGTGGTGGAATTCAATACTGCGCTTTGACTTCATCCAAGGGTAATATAAGTAATTTAATGTATAAATAAAAAATAAATGCCTTAAGATATTCTATCTTTTTTCATATTAAACTAAGTCTTATATTTAAATATTCTAGTTAAATATTCTTTCAAAAAGCTTGTCTTCTTTTAGCTTAACAAATCTACCTCGAGGATAAGCTTCAAAGGTAGAATTAAATTTGGACAAATTCTTCTTCATTGTTTATTTTTGATGGATGGATGGCTACCTCTACATTGCAGATACGGTCTATTCGTCTCGATTAAATCATCGACTTATTTGGGCAAGTTTTCTCCATTTAACCGGATTGAAAAATTTTTTTATACTGTATCCAGAAAAGTAGAACTGGATATTTCTTTGACAAAAGTCACCGACTTTTATTCAATATTAAAGTCCCTGAGATCTAAGTCGCCATGCATATTAATTGTTTATATCAAATTATACACTTTAATTAATTATTTCCATTTAAATATTTTTGTATTTTCGCAAGTATTTGTTTTTAGTAAGTTTCTGAATTATTGTTTTTTGTTTCATTACTAATATTTATATTGTAGGTGTACATCTGGCATCACCTGTAACTGCTGCTGCTTTTTTTTAATATGATGTTTTTTTAATTTGTTATTGTGATTATAACAAATAAATAAATGTATATATGAATTTATTTATTACCGATTACTTATCTTATTTTGAGGTTATAGTGGCGGCGAGGTGGTAAATCGTCTGATTGTATATGCGATTGGTTGTAGGTTTGATTCCCTCTCGGGAGAATGACTTGTTTTATAAAAATATTTTCATTTTTCCTTTCTGGTATTCTTAAATAGTATTCTTAACAAACTGCGCGCAACACGCAATGTCTCGATTTCGGGCGGAAGTTATGAAAAGGAGACACTACTTATCTTAGAAAAAGTGATTGAAACCTGACACTAGATTCTCTTAGAAAAAGTGTCAATTTTAAAAGAAAAAGGATTTTTTTATTTTAAGCTTTCACTCTTTTAATAAGTTATTTGATTTTCACGATTATTACACATTTTTAAATAAAACTATTGTTAACCGGATTAATCTGTTATACATGTAGGATGGTCACAGGTGTTCGAAACGTCGGGTTCTAAAATGTATTTTCGAATACCAATATTATAAGCGATTAATCCGGTTAAAAATAGTTTCATTTCACTCTATTATTACTTTGTTAACGCACTCATACACAAAATTATAATTGAAAAGCAAAGAAACCTTTAGTTAGTGTAACATTTTTGTGATTACATCAATTTCAGACTTTAGAAACTCATGCCAGCCTTATTATTCTCGATAGTAAGCTGATGGTGATATATTGAAAAAGTTCACTTGCGCACTTCCCTTCGCTAGAGATTAAGGCCGGAGATGAAGAAACAAGTACAGGATATTAATTGTATTAAAGTCGATAACAATAATAGATACGCAATTACGCAAAGAACTAACTAGTTTATATTGAACTCCATGATTCGATTGAGCGTCATTAGTAAAAGAATAAATTTTACATTATAGCAATTTTAATACTAGAGAGCCTAGTGTCAAAACACTCTGTTCTCTACTTTCCGCCCAACATTTGAGACGCTACATGTTGAGTGGTGGAACTCAATGCCCCTGTTAGTCTTAGATACTACAGCGGAAAAATGAAAATATGTAAAATATCTAATAGGTGTCCGATTACTAATGGATCCCACAACCAATCGCATTAACAGTCTAACGCTGAACCACTGTGGTACGATAGTATCTAATGTTATTTAAATTAAATATAATAACGTGTTATTAGTAAAATAAATATTTTCCACCTACAAAAGCTACAAAAATTACAAATATTTTTTATAACATTATTTATTTAGATTTTTCTTGACTATGTTACATTTACAATACTATAAGTGAATAGGTTGAAATAAATTAGTACGTTTCATATATTTGATATGATTTTTAATAACATTTTTTTTTTTTAACATTTTTTTAAAGTGTTATTCGCACACTTAGGAAATTGAAAAATACATATTTAGAAAACGTTTAAACTGTTCTTGACCAGTTTTCAAGAGGCGCGGTTTCAAATCCCGCTGCGTTCAAATTTTTATATGTTTTCTAAATATGTCAATATCATTTATTATTTTATTTTGAATTATATCTACAGAGAGATTCTGTTTAAAGTATTGTTTGTTGGGAAATGGGTGTGAAAAGTGGCACTTTGTCTTAACTAAATTAAAAAAAAATTTACCTATTTTTAAATCCAGCTCCAGTGTGGATACAATCTACAATTATTGCGTGTACAGTGAAACGCTTTCTAAAGGAGTAACGAAAGAAAATCTTTGATATACATTTCAAAAACATAATTTTACAAATGTCAACAAATAAATTATAAGTTTATATTTAATTATAAGTTTAAAAGGCCATCGGCTGAACGCTTGTCGAGCACTTCGTATTTTCATTTGGTGCACCACTCACTTCTCAGTTATAATGACTGTTCATTTGGTCCGAAGTTGTTTATCATTAAAAGTTTTGCCAACAAACTTATTCTGATTGAGTTCACTCCACTGGTTTTATCTTGACGCCAATAATTGAAACTACGAGTACGTCTTAGCTGGAACTAAGTTGTGTTTGAAATATTAAGAAAACTTTAAGGTATCTAATGACGCGTAATAATTTAAATACAAATTCATTTCGTATTATTTTAGACGTTGAAATGTTATTATTGATAATTATATATATATGATATATTAAAAACTTGAGAGAATGTAGTGGCAAGTCACTCCATTTCGCTTTGTTTGACGTTCCATTATTCCGCTCTTTAAAACGTAACGAATAACTGTCATTTGTAACTTTAAGGTACTGTATAATTATGCATCCTTCAAAATCAAAAACTAACAACTGACAAATCGATTAATTCTTAGATTTTATCATATTGAGACGATGTTTGTTTGATGATTGAATGCGTTCTGGAGTGGAGTGGAGTGGAGTGGAGTAATGTGAAAAGCTGAAGATCTGTATGAGTGTCGAGAATTTATATTTACACCATAGAATGTTGAAAAGTCAGTTAAATATATATATATATATATATTTTTTTTATTTTATAATAAAATTTCACTAAAATCTAGTATTTGTCCGATATGCCAACACTATTCATGGGATTTCATATACCTACAACTACCTGTCTATTTTTGGTACAGTTATTGCATTGTTAAATAGATATACTAGTTTGCAACTTTTCACAACTATGTATATTGCGTTAGGAAAATACAATTTGTATCGGAATAGTTTTCACTCCAAATAAAAGACATTTTTGCACTTTTATTTCTACATTTATATTTTTATATAATGAATATCAATATATAAAAGTGTACCTTTTTGCCTTTTACATGTTGATTTACTAGTACATGATCCAAACCTGGTATTTCTATATATGGAAAAGACATTTAGAAAACGTATAAAAATTTGAACGCAACGGAATTTGAACCCGCGCCTCTTGAAAACCGTTCAAGCGATCTGACCGCTAAGCCATGCGTTCTACATCCAGCTACGTTGAAATTCTTATACGTTTATTACAACTTATATTTGTTGTTGGCATCTCTGTAGAGAGATTTTACAAATTTCTGCTACCCAAAGATTATTCTACGAACAATTGTTTGGCAAGAGAGAATGCTATTTATTAAATATATATTTTTTAACATTTTAAAAGTGTTATTCGCACACTAAGGAAATTAAAAAAGACATATTTAGAAAATGAATAAAAATTTGAACGCAGCGGAATTTGAACCCGCGCCTCTTGAAAACCAAAAAAAAAGAGGCGTGGGTTCCTATATATGTTCTACAATCGCCTTTTCGCATGCTTTTATCTTGAACCTGCCTACAAACTACTAACAATTATAAACTCATTGTAACGGCATCTTTTCCGCCTAAGGTCTGCAAGAAATGAGTGCTTAGTCATAAAATCAACTTTTGTACATTGCAACAACCAATAACAACAAGAGTTTCATAAATTTCTTTGACTGGTATCTATGATAAAAGAAATTCATTAATAGCAGTGGTTGTAAATTTGTAGAAAAATAGACTGTTGCAGGTTCAATTTGCGCTCGGGGAAATGGTTAATATATATTATTATTTACGTAAAAATATAAAGGTCCTATAACAATTTGGGCTAGTTGAGGATTTTAAGCCAACATACTTAATAAACAATAATGGAATTATATTAATTTTATTTTGTTTCGAACAGCGAAATTTGAGTTACGGTTTCTTGGTCATTCGTGCAGTGTTCCAGAATTTGTCTGAATGGAAGCTAGCTGAAATATCCTGAAATATCTAGCATATCCTGAAAAATGTGAAGAATGCCAGTGTTTATACAGGCGCAAAAATGTAGTAAAAATTTTTATATAATGAATTTTTTGCAACAATATATGGAACAAATGGTAATTTATATCGAAATATGTACGAAACGGTATATATATATATATATATATAATTACGATAATTTAACCACCGAGATGTAATTAACTGTTTTTGATAGGTGTACTTAAAGCAATATCAGAAGGCTTAACCAACTGTTATACTGTGTTTAAACTTAGATAAAGTTCTAAGCTCGGCCATTGCGATCGTGCCCACATAATAGTAAAAGTTAGACGATTCGTAACCGCTATGGGTTAACTCTTGACTTAAGATAAGATGCTGTCTAAGACGATTTCAGATATCTATGTGATAGAGTTATTTACTAGATGACGCGACGCCGTCTTAGCTCAGTTTCAAATTAATTTAATGAAGGTCAAGGTTTGGAGTCTTGATCCAAATTTATGAACATCACAATATGTACTTCATTTAAAAAAAAATTTCAACTCAATTGCTTTCATATTTTTAATTAATTTGTCATGAAGGAGTAAATGTTATATTTATTATTTTCTATTTAAGTTCTTTATAATTATTAAGATTTTAGACTATTTTATTTTCGTTATTGTATTCGTAGCGATGTTTGTGTTTCTGCAAAAGCCCGTATTAGGAAAAATTATAAGATACTCCAAGTAAATCTTAAGCTTTATTAACTTTAATGGTAAAATTTCCAACTGTTTCGGAACTAAGCTTTACAGTACAAAAATAGACCCTTGTGGCGCAGTCGGACTGTAAATGCGAATGGTCGTGGTTTCGATATCCAATCGGGGAAATGATCATGTTAAAAAAATCTTTTCCCCGTTCCATACCCAAGACAAAGCACGGCTTTAAGTTGCGCCACTCAACATGTAATGTCTCAAATATTTAAAACATTTTAAAAGTATTATTCATATACTTAGGAAATTAAAAAACATATATTTAGAAAACTTGAACGGTTCTCCAAAAGCGCGGGTTCAAATCCTACTCCGTTTAAATTTTTATACGTTTTCTAAATATACGTAATGTCTCGATTTAGGGCGGAAAGTCGAGAACGGAGTGTCTTGATACTAAGCTGTCTCTGACTTTTCTGCTATGCGGGAAAAGGCGTGAAGCTGAAGAAGAAGAAATACATACATATATGTGTATGTGAATATACAACTTATACAATTTAATTTTCTTAATTGAAGTAAAATTTCAATCAGATGAATTTCATGTGTCAAAGAAGGAATTTTTAAATCAGTATCCATTTATAGTGCTAAATAAATAATAATTTATTAATAATTAATAAAATGGTTATAAATATATCTCTCTAGTGTGTATAAAAAAACACCTGTTTACAAGAACTGTTATCAAATAACTTTCCAAAACTTTAAGAAAGATTTATTTGGTATGGCTATAAATTCTTTATTGTGGCCTTTGGAAACTATTCATTGGTATTTTCGACTCCCTAAGGAAATTAACAGGAATTTATTGTTAATTGCGAATAAGCACACGAATATGGAGCGAATATGGGAAAAAAAATAATGAAGTGCTTCCTTGCTAATGATGAACAATTCGAAATATATGTGGCTGTTAAATATATTCGGTATCTATTTATTTATGTACATCTAAATTCTAGATCATAAAAATCTATACTGATTTCTTTAAATAATATAAATAAGTAGATAACGTTTAAAACTTTTTTTTTACCCATAGAGCGGATTCAGAGAGAATCTACTATCAAGACTTAACGCCGCGCTTTGTCTTGTTGACTAAAACGGTGAAATTAAAATAACAGACAATTTCTCACAAAACGATGGCTCAAACATATCTCCTATTAAATACATACATTGTGAAGGAATTACGAATAGACGAAACAAGCTGGCAACGGAGAACCTAACATTCTATCATGTAGGGAAATGCCAGTGCTTGGTATTTCCCTACATAATAGAATCAAAAATACATCCGTAGGAGAACAAAAGAAACCGACATTGCTCAAACAATTGACCAGCTGAAGTGACAGTGGCCGGGACACATACCGAGGAGCACCGATAGCCGTTGGGGCGGGAAGGTTCTCGAGTGGCGTCCAGGAACCGGAAGACGCTCAGAGGGCAGGTCCCCTGCCAGAGGGAGAGACGATCTGATCAAAGTCACCGGAAGCCGTGGGAAGCCCAGGAGCGATCGTCGAGGACATCTTTGGGGAAGACATTTGTCTAGTAGTGGGCGTCAAACGGCTGAGATGAAAACGAGTAAATAATAAATAAGAATGATATAAATAAACTCGTATTGACTTTTGTTGCTAAGAAAGCTGAAGTTTACAATTATTTCCAAAGAAACGGAAAAAACGGTAAGCAGAGTCACAAGTAAAAGCTAGTCTATACTAATATTTTTTTAATTTTTCCTGGAATTTCATTGTTTTATGAAAAAGCCGCCGAAAATACAAAACAAGTATAGTTCACGCAAACGAAGCTCAAAGCGGGTCGCTAGTATCTAAATAAATTACTAATTAATCATTACTTGAGGGCCTTAAATTAGTTTTGTTTGTACTTATAATGAATATTTATAGTTGTTGAGATTGCAGTATTTTTAATACAAAATATGTATAAATATTTACAAAACTTAATGGTAAAAATGAAACTGATTACAGATTCACAATGTAAACATACAAAATTGGTAAAATAAAAGTATGAACATCAAATTTCGCTTGAATTTATTTTCATACATCCGTTTCGTTAGGCGTGCATGTTTAATTATGTGGCTATCTCAATTATTTCAACTATTACGCCTCAATATTGTACTGTGGAAAAACAATATACCAAATAACTAATTAGTTTACAAAGGTTATTATTAGATTTAGTTTTGAAATAACCAATTAATTTACAAAGGTTTATTTTCTAAAGGTTTATTTTCATCCAGGTCATCTTGGCAAGGACTTCAGTTCAGGTCTTGATGTTAGTTGATGAAAATACTATATTGCTTTCGGGTCAGGACATGTCCATGTGTAATTTTTTTTAAGCAGATCGGATGAAGAAGAAGCAAGAAGAAAGAGATATTCTTACATATATTTACAAATACTAGATGGACAAGTGAGGCTAACAAAAGCGGGTAAAATAAAGAGTCAAAGTAATAAAGAGAACAAGAATATATATATATATGTACTATAATGATACAGTAAAAATCCTAACAAAAATTAATGCTATCGAAAAATTGTATACAAAAATAGTTAAACGACATTAAAAATATATTAAATAACATGCTATTGATCTCAAACTGGGTGTCGCTGCATTGTGAAGAAAGTTCGGATATTAAAATGCTATCAATCCTCTTAGCATTACGTTCAGAACTGTAGTTAAGTACGAAGTTTGTCTCGAGCAGGTCAAACTGAACATTAAGTATATGATATATTGTGTGTTCTAGTCACTATATACAGGTATTTGTTTCTAAAATAGCTTATTTCATATCTTACTGATATTACATATAAATCATATTATTTATTTTATAAGCCTAAACGCAGCGTTGAGTTTTGACACTAAATGCGCAATGCTTCGACTTCGGACGGAAGTGGAGCACGGAGTGTCTTGACACTAGGTCCTCCCTATGCGGGAAAAAGAGTAAAGCTCAAAAAAAATACTTGAAGTCCTCGATTTTCTTTGACTACAACCAGTTGGACGAATTTTCTCTTTGTGAAATAAGTAAAAAGTTTATAGAGTTGCCACCACCACCTCTCCACCCATTAATATACTTAAGGCCATCTGTTATTGAAAAGTTTAGATAGTTTTCAGGCCTATATACATATTCACTTTCACGCGTATCATAATTAAATTAGACGACCAAGTTGCCGGTTACCCGAAAGCTTGTTGGCAAAGGACTATGTACTGAGGAAACTGATCCCTCATAAAGTCTTCCCGTATAATTTTATGTGTACCAGAACAATATTATAAGCAGGTACAATTTATTTTGAATTAAATACTTGAACTTTTGCCATATTATGTACAATTATCCTACTAATATTATAAACGCGAAAGTTTGTGAGGATGTTTGTTACTCTTTCACGTAAAAACTACTGAATGGATTTTCATGAAACTTTACAATAATATAGCTTATACATCAGAATAACACATAGGCTACAAGTTATATAGACATTGTGTGAATTGACCAAAATATCAAGTATGTATCTTATGTTCAAGCCATTAAAGTCAAAATAGTGAACCATTGTAGACAATAAATTATTATTATGATATACATATATGCTGAATGCATATATATACACGCTACATATCCCAGAATAAAATTTTTTGCTATTTTTGTGTCTGTCAGTCTGTTTGTTTCGGCTAATCTCTAGAACGGCTACACCGATTTTGACGGGGCTTTCACTGGCAAATAGCTGATGTAAGTTCTCCACGCGGACAAAGTCGCGGGCACAGCTAGTCTAATATAAACGAAAATAATTGACACATTTTTGTTTTTTTTTTCAGCTTATAGCAAAGCGTCTGACATCGAGACGTTGCTTGTTGAGTGGCGGAAATCAACCTCTTTTTTGTCACCAGAGCGGCGAAAATAATATATTTTAAAATAATAAATAATCCGAGTGGGTATCTGCTTCGCAAGAAAAAAGCGTGATATTATAATATCAGGTAGTTATAAAAGGGTACAATTTGTTTCTTCAACCCAGTGGATTTAAGGGTCGCTTCTGATTGATGCTCGAATGAATGATATATAGTAGGGTGTTAATATGAAATATTTGTTAAACACGCGACTCGGTTCTCATTTTTTATGTGAGTGATTGAACGAAAGGAGTGCGAATTGACTTCTACAGTCGAAAGTTTTTCCTATAGCTGTTACACACATTACATTTTAACTTACCTACTTGACTGTTATTTTCTTTCATCAGATTTATTATATTAATATTGATATTTTTACGCATTATATTACGAGTGATTTTTACTAAAAGTACGTGTTTCATCGCATCTATAGTACTTTTGTAATTAATTTGAATAAATCTACATGTTTCTCGATATCTACATTCTTTTATCTTTAATGTTAAGACCTTATATGTTTTTAAGAAGAAAAAATATATATGTTAGTAAAAATTACACAATAAATATTTAATATAAATCTATGCTTATATAAATTATATACAGCATCTGACTAAACACGAATGGTTATGGGTTCGATTTCCACTTGGGGGGATTTAAAATATTTTAATTTCTCCGCCCTAGTACCAAAGCCATGGCTACATCCCGATTGCGGGCGGAAAACGGAGACCGCAGTGTCTTGAAACTAAGTTCTCTCTAACTACCCTGCTATGCGCGAAAAAGCGTAAAGCAAAAAAAAATATATAATTATTACTAACACAGGACATAACATATCAAACGTCCTTAAAGCTTATTAGACGCTGGTTCTTATAAATCAATATGTCAGCTATGCTTTAATAATCAAATGATTGATTCACACCTAACAATGGTTCAAGAAACACAGGTGTAGGTGTTAGTGAACTGGGCGTTTTCTTTTCATGAAAATAAACATATATTTACAGAAACAAATATAATTAATGTAGGTTATATATAATAATCCTTTTCCAAGTACTGTAAAAAAAATTGTAAAAGCAAAATTGTAACATATATCATTATTGATATACATAACAATTATTTTTCGTTTTGCCTCCCACGTGAGGACCTAAAGGTATATTTTCCAGGAACTGGTCGGGCTTATATTTTTAATCGATTAGGATTAGGATTAACGTTTTATGAAGTGAACAGAATAATTTAAAATTGATTAGCTTAAAGATGTATTTGGTACGCTAGAAAATACCTTTCTTATTTCTACTATTTTTACATATTATATATATTATATATACAAAAGAGTCATCTGATGTTGTTTGGTTCTCATTTTTTTCAAAATGAAAAACTTCAAGTCGAGAAGATGATATCGGTCAAATATGCGTCATCACAATTGATTGCTATACGGTCTCGTTTCATGGCATTTGTAACGGCGACAGATTATCGCACTCGTGGCGAATTTTGTCCTTAAGGGCTTCCAGGGTCTTAGGTTTCACGTAAATACGGAACTTCAAAAACTCCATAAAAAAGTATGGAATGGTTAAATAGGGCGATCTTGGGGGCCACTGCAAATCACCAAAGCGAGAGATGAGGCGACCCGAGAACGCCGCCTTCAGAATATCGGTTATGGCTCCCGCAGGCTCCGTCCTGTTCGAACCACATATCCAGTCCTAATTTGTTCAATTGCGGCAGAAAAAACATAGCATGGTCCGTTAACATGGCCCTATAGCGCGCACCGTCCACTGTTGCCGTTTGACCAGCGGAGTTCACGAAAAAAACTGGCCCGATAACTTCTACAGTGTGCACAGAGCACCATGCAGTCACTTTGAGCAGGTGTAATAGCTTCTCATACATCACTGGTGGATTTGGAGCACCAGAAGCGATAGTTTTACTTGTGAGGAAATGAGCCTCATCGCTCATTATGATTTTGGTCGAAAAATCGTCCTCTTCGTCCTTGAGATTGCGGATGTCTTGGGCGTAGGTTACACGCGTTTGGCGGTCGACAGACAGCAGCTGATACTGGAACATGCGCAGGTCTTTGATCAAAATTTGCTTTAGGGACGACCGGCTCATGGCTAATTGCTAGGCACGGTGTCTTCTGGCGACAGCTCGACATCCTCGGCAACAGCGGCGATAATCGAAATCGGCATACTATTGAAGGTTGGTGGCCAAACGGCGCACTGTTTGCGCAGTCGGTGCCGGACGACCCGGGAATATGTCTAATCAAAACAGATTTAAAATTGGCCGCCATTTGCAAAAATAAGAGCATCTTCCAATAGGGTGTTTTCAGTCAGACGCTACGTAACTGCGCTACGTTGGTTATGTTATGTTTATAACCATAAAATTTTCTTTTTTTTAAATTTACATATTACGCTAATGAAATAAAATGCATCGAAGCAGGACGGTCACATATAATCTATGGCTTCACAAAATGCATACTAACTCCATATGAAAAGGGACAAATCTTATCAGGGATTTCCTTTATGGGATGCTTTCCTTACAAACCTTCGCCTAAGTATAAACCTTTGTGATGGGCAATTTATTGAAATTATGTACTGAAGTGTAAAAAGATTTCATTTTGACAACAAAGTATGATATTTCCGGTTTTCGTCGTATTTTTTACTAGTTCACACACACACACATACACACACACACACACACACACACATATATATTTAGAACACACGAAAACGTTAATACAATAATTAATCATTACTTCTTTCCTTATCTATCCTTTCTTTTATATCTTCGTTCTGGTTTAAGATAAACATTAAAGGTAATATTATAAAAAATTAAGAACAGTCTAAATCTCTTGATTTTGGTGTAATTAATACAAATTCTGTAAGATTACAATATTACTTTTAAACTTGTCAAACTAAAGCAATAAATTAAAAATATCAAACTTTGCTTAAACATTTTATTATAATTAAGTTATTTACTAAGTTTTGTGAATGAGGATTTACTTTAAATTTAAAAGCTTTAGCGGACCACTCTGTTGAAATAAAAAGTAATTTCTTAAGTATAACAAGCTTTTGTACGTTAAACGTTATATTAACGAGTTCATACTCAGGGTTAATATGTTTTAGAGATATTTTTACACCTCCTGCTGAGTTTTGTCCGCAAGTATATATAACAATTCAAATAAAAGCGTAGAAAACGATTAAGAAAAAACATCACTCACAACACATTTTAGAAAATAAGCTAAAGGCGTTAAGTTCCGTCACTCGACAAACATTTTTAACCATTTTTTAAAGTGTCAATCACACTTAGGAAATTGTAAAACGTATTTTTAGAAAATGTATAAAAACCTGAACGCAGCGGGCTTTGAACCCGCGTCTATTGGTAACCGCCCAAGCGCTCTGACCGCTAAGCCATGCGTGTTACATCCAGCTGCGTCGTAATTCTTATACGCGTATTACAACTTATTTTTGTTGTCAGCATCTCTGTAGAGAGATTTTTATAAATTTCTGCTACCCAAAGATTATTCTACGAACAATCGTTTGGCAAGAGAGAATGCTATTTATTTAACATTTTTAACATATTTTAAAGTGTTAATCACACACCTATATAGCAGGATAGGCAAGACATGAAGACCAAGAAAATGTATCTTCTTATTTGCCTTAAAATAACTATGGAATTGACTGGCAGATGGGCCATGGCTCGTCGATTGAATTTTGTTCTTTGGTACGGAATCAGAAAATAGCCTGAATTTTTGGCTTCTGAAAACCTTGGCACTTCCAATATTACAGTTTCATTAAAATAGTGAAAGACTTTTATTTCTCAAAATGATACGTAAACGTTGCATTTTATAACAGGAAAGCCGTTCCGAATATCCGTTTTCAACCACTGTTAGCAGCGTTAAGTTCTCTTAAAATATTTCACATGAAAAAACAACGACAGTTAAAATAAAAGCGGCGGTATGAAAGTATCCAAGTGAAATTATATTTATTTATTTCTATATTATTTCTTGTTCTCGTAATTTTTTATGTGGTAAACTCATTTTGTAGGTCGTTTACGACTATGTCTGGTAAGCCGGAAAGTTAGTTGTATTTTATCGTCTTTGAATTAATCAAATTACCCTCTGTAATTAGTCTAGACATATTTTACATATTTTTTTGATTGGATTTGACCCTTTTTATTATTCAACATGAAAAAAGAGGGGCTCGATTCCCATTCGGTAAAATTATAATTAAATTATATTAATTTCTCCACTCTGGTAAGACAAACTGGTGAGTTCCGCCACTCAACATGCAATGTCTCAAATTCCGGCGGAAAGTGGAGAACGGAGAGTCAGATTCGGAATCAGAGAGAATTGGAATTAATAAAAAAGAATTTGTTTTAAAAAAATTTACCGCTCCTCAATATGATTAAGTGCATGATTTGTATGTACATTTGTTTAAATCATTCCATGAATCAATATCACGCAAGTTTTTATTTATTTTTACATGAAATCAGTGTGCAATTATAACATTTTATTAACATTATAATACATTGCTGTGGGTTCACATCCTTGCCTATACCTAATAACATCGTGGCGCAGTGTTACAGCGTTTTACTGTATGGTTATGTATTCGATTCCCAATCGGGTAATGATTATAGTTTTATTATTTTTATTTCTCTGCTCTATGTAACAAGACAAAGTGCAGCGTGGAGTGTCTTAATGCTAGGCTCTCTCTGCCTAGCCTGCTATGCGGAAAACAGAAATCTATGTGGAAATTTTATATCTTTAGTATTAGAGTTACAATAACTATCACGTCGTTATGACAAAAAGTTTTGTTTTTACGAAGTTGCCTAAATAGCGTTTATTAATTGACTCAGACATTTATTTTACAGTTAAAAATATTGGCCGAGCGCACGTTAAAAATATGAAACGGTATCTTAGTAATTTTTAGAAATCATCCAAAATTGTGATTTATATAATATTTATAAAAAATGTACATATTTAAAAAAAAATCATGTTTAAATTTCAACCGTGAAACGCTGTTTGGCAAAACTATATGAAACTATGAAACGCAGTGACCTGGATGCATACAGACTCGTTCGGAATATTTTTAGGTTAAGTGCGCAATCGGTGACCTTTGCGGCATTTTGCGAAATCTCTCCTATATTTTACTGAATTTCCTTCCAGTATCGGAATTTACCTGTTTTACTTGCTCCATTAAGACTAAAAGCCAAATTTTGTATTTACGGCTATGTACAATAATTACGGAAGATTGGGGTACCCGTGGCGCAAGCTAGTGGTGATCGAGGAGGAACCGTGAGGGTTTAGTGGGTGGGTGTATGGACGGACTTCATCTGCCAGTCTGGGGTCTTACATATCTACGTCCGAGTCCAGATTTCCGACTTTGAATTTCCTCACGTAAAAAAGAGTACGTTATTAGGGGACGTCTAGTACCTGAATTACTTCTGAAGTAACGTTATTAAGAGTTAGTTAGGGAGAGAGAGGAGGTAAGTGTTGTTGCATTTTAAAGCGATCCCTTTTAAGCCTACACTTGGGTCACACTTGGGTATCCGTAATGGATTTCCTCAAGTGAATAAAAGAGGAAATAATTACAAGACAGGTTAGGTAAACTTATGATTATGGTTGATATCAATATATAATTATACGATATTATACCGTTACATAGGGTAACAGTATAATATCGTATAGTCTCTGGTACGGTCTCGTAGTGAGTGAGTCCAACGAGCCAAAAGTAAAAGCCCAAGATCGTGGATTCGATTCCCATGTACAATAATATTTCAAGTTTCATTATTTATTAATGAGTTGCAAAGTATGTATGTTATCAGTTATTAATCGTTATGAGAATAGATATGTGAGTTTTAGGATAATATATATTTATTTTATATGAAATGCAGGATTACTATTTTTTTATATGAAATGCACGATTACTCAAATGAGTAACGCAAGTCATACAAAACGAATAAGCAATAAAAAAAAATGTAAAGGAGTAGTCAAATATGCTAGATTAGTCTTTTAGATACGCTGAATAGGCTTGAATCTAGCCTTTTTAATTTATAATTAATTAGACTAATCTAGCCGCTAGATTAGTCTAATTAATTATTAGCCCCGTTGACAGCATATATAGGCGTGACTTTAGAAACGTTCGATAAAATGGCTATTATACAAAACTTGTGTCAGATCTTATCTCGTTTTATTAATTTAATGTACTTTTATTAATTAATTTTCATTGTTCCTAACAATTCTACATACGTTTATAACTCAGGATATCTAAACGATTTTCAATTAACAGGCTTTATTAGGTTTTAAAAACAAACACCGATTCGATTAATTAGGCATATTGAAACATTGGCTTCATTGTAAATTACAATGAATTTGTAATTTTACAAAAATATCAAAACTTTTTTGAGATATAATTGCTATATAGTTATAAGATATTTGCAAATCTCTTTTCATTTATATTTAAATTACATAAACTTTATACTTGACTGTTCAGAACAGAGTGTCTTGACACTAGGATTAATCTGACAACCCTGTTTTGTGGAAAAATAACTGTATGTGTGAAGAACAACTATAAGTGTGGGTATTTATGTGGGTGTGTAATATATTCAAAATAGGAGTTTAAAAATGGTACGTTTGGTAGTGATATAGCGTCTGACTATAAGCGCGATTGATTCTTGGTTCGATTTCCACTTGGGGGAATTATTATATTAAAAACCAAACAATTTTATTTCACCGCTCTGGTACATTTGATAAAGCGCCCAGTTGAGTTTCGTCACAAAGACTAATGCATCTTAATCGGGTGGAAATTGCAGTACGGAGTGTCTTGACACAAGGTTCTCGATGCGGGAGAAAGCTTAAATTAAATAGAATATAATTATTTAACTGCAGCTTTTGTTATAAGTATATTTGAATGTAGTAGATAAAGAAAAGTTACTTTTACTTAATTACTAAAACTTTGTTAATTCTTAAACTTTTGCCATTTTTATTATATATTCAAAATGTTATTTTAAAATTATTTGCCTAACTTTATAAAGTTAATTACTTAGTAGAATAAAAGTAATATATATGGATTTAATAATACCTAATAATATAAAAAATATTGTTGTAATATTAAATAATAGTGTCAATTACAATATATGTAGACACACGATATCAATTACTCTTATAAAGTATAAAATGAAGAGTAAAATAAATACAGTTATGAATTATAAGTATTGTTAGAAACATTACAAATTATGTTTTTGTTTCATATTTGATTCTACACTATATGTTTAATATATAGATAATATGTAGGTATAAACAAATAAATATATCCTCTATCATACTCATTTCTGTGTATGTTTATAATTAATCAAATTTTTAATTACATAACTTCTAAAGAACTTAAAAAAACATAATAATATTTATTTTCATTTTCAATAAATGACTTTAAACAAGAACTTTCAAGAAAAAGAAGAATAAAAGATTTAAAGCCAAAAGTTCACAAAAGTAAAAAGACTATTTAGAGTCTTAAATCAGCGGAACGAAACAACTCACTTCTGTCCGCCAACAATGCAATATGTGAGACACTTATTATTTTTTAAAATATATCTTCCACATATATAACTACGATAATTAATACTCTTTTTATATAAAACTCCCAATTTTCAGGTTAATATTTGTCACGGCGGCCATATAACGAGGAAGAGCTCAAAAGATTGTTTGAATATAAAGTGTGGTTTGAAAGTTTGCATTTTCCATGCAACGGACCGGGAGTAGACCAGCAGGAAATTAGCCTTCGTTATTGCGAGACGAGTTGCCCTAAAAATGTAATTTCCCAGCTAACAACCCTTTGATGAGTGCGTTTCACTTTATACAAATCTGTAAGGAGATTATTATTATTTTAAAGTTTTAACACTGAATACTTTTTGAATACAGCGTTCAAAGTTCTCGTAGAGTTTTTAGATATAAACTTTGCAATGTAACGGTTAAATGGGAAATGCAACTGTTTTGTAACTTGCCAATGTTTTAAGAGTATTTTCCACTTGAAATATTTTTTTAAATTTATGTATTTATATACAGTGAATAAAAAAAGCAGCTTCACACTTTTTCGCGCATAACAGGGTAGTCGGAGAGAACCTAGTGTCAAGAGACTCCGTTAGTGTCCGTTAGTGCATCCGTTTAGTGGCGAAACACGACGCCGCACTTTGTCTTGCACAAGAGCAAAGAAATAAAAAATATTTACATATAAATGCAGTCTCAAATTGGGTTCAAACCCAGAACCAATCGCAGTTGCGGTTACACGCTGTACCACTGCGCCACTATGGCCTTAGGGTATTTATTTACTATTTCTAAAATACTACCAAGTTCCTTTTTATGAGTTCGGTTTCTTGAAAATACTTTTAATACGATATTTTATACTTCTTAAATAATACCTAACTAAAATTAGATATTTAGCTGAAGCTTTACTCATATGAGCGAAAAATATTTTCATTAAATTGTCTTAATTTTACTAATAACCCCATTTTTAACTATGTTTTGTCCTTTTCATTGAATTCTTCTTCCAAAGCCTTAAAATATACTTCAAATAAGTGTGCATACATGTTATTGGTTCGTAATAAAAACATACAGGTACATATCTAGTAAAACCATCACGATATGATTGAAATGGTATAATACTTATATGTAAATAAACAATATAGCGTTATTAATTTTAAAAAAATAATCATGACATACAGAAAAAAAAATGTTTTTACTATATATTACTAAAATAAAATCCTCTACAACTGTTTATATAGACTAAAACGCTTGCATTTTTAATGTGAAAAAATATAAACTTTTAATAGTGCGAAATATACATAAGCTGGGACTGGCATTAAAATGTGATACAGTGAGTTATTCAACTCAGTACTTTGATACTCTCCCGGGATAATGATGTTCTCGGTCCATTAGTACGATTTCAAACTACGCGAACACATTTCAAACTTATGCATTTTAAATAACGGTTTACTCCCGTAGTGACGGTTTTTGTTCGCTTCTAACAATTATAAAACGTATATTTTGAGCTGTTAAGTTTTTATATGTTTTTACTGCAGATATTGGTAACATTGGCCGGTTTTGGATTCGATTCCTATTTAGGGGAATCGATAAATTAAAAAATATTTCCGGTTTGAACAGTCTTGTTAGTAAAAATATATAATATATTCAACTAAGTTCTTTTTGTTTAATATTTTACGTTTTCTCTTCTTTAATGCCTTTAGAATGATATTGAATTTTTTTATTACAAACTTTATCTATTTAGTTTATTAATAAATAAACATAGCTATATCTTAAGAATGTATCATGCATATATCTATCTTTTAACGATATCTATCTGGAATGCGTATTTATAATTTAAACCACATTTTGTACATTTCATATATTTTTACAGTCTTTTCAAGAATATTTCGTACAAAGCTAATGAAAAGAGGCCGTTATTTTGGCTAGTGGACGCCGGACCTCGATTAAACGAATTTTCTTTCTGTTTCGTCCCCTTTGCAATGTTCAACTTTGCTATTCAACGTAACATATACCTGGCTTTTTCTCAATCCTTTGCTTTTTAACAGTGTTTTTTACAGCTTTGATACAAAGTCGGTGAGAACCTAATGTTTAGACACTCCGTCCTACACTTTTCGCCCGAAATCGAGACATTGCTTGTTGAGTGGCCAAAATCAACGCCCCGCTTTGCCTTAGATACCAGAGCGGAGAAATGGAAACAAGTATTTTTTTTTCACATGTCATTGTGTAATTGTGGAAAATATGTCTATATATTTCTAGTTTAACCGTAAAAACGTAAAGATGATGTCAAATATTACTTAAAGACAAATCGCTTGGGGGAATGTATATTTTTTCAATTGGCGTAAGACAAAGCGGCATAGAGATCCGCCAGTCAACGCGAACTGTCTCAAATTCGGGCGGAGAGCGGAAAACGGCAGTTCTTCCACTAAGCGGAGAGTTCTCTACTTACTATTTATAATTTTGCATAATGAGTGAGCTCGTTTTATATTAAACAAGTTCATATAGTCTTAATAAATATCAGCCATATTATATGAAATTTAATAAATAAAATATGAATCTAAATTCAAAGTGCATAAGCTATATTGTACAAGTTGAGATAAAGTCGACGTTTAAGTCTTAACCGACTTACAGATGAATAGAGTTCTTATATGCAAAAGAGTAGGAGATTTATTCATGAGCTTTCTGGCAACAAGGCAATGGAATACGAAATAAGTAAAGTTTGACTTTTAGTAAATATATTTTGAGAAATAATAAGTGCTTTTGTAAAAATGACAAATTTTGTTAGGCGAAATTTTACAAAAGATTATCTTAAGATAATATAATGGTATAATCAGATAATAGTTGTAGGTTCGTTCCCGTATGAGACACAATTTATGTAAAAGTTAAAGGAGGAGGCTGCTTATTTAATAACCTCAATCAGGGAAAAAAGTAACTTGATATTAGAAAAAGCTATATATTTTATAAAGCTATATTAGCAGTTTCTAAGCTTAGAAGCTTGTTTTTTGGATACTAAGGTTTCATTTGATAAACTAAGAATAAAATATAATAAGTCGTGGCGTTGAGTTACACCATTCAACACGCACATCTCGATGTCGGGCAAAAAGTGAGAAACGTGGTGTTTTGACATCAGGCTATCTCTGTCTATCCTTATATGCCTTACAAAACATTAAGCTGAAATAAACTCTAAATATTAATATTACTAAATTAACACTGTATTTTTAGTTTTTAAACAAAATGTTATATCTTTACTTAAGAAGGTTTAATGTCGTATAGCATAATATAGTAGTATAATATAGTGTTTCAGTGAAAGGAATGCTAGCAAATCAGGAATATTCAACAGTTAATATATTCAAAGAAATCTTCTTAGCTTGAAGTTTGTTAATTGAATAATTTTAGTAAATATGATTTTGGAGTACCGTTATATAAAGAGCAATTTATTAAGAGGTTTAACCGTCACTGGATTGTGTCACTACATAGACTATTTATTACTTACTAGCGATTTTTTTTTTTTTTTTTTTTTTTTTTTTTTTTTTTTTTTTTTTTTTTTTTTTTTTTTTTTTTTTTTTTTTTTTTTTTTTTTTTTTTTTTTTTTTTTTTTTATATAAATACACTTATCTAAGTAGGAGTTCTCAACTATGGCAGTGGAAATCAAGAGCCAAAACTTTAATAAAATATATTGTATACAAACTTTTTTTCTACATTGAATCCGACCCAACAACCATCGCGATACTTAATTATAAGACAATTGTGCCACGATAGTGCCTTCTGTTTTAGTATACAGTTATAACTGCTCATCCTATAAAATAGTTTAACGTAATAATACCTGTATATATTAATATTATAAAATATTAGTTAGCTTCTAATATAGTAAAAGCATACAAGCAATAAATATTGCAATATATCCATTTTAAATGTAATTTTTTTCTATAAATCAAAGATATATATACTTGTAGAGTGACTGACTCGTGAAACCGTTAATATTATATTTTAAAAGGCAAAACCTAAAATAAATAGCTAGTAGTTATTAACAATTTTTAAAGATTTTATTAATATTTTTTAGATTGTGCGAATTTTGTCATGCAAAAAAATTCTTCCCAGGAAGCAATACATAGTTCCTTCACGCAATTTTATAGAGTCTAGATCCCCAGATTTCTGTAAAAGGACTTAAATGAACTTTCAATTACATTACTAAAATGTAAAGATCACGAGGGTAAAGGGTAATCTGACTAAATACATTTTCTGTACAAAAAGGCAATTTCATTCTATAACCCCTAATAGTTAAATTAAGAGCATTCCATCAAGTGGAAATTGAACCCGCAAGCAATCGCGATTACAGTGAGATACTGTCCGACAATACCAATGCGCCCCGATGGCCTTAATAATGGACTCTATAAATAAGATAATAACTAATATATTAAACTATGACAGATACAGTCACATAGCCTTTATAATGAATAGCTGCGTTCGAGCGATCGT
Organism: Podotricha telesiphe; assembly: GCA_038994665.1. Classification (NCBI taxonomy): domain Eukaryota; kingdom Metazoa; phylum Arthropoda; class Insecta; order Lepidoptera; family Nymphalidae; genus Podotricha; species Podotricha telesiphe. The sequence continues at coordinate 107,691 of JAOYRR010000286.1, read as the reverse complement.
ATTCATACTACGAATTGGCATGCAATAAATTGGTACGAATATTATAGAGTGCACAACGATGCATATGAACCTGTATGCATATAAATCTTACGAAATACTATTGCTTGTTACAATATATGTAATAAAATAAAAAAAAAAGACATATTTAGAAAACGTATAAAATTTGTACGCAACGGGATTTGTTCTACAACGAACGCATGGCTTCGCGGTCAGAGCGCTTAAACGGTTTTCAAGAGGCGCGGGTACAAATCCCGCTGCGTTCAAATTTTTATACGTTTTCTAAATATGTAATTTTCAATTTCCTTAGTGTGCGAATAACACTTTAAAAAATATTAAAAATATATGTAATAAAATAATTTAAATTACTATAATAATTTAAGTTAAGGACGAATAAACTTGGGTCATACATAGTATATATCTTAATACCTATCAATGTAATAGAACCCAAAGCAATAGTTTTTATTTTTTTTGTATCCGTGTGGTTTGTGCACGCTAATATCAAAAACGGCTTCACTGATCTCTGACTATCTTTTGTCTTTGTTTTGTCTGAATATTTTGGTAAGCTTCCCTTAGTATTTAGTGCTTATGTTATTTCAATCGGTTCATAAATAAAAAAATTCGAGCTATTTAAATTTTTTCGACAAAATAATGGTTTTATTAAATTGGCTGAAACTCTAACCAATTCAGTTTATAAATATTGTCTGAAAATAAAAAATTAAAAAAGATATTTTCTAAGATTTTGAGACCTTCAACTTAAACCGACCTCAGATCTTTAGGACCAATCATATTACACAGGGTTCAGCTTATTATGTACACGCATGAGCCACGACAAAATGGTTAGTTGTAGCCGTGTAGTTTACGGAGGCGAAGCCGCAAGCGGGTCGCTAGTACTAGATATTACATTATAAATAAAACATAAATACGCAAATTTGGATATAATTTTAATACCGATGTTTCTTTTAAAACGATTCCGATTCTTATTTCAATTCGATTAATCTAGTAATTAATTACAAGATTTAAGAGCCACTCAAATTGAATACCATCTGTATTGAATTTTGCAATTCGTGTATGTAAATAAAGTTTATCACAGTATTGATGTCGAAAGTCAAAATTCAAATATCATTGCGCAATATCAGCTATATTCGACTTCAACTTTACGAGAGCTCGTGTGCCTAGCATTAGCAAGCAATAAATCGCGACAGAAGCAAACTGAGGTATCCATATAGTTACAGGGGGACGAATCAATAAATCGAAATTTATTCCCGTATTTGTTCAGTGTCAGTTTAGAAAGTGAAATATTTAAACAAAATTAATATAATGTATTATTTGAAATAGTAAAATTCTTATTTTTACTTGATTTTGGCTAATATTTTTTTATTATTTTTCCGTTTTTTCCCGCATAGCAGGGTAGTCATAGACAACTTAGTGTCAAGACACTCAGTTCTCCACTTCCGGTTGAGCGGCGGAACTCAACGCCGCGCTTTGTCAAGTTCACAAGAGCGAAGAAATGGTATGAAATAATATTAAAAGACACATTTAGAAAACGTATAAAATTGTTAAGGCAGCGGGATTAGAACCCGCGTCTCTTGAAAAACGTTCAAGTTAAATATGTCTTTCTCAATTTCCTTAGTGTGCAAATAACACTTTAAAAAATGTTAAAAAATATAATGTTAATAGATTAATTCCCTCGAGTGTTAATCGAACAGTCGCGTCAGGCGCTGTTCTACTGCGTCACGATATCCGCAATGTTTTTAATATAAATGTTATTTTTATGGAAATGTTATACAATTATTCCTTCCTATGGCGTATGAAACATGGAAAGTATAAATCATTACCATTATAATGAAAAAGCTCTAAAGCTTTCCAACAAACGATACACTTACTTTAATACCGTATTAAGCTACTAAATAAGTAAATGGACTTTTTTTGTCGTTCACACATCTAACCCAATTAAGATACCTTAGGTGTTTTACACCTATGTAGAACGCATGGCTTAGCGGTCAGAGCGCTTGAACGGTTTTCAAGAGGCGCGGGTTGAAATCCCACTGCGTTCAAATTTTCATACGTTTTCTAAATATGTCTTTTTCAATTTCCATAGTGTGGGAATAATACTTTAAAAAATGTTAAAAAATATATACACCTTGTCAACTGAGTGATACATCATTACATATATTTATGACTAGCGACTCGCTCGCGTCTTTGCCTGCGTAAACTACATAACTAAACTATTTAGTTTGTTCGCCTAATTGCGTTCTTACCTAAATCATAAACTTAGCTGCAGTTTATAATTTAAATGGATGTAACTCTTTTCTTTATAAACCCATTGAAATAAAATAAACAATAAATTCTAAGGAAAGTTTGCTACAATACAATATTCTAAATTGCATTTCTGAGATTAATGTGCACAAACAAACCGACAAACATACAAACAGATAAACAGACAAAAAGACAAACAGAAAACAACATTTAAAATCATTAGTTTGGGTTCTATTATATTAATAAATGCTACTAATAATATTTTTTTATGTACAGACAGCGATCAGTAACATTTTTATTGTATATATAGATATATGTAAGGTGAAATATTTTCAAAACTCACGCCGAGTATCAGATTAGGCAGGGAGCCCAGTGTCAAGACATTCCGTATTCCGCTCTCTGCCAGGATTCGATACATCGCATGTTGATCTTATACGAGCGGAGAAATTGAAATAGAAAAATATTTTTGCTTCTAATCTGAAATATATATAAAAATTCATTTGAATCATAATTTAGTTTGTTAATTAACAAACGAGTACACTTTACTTTATTATAATTAGAATGAAATAAAATCAACACTTAAATGGAATAACATTATGTACGCCAGCAACTTTCAACGAACATTTTCTTTGCACATTAACTTTTCTTCACAATCTACCAAATCCTCAGAGTAGATTGAATTGCCCTTGAAAAGGTACTTTAGCGCGACGATAATAAGATAGGGAGGTAAACAAAATATATAAAAGTAACGTGAAATGTAAATTAGAACAAAATGCTTGTCTGTGATTAATATTTTTAACCTGTATTTACATTTTTGACACACGTCAGAGAATGACTGCATTGTAATTATGTATGTTTCTTTAAAAAAGCTGAATTATTTATCAACTTTGATGGAACTGTTCTTTGATTATTTATTACGAATAACCTCAGAAAAATTAAGGTTTCCGAGTGGGTAAAAATCTTTTCTTTTTCAGTAACATAATACATTGCTTTAAATGACATTTAAATAAAAAATAATTCATTAAAATCAGACTTGACTTCACCGCGCCACAATGAAGTAGCTATTGTATATATTTATCTATTTACGAACCGCAAAACACATTATAAATGTATCGATATATTATAATAAATATATCGAAAATAATACTTAGTATCGCATATGCGAAGGCATTTTTTTGGGTTTTTACCTCTCTATTGACAAAAGCACTTGTTTCTAATTTCAAATAGTAGCTTATTATGGTTGGACTAACCTCGAAGCCTGATAAATTCTGTTCCACTTTTGAAACATCATAACAGTTGTAATACATTTTTTTTTAAGCTTCACGCTTTTTCCCGCATAGCAGAGTTATCAGAGTGATCATATTGTCACGTCACGTCGTCTTTGTCACACACTTTCGAGGAAATCGAGACTAGCGTGTTGAGCGGCGGAACTCAACGCCGCAATTTCTCGAGTGCGGGTTACTGAAAATGAGCAAATGAAAATCTGTTATATCAGCTTATCTATTGTAGTAAAACTAAAATTTTACCTTAAAAAAAAATGTTTACTTTACTATTACATAAGATATCCATAACTTTATTATTATTACTTTTTTCATAGCTTCTCGCTTTTTCCCGCTTACTAATGTAGTGACAGAGAACCTAACACACTCCGTTCTCTACTTTCCGTCCGAATTCGAGACATTGCGTGGTGAGTAGCGGGAAGCTCAACGTTCGTAGGGCCTTGTCTTGACCACCAGAGCGGAGAAAAGAAAATAATTAAATGTCTTCTAGTGGGAATCGAACCCTCTACCAATCGTGTTTATAGGCCTTGAAGCTAATAATACTCACTCGAACAGTAGCTAAAATCAGATTTGTATACAGTCATCAGTCTTCATACATACATACATACATATAATGAGGAGATAGTGATTCACGTATAATATTGGTTATACACTCTCGTACGCCGTGACTAAGGCCGGCATTGTTACTGGCTCTTGTTTTGCATGAAGCTTGCGCTAATAAAAAGAAATAGCTTTTCACCCATACATCAATCTATCTCGTGACTTGGCACGACATGTTTCATTTGAATTCATTTTTTATTGTGGAGAAATAAAGGCTGACTAACAATTCGTATGTAAATAATACACGCTAAATAAACTTTCGATCTTTTGGTATAATAGCAAGTGGTAATTGCTCAGCTGTATATCGTCAATTAATTATTTATATATGTATATTGTAATATTCATATATCCTTGGATAAATCATATATAACAATATATAAAAGAGCAACAAAAAATATGCCGTCTGTCTGTAGGTGCTACGAAAATATACAACGATAAAAATACTGTCATAATTACATAATTATACTTATATTATAACAATGTATAAAATACTGTCGTGGTGCAGTGAGACACTGTTTGACTATAAACACGATTGGTTGTGGGTTCGATTCCCACTCGGTGAATGATTATGTTTAAATTGTTGTAAAACGTGTAATTGAGTTCCATCACTCAATACGCAATATCTCGATTTCGGGTGGAAAGTAGAGTATGGAGTGACTTGACACTGGGTTCTCTCGGACTATATCCTGCTATGCGGTAAAAAAATACTAGCTTATGCCTGCGGCTTCGTCTGTTTGGTGGGTTTGTAAAAAAATTGCCTTAGAAATATAAATTTACATTAATAAACAAACAGAACAACAGGCATTTAATAATTGCTTTTAATTTTTTATTGTCAAGTAGTATGCATATAATTGAATTTATTTGATAACGGTTACCTAACGATTCTTTTTGTCGTACACGTTTTTATATAAAGGAACTTTACTTTTTAATATAAAGGAACTTTGTTATATGTAAAAACCAAAGTTCCTTTATATTGAATCACCAATGCGATAATTATTATATTTTTAAAACATACAATCCACTATATTATATTACTCTCAATAACACCAACGGTTTACATTTTTTACTTGATACATATCGTTATAATATTATGGCCTTCAAAATCTTTATAAATAGTATTTTTTATGTTATTCTCACGTCTTTTATGATATTCTCATAACTAAATTTCTGTGCAGTTTAATCTAAATCTGCTTAGCATTTTTTGCTTGAAAGAATAAGAAATATCCGCTCTATTATTCCTCACACTTTCACATTTATAATATTAGTAGGATGTAGGATTCATCAGTAGTCTGTTCACCAATCGAGCAACTTTTATTCAAGCTGACATTTAGTCAATTTTTATTTATTTAGTCAGTAAAAAAAATTATATTAAAAATAATTATTTTGAAAATTAATATTGCTATTGAAAATCCTAAGAAAAACCACAAATACGAATACATCACTCGATTCCTCAAGCTTGTTTTCTCAATGCTTTGAATTGTAAAGTGCCGAGCTCATAAATCTCTTGTGTGAGTAAGGACTGTCTATATCGTGGGTATAGTAAGTAATGGAGAAGATGAAAATTATATACGAACGGCGTGTTATTGTTTCATTATACTTTTTAGCATATTAATTGGAGGCGGTTCCAAAGCTCTTCAGTAAGTCTTCAAAGTTAGTAAAAAAATACTATTTGATGTAAACTATATGTTCTAGATTTATTTATATTTTTTAAAGTGTTATTAAAAAATATAAATAAATCTCCCACACTAAGGAAATTGAAAAATACATATTTAGAAAACGTATATAAATTTGAATGCAGCTGGATTTGAACCTCTCTCTGACTGCTAACCCATGCGTTCTACCTCCAGCTACGTCGAAATATTTATATACGCAGAGATAGTTTTACAAATTTCTGCTACTCAAAGCTTATTCTACGAGCAATCGTTTGGCAAGAGAAAATGCTATTTATTAAATATATTTTTTTTTACATTTTTTAAACTGTTACTTTAACTTTTTTTTATATGTTCTAGGATATGTAAAACATATTTCTTAAAATCTTTTTTAGCTTCACACTTTATATCTAGTAGGGTAGCCATATAGAATTGAACGCCAAACGCGGCGGCCCTTGCATAGTTATATACTTCTTCTTTCGCCTCGTCCACTGCCATTACTTCTCCATACATGCCCTCCGGGACGTGTTTACGTCATCTTCGTCCAGAATCTTTATACTCATTCCTATTATGGGTATACGCTACTTCTCGTATTGCGAGGTAGGCAGAGATAACCTTTTGACTTTTTGAGAAGAAAAAATATAACAAGTATACGTTGTATATCCTGTAATAAGAAAAATTGTATTGCCACCACTTGAAATAAACAAAACTGTAGTTAAGAAATAATATTTAAATCTATAATTTGAAATGATTTATCATATAAAATAAGAAATAATCAATTAATAAGAAATGGTAAATAATTTAGAAAATGAGTTGAAAGTAGATAGAATAGGAATAGGAACAGAAATAAGTCTAAAACCTAAAACTCCAGCTGAGTTAGAATTGAAAAGAAAGTCCAAGAAAGTAGCTAGTAGAAAACCTTTGTGAGAAAACATTTATTCTGATTAAGACTTCCGAGATTGCCAAAAACTCGGATATGCCGGAAAGCGAGTGGGTCATTAAATTTAAATAAAAAAAAAACCTATTGACATATACTTGTCTATTTTCTGTTAGAATTGAGATAGATCAAGACGAGACAGAACAGATAAAGACACTGGTAAACGCAGTGACCGTCATAAAACTCTCCCTCGCCTCGCCTCGCCTGAGAATAAGAAAACCTCTGAAAAACGTTTATTATTTATAACCTACAAGCGATGCGGTAGAAACTAGATACTCATTTTATAAAAAATATTACAGCACCATATTTCACTAATTAATTAAATAAAAATTGAATAATTTCATTAGATATTGCATGTAGCTGTAATTCTTGTATACGAAAAATGTTCCATTACATGTTTTAATACTGATGTAGACATAGAAATGCAAAGTGCATCGCTGGTCACATTTCGCACTCTGCACTTTGTTATGTGTGGAACGAAGGTGTGATATTGTAGTAATTGAAACTGTATTTTAAATCACTAAACCGTGTAAAAAATTTGTTACTAAGATTAAGCCCGTAAGACCGGTTTTCACTGGTTACTATTTTTCACATACCGCTTTCTTAAATATAAAACGGAGTGTCTAGAAAACTAGTTCTCTCTGACTACCCTGCCCTGTAAAAGTCGTGTAACTTTTTATGAGAGTTAAAGAAAAATGAAAGAAAAATATTTTTAAGATAAAATATTTTTCTTTCATTTTTCACGGGCAGCGTCTGAATTTAACGATTTGATTTCGGATTCAAACACCAAACCATAATGGGGAATAATTATTCTTAATTTATTTTCATTTCGGCACTGGAAATACAAAACTACCACCACTCGTCTTGTTTGTAATTCTGGCAAACAGTACACAACGGAGTGTCTTGGCAATTGGTTCTCTATGCCTGACTTCTTGTACGGAAAGAGTGTGAAACTACCTACTAGGTATTTAAAATATAAACTGTCGTGAGTATAGTCAAAGACTTACAACTGCGCCACAATAGCCCTTTAAAACTGTATTACAAGAAAATAATATGCGTTATCATCCTTATATTTTTATCCTTTTGATTTTGTATACAGTTTTGTTGAATAAGATGGTGCAATAGTTCTTTCAATATTATCCTCCATTATATGATTATATCCGTGTACACTCGTTCTGTTATTGTAACATTCATCCTTTCTTATAGTGGTTTTTATAAAAATAAGCTTTATATACATTTTTTTTTTAAAGTGTAATTATGAAATTGAAAAAGACATATTTCCAGCTACGTCAAAATTCTTATACGCTTATGTAGAACGCATGGCTTAACAGTCAGAGCCCTTGAACGGTTTTTAAGAGGCGCGGGTTTAAATCCCGCTGCAAAATTTTCAATCAAACTCCGAATAATAGTACTGATTTTTTTTTACCACTCCGACAAGATCACTCACCACTCAATGTTTTGATAACTGGCGAAAACAGAAAACGGAGTGTCTTGACACTAGGTTTTAAATTAAAATACATTATTGACACAAAAAAAAACTAAATTTCCATTAATCCATTTCTTAAATACGACGACGACGATTCGTTATTTTGCGGATCATCACTTATTGGCGAGGTATTTATATCATGTTTCCAGGTAACATTTTGTCATAAACATATTATTCGAATTCAAGTCCAAGTCCAAGGACTTGAATTCCAAGTCTCCAAGTCCAAGTCAAGTCCAAGTCAAATTTTTGAAAAATAAGATAATCTTTAGACTTTACTTAGTTGCCAGTTATTGAATTCTTAAGAAATTAAATTGCGTCTAATATGAAAAGCTACACGTGTGAACGATAGCTTAGACGCAGAAATTCAGACTTTCTATATGAAATTTAATAAATTGATGAAGATTGTTATTAATTATATATAAGCTATTTATTATTTTATTTATAAGATTATTTATAAGCTATTTATTATTTTATTTATAAGATTGTTATTTATAAGCTATTGATTGTTACCTATATGCTTTGTAAAATTCGAAGATACTAGCCATCTTGGGTTCGATTCTCACTCGTGGGAATGATTATATTTAAATGAGTTTCATTTCTCCGCTCTGATAACAAGATTGAGTTCTGCCACTCAACACGCAAGGTATGACTCGGGTGGAAAGTGGAGAACCTCTGTCTATCCTGCTATACTTGTTAAAACCTACCTATGTCGTGAAGAAGTCGAGAATTACCAATATATATATAATTACACACAAAATGTGTTGTTCTATTTACGTTAAAAATGGAACATTACATAAGTTACATTTAGAATTTTATAATTGTGTTTATAGCTTAGTCTAGTACAAGCTCTTTTGTTTCAATTCAATCCCTCTCATTCATATTTTAATTACACATAGACCATTGTTCTATTTCTGTAAATTATTTGCAAACAAAACAAACACGAATATAACGTATTTAAAGGTCGACATTAGGTAAAGTTGGTTACTTATTGTTTATGAAGTTAGTGTCGAATTTTACAAAAACAGGCTGAAAACGAAAATAAGAGGACGATAAATATTATAGCTTTTTGTCTATATCGGTAGACGCCTGTCAGCTACTATTTTATGTATATTAGCTTTAGTAACCAGAGTCTAAGTAATCTCTCATTTTGTGTTGGATATAAGTTTATAGGTCACTGGAGCTACAAGAGTACCTTTAATATAATTGTAAATTTAGGCCACCGTCTGTATGTGGAACGGCGTTGGATTGATTAAAACACGATGGTAGTTGTTTCGCTCTTAGAAATTAAGTAAATGAATATAATTAAATTTTCCATTCCCTACTCTGATGAAACAAAACGCGGTGAGTTCTGCCACTCAACTGGCAATGTCCAGAATTCGCGTTGGAAGCGATCGAAGCTCTTATAAGAGTTATTACAACTTATATTTGTTGTTAGCATGTCTGTAGAGAGATATTTACAAATTTCTGAAACCCAAAGATTATTCTAGGAACCATCGTTTGGCAACAGAGAATGCAATTTTTTAAAAAAATATAATTTTTTTTTTAAAGTTTCTCCTAAGTTTGCGAATAACACTTTAAAAACAAGGTTTAGAACATAATATTATAAATAAGCATAAATTTACAAAACCAGTAACACAATTACATCGAATCAATATTTTTTTCATGGGACGGGATGTGTACGCTTTTACAATAATATCCCAGAAAATTTCTAGGGATGTCTATACCACAGTTTAAAAAAGTTGTAAGAACATGGCATGTCATGATATTGATGACAATGATACCTATGTCATTGTCACGAAGATATATTTGTAAATATGTATATTCGTAACTTAAAAAAAAAGGGAAGCCCTGCTGAGTTTCTTCTGCCAATTCTTCTCAGGTCTGTGGTATTCACTTCAGTGAACCGGTGGTAAATTTTTTGACGTTAAAAAAATTAAGCATATAACTTCTTATTTTAAATAAAATGATTTGACTTCGACTTTGTACCTATATTTAAAATACATAAAAATATTCAACATAATATTACCAACCCTTCAATAAAAATAATTATACTAAGTTATTTGATGGTAAATTTTAATTACCTCCGCTTTGAAGGTACATTCTTTGAACTTTACATTTATAGATCAAGTGAGTCCTAGAACTGAAATAACTTGAGAATCATATTCAAAGTGTACTATTACATCTGAACTTTAATTACTAAAAGAACTTTCCAATTTTGGGCAATCGCGTAGGATTGCTTTCGTATTAATTTTAAAAGCGTATTTGTGAGCTAAAACAAGTTTATTGTTAGCATATTAAGTAAAATTAAAATTGTTCTTGAGTTTTTAACTAATCTCACGAATACAAATATTCGTGAGAATAGTTAAAATATATTAAAATAGAAATTGTTAGTAAAGTAATACATATTTATTTTATGTTTACAACATTGTTGGGATAAAGGTTGGCAACATTGTAAAACAAAAGATAAAGGTAGCAACTAGAAAGCTTTATTTTTATATTAAGAATAGAGAATTGAATGGAATGGATTATTTAAAGAATGAATGGATTATACAAGGAGCACATTTTTGCTAAAAAAAGGTAATAAATTTCAATTGTGAGTAGTGACATTTTGTTTAATTTACGACTAACAAAGATTATTCTAATATTATATTGAAATCTCGTATAAATTTAATATATATATTTTTTCACTAGAGACGATATCTGACTTTTAACGTGATTGGTAATGGGTTCAATTTCCACTCGGGGAAATGATTACATTGTCTTTTTATTTTACAGGAGGATACTTAAAACTGAAAAAATAATACTTTTTAGTTATAATACAGAAAGTAATAACTTTTTAGATTGTGTAATAAATTACAAGTAAAATTTATAGAGGAAAGAAATTAGGAGTTTAATGTGCCAATAGTTATCAGGCAAAAACCTATTTTAGAACATAAAATTGTATTGTTTTTTATATACTACAATACTGTATGCCTAAAAGAAAAGTTAGAACATTTAAAACATTTAAAACAGAGTTAAAACATTTTTTTAAAGTAACAGACGTATTCCTTATTTCTTTATCGTCAGCGAAACAAAGCAGAGAAATATTTTATATATAATAATTCCCGCGAGTGAGAATCGAACCCACAACCAATCGCGTTTACATTCAGATCTCCCACTCTCACACTCTTCCACTGCGCCACGATGGCCTCAGCAAACAATTTTTATATAAATATAAAAAAAAATCGAAATTACTGAAGTTGTTTGTGCAAATTGTCCTCAACCTATTTGACTTTATTGAATTATCAAAGTTCATATATCGCTCTCTTCGGATGCGACTTAATAACAACTCGAGGCAGTTCCAATTTCAAGGCACGATTGTGTGAAATTTGGAGGTCACGGTATTTCTGTTTACACAGGAACTAGCTGATCCTTTAATGTACTTAAATATAATTTTATTCAAAGCTTTCGCGTATAGGTCTTGCAATTCTTAATAAAAAAATATATTATGTTAATTTGTCCATACTAATATTATAATTGCGAAAGTAGCTGTCTGTCTGGCTATGTCATGATATTTAATATAAACATATTTGAGGACGTCGTCTTGTGATGTATATAGGTTACTTTTATCTCGTATTTCCAGGAATTTGTAAAACAATGGAACGAAATGACCGCCGAAAAAACCAAACAGGCGAAGCCGCGACCAAGTCCCTACTATTCTTTATTTCTTTGGATCTATTGCATTAGAACAAATAAAACACGAGAAATTTCAGAAATAGCACGAGGACGTGCTTCTAAGGCGACGTAGATTGGCAATGAGTAATTCCCGAGCCCCGCAGGGCGCGCCCTTGCGGTCGTCGACCTCCTCTTGAGCAGCCATGTAGTGCTTGCATTTCGCAGGGACAGTATCCTCTTCCCTCACCCCCCGATCTCGCTGTAAAGGCCAACAGGGTCAACAGCATATAATCAATATCGAAAAAAAAGCAATAAGCAAGAAGGATTTTAGAATATTTATCTCTCAAAGGAGTAGGTCAGTAAAAGTTTTTATGGGGAATTCATTAATTTTCCATAAATCTTTAGCTTAAACATAAAAAAAAAACAATAATACATATGAATGACAACGTTTAACGGCAAAACGTGATTGGTATTCGGTCTTAAATTAAATAATCTGTCACGACTAAGGTATTTGTAATGAAGTTACTAATATATATTTTTTTTAAAACAGTTATTTATTTGAAAACATCTTATAGTAAGTATTATATATAATTCCATCTATAAATATTATAAAAATTAAAGTGATCGCTGTATGTACATGGAAAATATATAAAAAATATATATTATTGGGCATTTATTGATATAATATAACCCGAAAACAATGTTTTATAATTTTCTTTTTGTTTGTCTGTTTACATGTACCTACGTCTGTCTGTTTGTCTGTACGTCTGTGTACGTTAATCTCAGAATCGGCTTAACCGATTTAAATGCAGTTTTGACTCATTAATAAAAAAGTTACAACCATTTAAATTATAAATATAAGCAAAGTTTGTGATTTAAGGGAGAACGAAGGCGGGTCAAAAAACGAAATAGTTTAGTCATGTAGTTAACGTAAGCGAAGCCGGGAGCGGTTGGCTAGTACATAATATATTTCAATTATACAAATTCCTGAAACTTTTAATTATGTTATGCAGCTACAGGCGCGTGAGGTTGCTTTTTCCTTTAGTTTAGGTTCTAGGTGATAGATGAAAGTCCTGTCTTATTCAGAGTAAGATTTATTACTTTTCTTTTGACGCTTAATAGAATAATGACGTTGTAATATTTAATTTTCGTCATTTACTCAGCGATGTTATGGAAGTACTGGATTTCGCAAAGTATTTTCATATTAATCTGTATTTTTTTTTTTGTAATTTGACATTAATTCGGTAAAGCTAAAGAAATTTTGTTCATATAAAAATATTTGATGTCATCCCGATATTTAAATTAACGGCAAACACTTCAAACTCGCGCGAACTTTGCTAATATGGACGCGCAATATGGTGAAACAATTTTAATAATTCGCGAATGATGGAACCAAGGAGCTATTTTATCATCGCTTTGCCGAATGTTTACGCTCCGAAGTTAGTGAATGAATGTAATTTTTGCATTTTTCGTTAATATAAGGTCAAATGTGTAGTATTTGGTATCTAGTATGTAGTATTTACTGTATGATAAGATACCTACATATATATATGTATAGTACCTAAGAAAATTTTTTGACAAGCAATTCGTTTTTATTGTTAATTTTTTTTATTCATATTTTTTTATAAAAGTAGCTTTCTGTAATAATTTAGGTGTAATTTATTTTGAAATTTAACATTTTCATTACAAAAAAAATATACAGAAAATATTTTCAATCTATAGTAAAAAGAAGATTCCGGGAGTAATTAAACGCGGGAAAATGCATCAATCAAAACCTACTGACAGATTCGACGCCATTTCAGTATTCCTCGCCATCTTATGCCGACGGACTTTTACGGAAAGATATTAATTTTGTATAGATTTTTTTTCTATTTGCGTTCGCTTTTACTGTGTACTTCAAAGTGATATATATACAATTTAATTCATGTATTGTTTTTGAAGTCTTCGTCAGTCACACAGTGGTCCTGGTTGTAAACACGATACGAGAAAATATTATAATTAAATTATTTTCAAGAAATGAAGTTGAGTTCTGCCGCTAGCGTTGAGTTCTGCCGCTCAACAAGCAAAAAAATTCGGGAGGAAAAGAGAGAACGGAATGTCTAGTTTTTTATGTCTACACTGTAACGAGTGATAAAGCCTGAAGCTGATATATAAAAGGAAAAAAATATATATTTTTGTGAGTACTCGAATTTTAAGTATTAAATTCTCATATTCATTTTTACCAACCGAAGATATATAAGAAAAAGATATATACTTAATATAAGAAATTGCTTAAATTGAAATAATGATAAAAAATTTAAAAAAAATACGCTTCAATTATGAAATTGAGTGTTCTTTTATGTATTTAGTGGTTTATTTGATATTAGAACTTTAATATCAAAGGTAAAGTAAACGAGGGAATGGCAGAACTGGAAATAAATTGAACTGTCCTTTATACAAAGAACGCTTGACAGTAGATCTCTTTTCAGTAATGTAAAAAATATAATGCTTGTGTATTTTTGATTTGTGTTAGTGCTGTAGCTTTTATTTGCTGTCAAACAAACAAATTAGTACATATTTAGTTTACTTCACTTCACGGTCAATACTAAGTTATCTAAGCAGTAAATCAGTGAAATATTTGCAATATTGTATCTACTCCTTAATTATGTTTAATTTAGATAAAAAAATCTTATTTACTTAATACTTTTCGAGTTTTGGCATAGACAATACACCTAAATAATTTGTATTATTCTGACGATTAGTATGTAGACTTAAAAAAAAAATCGAAATCCATATTTACTAATCTTATAAATGCGAAATTAACTCTATCTGTTTATCTGTGGCGTCATAACGGCCAAACCGCTAAACCGATAGTGACCGATTTTTTTATATATAAATTATTATATGAAATACAGATACTTAAGGGTCTTGGGATAAAGAAAGGCTACTTTTTTCTTCCATTTTTAATTTTTTCCAAAAATTTCATTGTTTTACAAAAGGCCGCCGAAAATATAGTTCACGCACGCGAATTCCAAATGTAACCAAGCCGACAAGGCAATTATGAATTTTCTATATTTTTCATTATACAAAATACATTTAATTAATTCACTGACTTTATCCAAAGGGAAATACAGTAAATACGACTTAAAACGATGCTGGTTCTCGTTACTGATATCAATAAAATGAATTACGAGAGGGTGTAGGTAATTACCGCAGGTGTGTATCAGATTTGATAAATGGAATTTCCGTGTTTATTTAGGCGTTAGGACTCACAATCGATACAACACTGGAGCGTGAGCCTCCTATGTACCATAGCCTAAAAAATATAGTATGTACTTGACGTTGACGAAAATAAAAAAATATGCATTGCCTTAGTGGCTTATATTATTACTATTGTTTTATTTAATTTAATTTATTTCTAATACATTACTTCTTATACAAATATTGGCATACTGCACTTCTTGTCCATTTCAATTTTGTTAATAGTAAAAAGTTTTTTCTTAACATAGATATTCTTATAATAATATCATATGATATCGTAGACGTCAATTACATATATCAAATAAACATTTAGTAGCAGTTCTTATACCGAAGCTAAGATTTTGTCTAATTAACTAAGCAATAGCTGGAGATTAATTTACAAACAATAGAATTATACTTAAATAAGACGAATGAATGAAGAAAATTAATGAACGAAAAAAAAATTCTGATATCTATCAGTTTTTCATATAATATTATATGAAAAACATACGGGATTCTGCAGAGTAACCGTTGTAAAAAAATATTAAAGAATTTGACAATTTTCTTAAAAGGATGATTATTAATGAATAGATTACTTATATATTTTTATTTAAATATAATTTAGTTAAAATAAGACCTTATTTCACATAAGTATACTCGTATAGTATATTTAAAAAAAATATTGTATCGTTGCTGTTTATATTTGTTATAAATATATTTTTTATGTTTTGAAGTATTATACCCAAACTATAATACTTCAAAACATAAAAAATATATTTTACATAAAGAAACTGGTGAAGCTGCACATTAGATATGTAGGTAGGAGGCTACATGGTGCCAAATATTGTGTGCCTTTTAATATATCAATTCCTGGAGATTTATTAGATAAACAAGGACAATTAACACTTTGCCGTATTACAAGCGCTTTTATTTGCTTAATTATATACTATATATTTGTTGTAATAATATTTTTTTATTCCATAGACAAGGTAAACGAGCGTTCGGGTCACCTCATGGTAAGTGATTACCGCCGCCCACCCCCGTGTAACACCAGAAGAGCTACAGGGAGGTTGTCAGCCCTTAAGGTGGAAGTAGACGCGCTTTTTGAAGGTACCCATGTTGAATCGACCTGGAAACACTGCCGCTGGTAGGCCATTCCACAGTTGAGTGGCAAGTGGAAGGAAGTTCCCAGAAAACCGCTCAGTAAAAGAGTGCCACGTATCCAGATGTAATGATATTAATTTAGAGGAACCGTGGCACAGTAATACAGCATCTGACTTCAAGCGAGCATTGTTGTGGGTTCGATACCCACTCAGGGAAATGAATATTTGAATTATTTTCTTTTTATTAATCTATCAAGACAAAGCGAGGCGCTTAGTTACGCCGTTCAACGTGGGGCGTTTTGTTTTCGGGAGAATGGAATGAATGGAATGGAGAATGGAATGGAATGGAATGGAATGGAATGGAATGGAATGGAGAATAAGGTGTTTTGACATTAGGATTGATTTTAGGTTGTCTCTGTTTACCGTGATAAGTGAGAAGACGGCTTAAGCTGCAACATTAATTTATTTTATAAGATGTCCGTGTTTGTCAAAATATTTTAGTAGATTGATATTTTATAACTTATTATTTATATATTTTTTTATTCATTCATAACACTTTTTACATTTAGTCCGTGGTCACAGTTCATACGTCGAGTTTCTAAAATGTATTGTGGAATACCAGCAAAAAATAGGTAAAAATAGGTTCATTTCAAAATGTGCAATAATCGCGAAAATCAAAGATCTTATTGTAATGTAAAGTAAGAAAAAAATACCGAAATTTTGCGTGTTGACTGGTGGGTAGGGTAGGGTGGAGAAATTACAGTCATCCGCTATTGGGATAGCGAACGACTGTAAATACCCCACGCAAAATTTCGGATTATTTTCTTTTTTCTTTGACACATTGGGATGGGCCACAATAATGGGGAGAACTAATTCATATTTATACAGGTTTTTACAATTTACATCGTTCTCAGTTAAATAGAAAGTTTTACCATATATATCGCATAGATTTATTAAGGTATATTTAAAAGATTTCCATTCTATCATTACAAATTGTATAAATAACGTTTAGGATATCGTAAACTGTCCCCGAGGCATTGTTTCAGATGTACCCAACTACATTTGTAAGCGATCTAAAGCTAAACTTTATGTCTGGCAGAATTTATGGATGCTGCGAGATTTGTTCTAAATTTCTACTTGGAATATGTCTTGAGAAGTAGTTTATTACAAACTAGTAATATTGTACGAAACAGAGGATTTTATCTGATCAAATATTATATAATTCCATTGTGGTAGAGTGGGACAGCGTCTGATTTTAAAAGCGATGGTATTGACGAGATCCTCAATCTGGAGGATAATTATATTAAACTATTCTCCACTCTGGTAAGGTCACTTCACACGTAATTTCCGATTTGGCTGGAAAGTGGAGAAAGGAGTGTCTTGGCACTAGGTTCATACCGGCAAAGTTGCAAAAAAGTCAGTAATTTTTAGATGACAATCATTTTAGTTTGCAAAATATTTTTGGAAAAATAAAACTGTGGAGCTGTTGCAGTCAACTGGCTAGATAATGGTCCTGTTTCTTGAAAACACATAAGTGTAGCTCGGTAAAGCTGCAATTAAACGTTATGAGAGAAATCCTGCTGTCACCGAATGTCGCTTATCTTTGTGAGAATTGTCACCATTTATGTTGGTACAAAAGAATATAATCAACTAATATGTTTTTAAACTGTTGAAACCATTACGATTTACATATAAATTTAATACTTCATACTCTGCAGAGTGGAATTTTGAATTTTTCGCATTATGTTGGTAAGGGACATATATAATTCCAAGACTAGTATGTTTTATTTTTTCTTTATTTTTTATTAGTGTTATATTTTTTTAAAATTACAAATGCAAAATGTATTTTTTCTTATAAATACATTCACACAATATTTAAAAGTATTTCACATTCATACAATATTTAAAAATATTATCAAAATAAACTGCCATATAAATATCGATTTTGACACGTGGGTTGATTGCTCTCTGTTCGTAAAAAATACAAAACAAATTCCTTCGAAAAATAATAGGGATTACGTTGGAATTGTGTGGAAGCACTTTGAAGCATTTTTTAATGGTGCCGTCGCTCGTGTAATAGCGATAATTACTTTTAATGATGTCGCGGATACGCTTAAGGATCAATTAGAGATAACTAGGAAAACTATTATATATATATATATATATATATATTTAAATAAATGGCGTAGTGTGACAGCATCTAACTGTAACTGTTTGTGGGTTCGATTCCCACACTGACTGGGAATAATTATATTTAAATTATTTTAATCTCATCTCCGCTCATTATCTCCGGAAAGAGGAGAACGGAGTGTCTTGACACTAGGTTATCTCTGTCTATCAGTTCTATGCGGAAATATAATATACGTGAAGGAAATATCTTCCAACCCTTTTACGAAAACTATAAGGACAGAGGAGGCGCCAACTGTAATGAAACTGCAACAACTCTTTACAAAAATCACGGTTCAGTATATTTTTTATTATGATATAACTAGTACAATTTCAACATACAAATTAAAAAAATATAACAAACGAATATAATTATAACTGACCTCTAGTCTGTAATTTTGTCAGACTTACATACAATATAAACAATTATTATGTTGAGATAGATTTTTTTAAATATCACGTTTTATACCTAGCTGGGCAGTTTAATTCAAATATATATATAATGTCTTCATAAGTTATTGATTTGCTATAAATAGTAGTCTACTTCATAGCGAGACTCTCAAAGAAAGTCCAATTGACAACATAAATGTACTGCGCGTTCAATGTGAAAAAATGGATTTAAGCGGAACAAAATCACTTTGACTGACGGTTTATATGCTTTTATTTCAATGCCTTTTTGCAGAATTTCATGGATATAATTATATTAAAAAAATGTTTTTATATTATGTCTTTATTTTGTTTTTCACACCAAAAGATATCTCAATCTATTAATTGTTATCAAAATGTAACTCAAAATATTGAGTAATGTGTATAAATTGAAAATTTTTGTGTCATGTGTATCTATACTTATATATTTAGTGTTTAATTGTAACTAAAAACCGATACTAATCTCAAATAGTCCTATAAAAGAAATATAGGAAAATGAATATGTGTATGCTGTTGTGGCCCAGTGGAACACTTCATTGTAATCGCGATTGGTTGTGGGTTCTTTTTCCCATTCGAAGGAGTGATCTTAATTTAATTATTTATAATTTTCTGAAAGTGGGGAACGAAGTGTCTTGGCACTAATTTCTCACTAACTACGCTGGTATCCGGTATCAAGCGTCAAGCTGAATAGGTTTATATTTCTGTATTTTTAACATTTTTAAAGTGATTATCGAACACTTCTCAGGTCTCCGAGAGGCGCGGGTTCGAATCCCACTGCGTTCAAATTTTTATACGTTTTCTAAATATGATTTTTTTATATTTCTGGATTCTGTAGTCAGAGAGAATTTGGTGTCCAAGACTCACAGTCCTCCAGTCTCCGCCCGAATTCGAGACATTGCGTGTTAAGTTGTACACCCCGCTTTGCCTTACCAGAGCGAAGAAGATGAAAATAGTTTAAATATTTAAGTCGGAATTAAACCTTTGCGTTTTGCTATATGACACGATGGTCTTCAATATTTTTAACATAATATTAACTATAATTATGTTTCGTTTTTATATCCAGGTGTACTCTTATAATGGCTTTTTATGCGAGTCCGTAGACACTTTTAAATGTGATGTGAAAAAAAGGCCATTTATTTAGCTGAACCTAAATATTGCCACCCCTATGAGGCTGCTTAAATGAAACGTGTAATTTTATTTACGCTTATGAATAAAAAATGAGCCAGTGACGCACAAGCTTTGTTTACATAAGTTAATAACATTATTTTTTGTTTTAAATAAAAAACCGGGCATTAAAATTATTGAAACAAAATTTTAAATGGGGTATATATTTTTTGACTAACTATATATATGTATACCTCTACATACAATTTAGAATACATTTATTAATGACAAAATTATAATATTTATTGCCATTAAGATAAGCTTTTATTGAGATGAGACTGATATATTCTAAATTTTAAATACTTACAAAAAAGAATTATATGCAATTTCTTTTTTTTTTTACTATATTCAAAATGACTACATATGAAAACAATTGTATATTAATAATTTAGTTTTGTTAATATACCTAAGCGTACATATTTTTATGTGAATGCTTTTACGCTATAAAAACAGTGTATAATCAGATAATTTTTATGTTTTATTTTTTAATAACAGCTTCATACTTTTTCCTTGTGAATCTAGTGTTCAGACACTGCATTCTCCACTTTCCGCCTGAATCAGAGACTATAATTTTTTGTTTTAGATAAGATCACTCTAAACTCGCGGGACACACTTTGTTTTTAATATTGAAATCAAATTAGTTTACTTACTTGTTACATGCTGCCTCATATATATCTGAAGGAACAAACTTCAAACCCTTTACCAGAATTGTAATTTAGACGGTTGAGTACAAAATTGGACACAGTTAATTTTCTAATGCTAAAAAAGTGCTGAAAGCTACATACATTCATTTAAAAAAATAAAACCTTCAAAAAATATTTTTAGATATCTACGAAAATTTGAAAGCAGCGAGACTCGAAACCGAGCCTTTAGAAAACCGTCAAAATATCTTGAAACCGTATAAACCGTTTAAGCCTTCGATCCTCGTCCTTCGTCCTTCGACGTTCAAATTCTTATACGTTTTCTAAAAGTATTCTTCATTCTTCAACGAATTCTTCATCAGTGTGTGAATAACACTTAAAACATTACAATAAGATACACGGTACACACACTACCGTGTATTTGTCACACATAAAAGGCTCGTTGCCTTAGCAACGTGTATGTTGTATTTTATGGTCCAGCAGGGCTACCAGATCTAGTAATTCCTTTTTTTATATAGTACATCTAAATGTATAAAATATGAACCTTGTCTAACTTGGCGCTAGCACAGCAAAACGTCAGGGGGTAACTAAGAAATCGTTGGCGTTAATTTGATATAATAATTGTATCAACTGATAGACGAATGCCACCTAAGTCCCTGTGACCACGGACTACTGTAAAGTGTTCGAAACTTCGGGTTTCTAAAATGTATTTACGAATACCAACAATATAGGCGATCATTCCGATTAAAAATAGTTTCATGTCAAAATGCGTCTCCTATTATAAATTCATAATGTAAAGTGTTTTGAATTAAATTATTTTGTTAATAGATGAGAGTTTTCTATTGATATTGTTATAAAGAACGTTCTGTCTATATATGTACCAACTGATAACATCATATTTAGTCATAAAACGATGAATTACTTATTTTATAGAATGCTCTATTTAAAAAGCGGTCTTTGTTGTTGTTATTTACTTTTTTTTTATTTATTAAAATTTATGAACAATTGTTACAATCTATTCATACAAATTTATAACATACGCGCATAATTGATTATGTTTCATTCTGCAATTAACTACATATAAGCTAAACATATAAAAAAAAGAAAAATTAATAATGAATATAATATTACGAATCAACCATTACCAAATTATGACATGAAAAAGTTGTTGTAAAAATATTCTTTCCTTATAAAAAAAAAAAAATAAAAAAAATTAATACTAATAATCCTTAATAGGAAATATACTAGTTTTTTTCCAGCTTTACGCTTTTGCATAGCATTCTAGGCATGAAGAACCAACCAGCTGTCAAGACACTCCGTTTTCCACTTTCTGCCCGAAACCGAGACATTGCGATTAGAAACTCAACGCAACGATTTGTCTTGTCACCAGAGCGGAGATATGAAAGTAATTTTATTAATTATTGCTTGATTGGAAATCGAACCCACAACTATTAGGTATACAGTTAGACTCTGTCACAATGCGCCACGACGACCTTGTAAAATAAATTAATTATGATAAAACGGTCATTACAGATATAATCGACGTTAAAATACTTGGAAAATAAATTATAAAAATTAAAATGAATTTGTTAAAATATAAACCAAATATATATTCCATTCGTCACGGTAAAAAATGTAATAAAACGTGAATTTATTAAATAATGAATCTAGTGTGTTTTGCTTAAAATATAATAAAAGCAAGTTTTTAATTATTTATTTTTTAAATACCAAGAAATATTAAGATGAGTTATAAATTGTATTTTCTAAAATTCATATTGCATTATAGATAAAATACATGTGTAGAATAGTATTAGAATATGTTAATGGTTAAAGACATATTTAGAAAACGTATAAAAATTTTAACGCAGCGGGATTTGAACCCGCGCCTCTTGAAAACTGTTCAACCGAAAACCGTCAAGAGAACCTTGAAAACCGTCAAGAGCCACAGGTTCAAATCCCGCTGCGTTCAAATTTTTATACGTTTTCTAAATATGTCTTATTCAATTTCCTTAGTGTGCGAATAACACTTTAAAAAAATGTTAAAAAAAATATATGTTAATGGTTGTATGTAGAATATCAATGGTTGATTTGCCTCATGAGGTGTCAATGGTGATAAATGAATATTTGTAAAACCGAAAATGTGAATCAACCCTGAAATATCAATAACTCCAGATTTGCTTACCTTTAAAGAGCTAATCATGTGATATTAAAATTAATTTCCTTTAAATTTGTTGCTTTGGCTTACTGGGATTTTCATAAAACCAATTGGGTTATTGATGATATTCACAGTCGTAACAAGGGAAGCGCGCGCGCTCCAAACAGTTTTCACCATATGTCTCTTTCGGGTTTGTATTTATAGTATAATATTAAAATTTGTCAAATTAACAACACATATAGTTTATTTCAAAAAAGTTTATTTGTATTTAATGTAAATAATTCATCAAGGACCTCGATGATATGGAAATAAAAGTTTAAATAGAATTCGAGCGTAAAGCTAAATCACTTCTTTCCGATAGCTCAATCAGATTTCTCTGCTCTCTGGCCTGTTGAATTATGATGAATAGCTATACTAAAGTGACAATTAATCCCTTTTACCTTTAAATAGGTAAATTAGGTTACATTAAAATAATTCCTTTCTGGTCCTCTATTCATCATTTGTAACTATATTCCTTCCTGTATGCAGATCTATGTTTAGATATATTGATTAAAAAAAAAGAAATATAGAGGTTTCTATATGCAAACATACAATTTTGGACAATCTTTTATAATAAGCTCAAAGAAAACTCAATAGAATTCATAATATGACTAGATGATAATTTTTAATAAAATAACCTTCAAGTTAAATTAATTGAAAATTATGTATTCATGTATAATGTTTTGCTTTTTTTTATTAATTTGGTTATAGTAATTAATTAAAGGAAACCAATTAAATTGCTCTATATCATTAAATGATAATGAATTCTTCCGTCTTTGTCTTGATTCTACATAGTGCTGATCTCAACTGAAAACTTAATTAACTAAAGTCTGTTTTGTGTTCAAACGCTACACTTGAGAATGCCATGGCACTAGGTCAATCAAATAATAACACGTTATTTTATTAATAGCAATTAACTTGCAAATAAAAATATTATAAAAACCAAAAATTCATATGAGAACTGTCTGAAAAAGTCATCCATAAATATATGTCACATAGGCCCTATTTTACATACTTCACGCTATTCCCCGCATAAACACTCACGTGCTCGCTTTAGTCCCGGATTGGTAGTATTGCATGTGGAGTGATGAAAATCTCCTATTTGTACATACATTTTTTATAATTGTATATAAATCACTTGCCTACCTATATAAATACATTTAGTGAAAGAAAGCACTAACGAAATGATTGAGGCGATCGTTTTATTTCATTCCAACCGGCACATTTCAGTTTTAATGACTTTCCATTTGGCCTCAAGTTGTTTATCATTAAAAGTTACACTGAAAAATGTTGATCGAACTGCTATAATAACTACGTGCAGGTATTGTATCTTAGTAAAAAGAGTATTTTTCAATTGAATTCGATACTTTTTATAAGGTTTAATTTTACAGATACACTTATTTCGAAAACGAGAAATAAGTTATATAAATCATATATTTTGAAAACGTATAAAAAATTGAACACAGCGGGATTTGAACCCGCGTTTTCTTTAAGTGTCTTTAAGCTCGACGGCATGATCCTTTTTAATACGCTTGTATTAACTTCAAGTGTATGTTTCAATCGATGTAAGAAAATTTTGCAACACTATTTTTGGCCACTTGGCGTGGCTTCAGATGGCTGTATCATAGCAAGAATGCCCTTGTCAGTTATCTTTCAGGATATAAAGTTTTTCTTTCAATAAAAAAATATAACGTAAGTCAGTGTAAGACTGTAAGTCATATTATTTATGTAACAAGCTTATATAAAAATATGAAAACATCATAATCTCAGAACATAGATGGATCAGACATTTTATAGATTTAACAGGACAACGGTTCCGAAACTATATTTGAGTAAAACTTTTGACGCCTAACAGAAATGTCTTTACAAAAACCTTTTGTATAAAGGATTTAGCTAGAATAAAATATTTATTTTTATGAATCCCAAAAAGACCAAATATTGTTTCCCATATATTTTTTTTTACTTTCTTTGTTATATGAAGTATATTGTGCAAAAATATAACTAAATTTGTAAGTTCACACGTGACTGTAAAATATTTTACAATACAACCATATAATATAAAAAAACTAGTCGGCCCTTTTGTTTTCTATATATTATAAACCATACTGTACATAAATATACGTATATAATATATTTTATTATATAAAAAATCTAATCTAATCCAGAGCGCGACAGGCAACGATGAGAAGTATTGTGCAAACTGAAGATGGCCACAAAAGACAGGAATGAAGCGGTCTTCCACCATAATGGTCATGCCCTTTTCCGGTTACCAAGTCCTTCACAAGTCACACCGCACTTCACCTAAACTTAAATTTTCTCTTGAATATCCAAATATGCGGGAAAAGGCATTACGCTGTTTTTTTAAAATATTGTAAATGTTTTCTGGTTATCGTTAAATATTACTTTGTTATTTAATAATACTTTGGCTCACGTGGTGAAGACCTTTTATTGTTGTATTCGGAAGTAGCCCAAAATGTTTTTCTCTCTGATTACTATTCTATGCAGGTATGTAAAGCTGTAAAAAAAGAATATCAGTTAGAAAATGTATAAAAAGACCTTCATTTTATCTTAATAAGACAGTTTGTGTCTTATGTAGATTATTGTTATTATCTTCAAAAATGCTCGAATCAAATAACAAAAGAACAAAAAAAGATTTTTTAAATTTTACTCGTTATCTCGACGTACCGACATGAACAAAGTCGATTTTTAATAAGGCCTCGTTAGAGGAAGAAGCCAGGTGGCGAGGCGTTGGGCTTTGATTATAACTCGTATTGGATTGAACATTTAAAAAGGTAGCCTTATAATATTATGAATATTTCTATTTATTAGTAGCTCGTTTAATTTGCTGTAAAACTTTTACAGTTCTTATAAAGATTAAATGTTATTGTTGAATTAAGCAGTTTATATTTCTTACAATCAAAATATATTTATACTTTACTTAAGGTCATATTGTTCATATCAAGTATATATGAAGAGAGGATGGGTGTTGATGGAATGAAAAAAAAATGAAACAAAGTTGATAGAATAAAATGAAGTAAGAAAGATATATGAAACAAAGGTGAGCGGTATGAGAGGCAGAGAGAGACCTCCGAGAATACGATGATACTGGAGGAAAAGCTCGAGGACCCCCCGGAGGGCGTGTATGGAGAGGTTGATGACAGTGGATGAGGCGAAAGAAGTATAAGAAAAAGCGTTAAGTAAAAAAAGCAAAGCCTAAAAGACAAAACATCAGTTTTAATTTAACATCAGTAAAACACTAATTAATTAGGTACTCTGAATAAGGCTGTAAATTTTGCAAACAATTTTGCTTTAGCATATGATGGAATTTAACTAAAGGGCATTTAACTAATCTTTTATATTATAATTTATTTTATGTTCATGATAATAGAGTAAAATTTAGACCTGACCTACCCATCGACTTTTATTTCATTAATTATTTGTTAGTAAATCAGTCACTACGTTTTATGAAAGTGAAAAAAAACCTTCTTGAACTCATCTTCAAATTAAAAAAAGACATATTTAGAAAACGTATAAAAATTTGAACGCGGCGAGATTAGACCCTGCGCCTCTTGAAAACCGTCCAAGGTTCTGACCGCTAAGCCATGCGTTCCTTCAAGAGGCGCGGGTTCAAATCCCGCTGCGTTCAAATTTTTATACGTTTTCTAAATATGTCTTTTTCAATTTCCTAACTGTGCGAATACCATTTTAAAAAAATGTTTAAAGAAATCTTCTTCAAATTATTGATCTCAAGACATTTCAGCGGTGTCGTCTAAACTAAATGTAAACAAATCGCCGTCGTTAGGAAGACGCGCTGCAAAGAAACGCTGAAATGTGAAATGAAACGCTGCTACTTTCATAATACGTAATTACTGCCTTGAAATAGACGGTGCCGTGTAATTAATAAAAAATCATGAAGATAAGATGATTTAATAATGTACTAAGTGATGAGAGAAATCACTTTACTTCTTTTTATTTGTACAAATAGCGCTGCTTATTATAAGGTTAAGCAATTTAAGTATGCTTAGTATAAAGCTGGTGTAATACTCCTACGTATAAAGAACTTGAACTACTTAAGGGCGGCGTTGAGTTACGCGACTCAACACATTATGTCAGGAATTCGGAATCCGGAAAGTGCAGTGTCCTGGCACTAGCTTAAAGTACAATTAAATAAACTTATTTTAAATAAACAATTAGTGTAAGTTTGATGGCTGAACATTTCAACCACATTCGGGAAGTATATATTTTCGTAAAATCTATAAAGTTACGTTTAAATTTATTATAAAAAAATATATATTTTTAGAAAATATATAAAATGTCGAACGCAGCGGGGATTCGAACCCGCATCTCTTGGATACTGTCCAAGCGCTCTGACCGCTAAATTGAAACCCGACGTTCTACGTCGACGTTCGTACGTTCGTTCGACGTTCGTACGTTCGACGTTCTAAAATGTATTTTCGAACATCAAAATTATACGCGATTAATCCGGTTAAAATAGTTTCATTTCAAAAAGTGTAATATAATTTGTTTTGGTCACATGTTGATTTTATTACAAATCAAGTTTATCTTTACGGCGTACTTTGAAAATAAAATATAACACAAAAGTCATTATTGTAAATTTCGACTTAAATTTTACAGAAAAAATAGAGAAGATGCTTTTAATTGCGTATATTTATTAGCAGTAATTCCGTAAATTTGTTTGTGGTTCCCAGTAATCGCTTTACGATGGGCAAATGCGATTACGCCATGAGGTTAACGATATCTCCGGGATCGAATACGAATTTCTACTTTTGTTTATTTCTGACCGACCCACTTTGAATTGTCGAAAGCTGATGTGCAGCGTTAAAAAAACAGTTTAAAGTGATTTTGATACGAAACTATAAGCTTTTCTGTTTCTGCCTGGTGCATTTTACATAAACATTTAAAAAAGATAGTTTATATTTACAAAGAGGTTTAAAAATAATGTACCGACCCAATTTAAAATATTATTAAATTGGTTAGAATTTACACAAATGTCTAATGAAGTTCCATATTTTTCAGATGTCACATAATATTATATAAAACATATAATCCTTTGGAGATAGATTTTACATACACATTGAAAAAGAATACTATACAAATTTTCAAGACCTATTTTCACTTTTACTGAAATAGGTATATATATATTTGATTTATTAAATGAAATTTAAAATTCAAAGATTGGCAGTGAAGAATTTTCTCATAGCAAGAGTTGATAACTTGGCCTTAACGTCAAAAGGACTATATTGCAGCCAATGGAGACCACTTTGAACAAGCTTTCAATATTTTTAATCGTTTTATATTAATGTATTAAAACTAAACTTTCTTTGTAACAATATATATGGCAAGACTAAATAGATAAATACAAAAGCGTATTTAAAATAGAAAAGACACAACATACAAACAGTAAAAATTACAATTTATGAGAAATGGCAAAGAATGGCTTTTTATTTACATAAATGTTCACTTGATAACTTTCGTTATAAAGTGCGATTTACTCTTATAGAGTATATTATAGAAATGATAATGAATTATAAAACTTACATACTACTTAACTATAGCGACGCGCTCGCGGCTTCGCCTGCGTACACTACACGACTATATAGTTTTTTCGCCGGCCCCAGTTTCAATTAAATTAAACCAAATCTTAAATGTATTATTTAAATAGTTTTAATTTTTTTTTTTAAATCAATTGACCTAAAATAAATAATTAATTTTAATGGAAGCGTACCAATTTAATATAAATAAAACTGCATTTAAATCGGTTTAGCCATTTCTGATATTAGCGTCCACAAATGCGCAGACTAACAGAAAACAAAATTAAAAACCATTGTTCTGGGTTCTATTCCCACATTCATTGTATAGACCGCGATCAGTTATATTTTTATTATGTTAGATTATATAAGTGTACAATTTAGGACCATTTTGAGATATTATTTTAATTGTAATACAATGTCCAGTGTTCTATTGTTGATAACAATAATAATACATATATGTCAATGCTAGGTAACAAATGCATGTTTATATGCAAATAATGTGACAATTATAATTAGTAGTTCATTCGTTCTATTAAAAATAATAGCAACGATATCTAATAATCATTTTATTCATTGAGTCAGGATCATATCAATTAATACCTATGTACAATGTACATTGTACCTTTAAATACACATTACACATATGTATGTTTACGACTTACATAACTACTACTGCAGCTACTTTTAAAAAACACACATTAATTCTTTGTGTATATAAAAGTAGAAAGTTTTACGATCTCCATGCATCCCTATATCCCAGATTTTATACTCCTGCAAAATATTTCAGCTTTTTACACGGTTCCCGAATAATGTACGATATCGAAGAATCGAAAATTATAGTTCTTTGTGATTGTCGAATTTACCGATGAAAATAAAGTTTCCTTCTATTTTAGGAAAGCTAGTGTAAAACTTTGCGCTCACAGTGTTCGTTGCAAAATAAAAAAATGATATTGGCTAGCAAACGGAAAGTGAACGGAATTTTTATTTTTAAATAATTATCTATTACAATAGCTATTATATAACATGTGTGTTCAAGCCTTATATTTTAATAGATCTTAAATTAAATTATTAATAAATAAATAATTAATACACAGTGACGCAGCAGCGTAGTAGTAGTAGTCCAGTAGGACTACTCAGATATTCTGAATTTTTTTTATAAATGATCAAGCAACAAGAAAGTATTATATACAACCATATTATTAAAATTATACACGGTAACACATTTATTGCTATAATTTGCTTTTTATGAGGATGCCGATTCAAATCCAATTTTTGTAAAGCTATATAGGGGGAACAAGTGACAATAAAGATCGATCTTTTTAAAAATTTGTTCACACTAGTTTCATTGACGCGTAAAATACGTTGCTTTGGATCCCCATCCCTCCGTTGAAACCCCATGAGCGTACTTTAGATTTTAAACCGCGCAGTGCACACTTTGAAGGTTGTCAACAAATACCCAATTCCGTAATCCGAATGATTATGGAGGCTATATTTATTATAGGCTTAGGTCGTATTTATTTATACAAGAAAATACTATTTAAAAGATGATATGACATTTTCATATTCAAATCTTTCACATCCATAATATTAAGTATATATTATGTATTCTACTAAAAACGACCTGTGCGGTTACAAATATTGCTACATCAATACAGGTGCCGCCACTAGTAACAATGGTATTCAAATTTTACCACTGTCCGATATAAACATATAAATAATTAGCTATTGTGCATAAATGGTAAGTTAGAATAACTTTTAATAAAAAGACCTCGGGTACCTAAGACAAAGAGTGGCGCTGAGTTCCACCATAGAAAACACAATGTCTTGATTTCGGGCTAAGACTCGACAAAAGAGTGCATTGATATCAGGTTGTCTCTGACTACTCTGATATGCGGAAAAAAGTGCGAAGCTAATTTAAAAAGTAGAATAAAAAATAGTATCGTTATACTATACAAATAATATCAAAAATATTGAAAAATACATATTTAGATACAATTTCCTAAGTGTGCGATTAACACTTGAAAAAATGTTAAAAAACAAAAATATGTATAAATTATATACTTCTAAAGTAGAAAAAAGTAGACTTACATTTTTCGCAGCACAGCAGGAAAGTCAAAGAGAACGTAGTTTTAAGACACTCCGTTCTCCGCTTTCTGTGTGAAATAAAAAAAAAATTGATAAAAAAAACCTATACTTGTATCAAAATACAGAAATTACAAATGTTTAATTTTAATTATTCATTCATTCATTTTTGATTTCATTACGCAATGTGATCTCGCCGAGGCAAAGAGTGCTCCATTAGTACACATACCGACTTTAAACAGTGAATTGTACTAAAATTTACATTTTTAAATAGAAACATAAAAGTTAACTAATTATTTAATTAAATATTATAAATTTTCCTTAATATGAACAAACTATTTATTAAATACGAGCTATACAAAAATATACTGATTTGGTAAGTATCGAAATTTGAAACCTAAGAATTGCAATCCAAATTTCGGAGTAAGTTTCATAACTCATCAAACATCCACCGTGATAAGGGTGTAATAAAGCAATTTCCTAACTGTAATCAACCTTCAAAATCACTGTTTCCGCTTTTGAATTGCTTTAAGACAATACACTGATTTTATATAAATGTATGTAAGTCGCTAGAAAAGCATTGAGAATTAATAAAAAATGTGTCAATATTTTTTTATTATAGATTTTTTAGCTAATCTCTACTAATTTATACGATTTTTGAGGCAATTCGGGTGTTTTTATATAAGTTAACTGGTAAGCATATAGGTTATTACATCCAATTAGCTTCGTATTTTCACTTCACACCTTTTCTGCATAGCTGGGTTGTCAGAAAGAACCTAGTGTCAAGACACTCCGTTCTTCATTTCCCGCCCGAAATCGAGACAATACGTATTGAGTGGCGATACTCAACGCCGCGCTTAGTCTTAGCTACCAGAGCGGAGAAATGAAAATATTTAAAATATAAAACATTGCCCCAAGTGGGAATCGAACTCACAACCAATCGCTTTTATAATCAGACCCTGTTCCACTGCGCCACGATAGCCTTTTATTCCCCTTAGTATTTTATAATACAAATATTATATAATAGTAAAATTTAAATAGCCAATATAAAATGGTAAAGTATTTGATTATATAGTGTACAAGAAAAAACATTTTACTTTCATAAATCAGTTTGTTGGGGGCACGATCATTGTCAACAAGCTTGTTATCCTTAACGTTTTATGATCCGAACAAAAGTCCAGTTTTCTTTGTAAATATATACCTATGCCTTATATATTTTTTATTTTTAAAAACATTTAAATATTTCACATAAATATTAATTATTACGTAAAGTGCAGACTAAGTAACAGAATCTAATGTATTTTTAGTACATTATACCTACATTTAATTTAAAAAGGTAATATTTCATTAATGTAGGCATTTTGAAAATTGACATTCTAATAATAATAATTATATCAAGCTTAAGATCATTCAGGTTTATATTTTGTTTTCAAATGCAAATTAAACGTAGGCTTTGATCATTCATCTATTATAATAAAATCTTAATCTAAAAAAGGTTTCATTTAAGATTTCTCCATTATATACAAAAATTGTATTGTAAATTATTAAATTTCCTTATAGAATATTATGATTTTCAAACACAATCCTTTGTGTGACCCCATGGAAAACACAAACTAAACTTAATGTGGAAAGGGACAATATTTCAGTGGCCCATTATTTCCTCTTATGGGATATTTCCTGAAAACCTTTGAACATACATGACCTTTATGATAGACAATTTATTCATATTATATAGTCGATGAGAAAACATCTATTTTCCTTGTGAAATTAACTGTCATACCTCTATATAACCTATATCCTCTTATATATTTATTAGATATTCTTTCGCTACTTAGTAACAAGTTGCAATATTTAAAATCTAAAATTGTCTGATACATTACACAAGATATTTAAATATTACAATTTTTGTCACATTAATAACTACAATAATGGAATTAATTATATATTTATCGGCACCGTGAACTTTTAAGAAATTGTCCACTGCTTCTGTATCCGGATTCGTACCCATCTTCATCAAATCATCGCTTTGAAATTCGAGGTCATTGCATTGAGACGAGACATTTACTCTCTGAACAAATGCAATAAGAGATTTAAAATAAGGTGCGTTTACTATATTTTTGAATACCATCTAATGCTGCTTGTACATCTATTTCATCTTCAAAATAACTATAATTTATTATAGACTTATCATAAGTGTTTGATGATATTAAAAATATTGATCTTTTTGATAATGAATGTAAAAGATAAAAAGTAAACATATACAACGCTAATAAGTTCTTTGATTTTCACGATTATTACACATTTTGAAATGTGTAATGTATTTTCGAATACCAAAATTATACGCGATTAATCCGGTTAAAATAGTTTCATTTAAAAATATACAAAGCTTTTTCTGTATTATATTCCGTAAAGGAATTTAAAACTTCATCTTTGTAATCTGGAAAATGGTGCTTATTGAACGGTTTTGAAGAGGCGAGGGTTCAAATCCCGTTGCGGTCAAATTTTTATGTCTTTTTCGATTTCCTAATTAACACTGTAAAAAATGACTGATAAATGTCTAAACTAAAGAGCATAGAAAGTTGAAATTTGGAAATTCAAAATTCTTTCGGAACCAGAAAAAATGGTTTTATGAGAAATTATTGAAATTATGAGAACACAAATGTATGGTATGGCAAAAATCATAAAGTCTTTGTAAACGCAGTTGCAGGCACTAACTTGAAAAAAATAAAACAAAGAAATAGGTTTTCATATATGTCACTAAGCTCAGATTCAAAGGGTGGTTTGTAACCTGCCTCCAGCAGCAGCACATTCCAATTTTTAATTTCGCTGAGACGATTGGCTACCACACCTCCAGCAGACCCTTCTCCTCCTCCGCCCACGTCTATAAAATCGTATTATACATAATCTGAAATCATAAAATATAGTATATGGATCACCACAGACCAGAAAATACAGAGCAGTGAGTGTATAATATACTAAGCTATAAACTCTAAACTGTATGTTTATCCAGATATAAGTTTAAACAATGGAATCTAAAAATTTAAATGAAAATGCTATATTCCTACTTCCTGTATAATTAATGGGTGATTTCCTTACAAGGCATTATGTGGCAGCTAAAAAATATATTGCCGACTCGAAGATCTGTGAGGCCCCTCCTGTGGTCTTGGAGAAACCAGTGGTGCCAGTACTAATGGAAGAAACATACGTTCAACATTAAGGCGTCCTTGCTGAGTAGTAATTTAAATATGTTTAAATAGACACAAGAAAACTAAAAACTAAAGTTAATATCTCTTACTAACTATTATGAGGAACGTTCCTCATATTTCTTTTTTTATAGAATAATCAAGTTTTAATGAAATTTAATGAATATTTAATAAAGAGGTCAGAAGCTCACTAGGACAGCGTCTTACTGTAAACACGATTAGCTGTGGGGTCGATATTAACTCGGGGGAATTATTATATTTAAAATATTTACATTTCTCCGCTCTTACACCTAAAACAATGCGCAGTTTAAGTTCCACCACTCAACACTCTATCTCTATTCAAGCGTTACCGAAGTCACGAGACACCGGTTTCGGCTTATTTCGACCCCGCTGTGCGGGAAAAAGCGTGGAGCTGTACAAATATTACACGCTAGATGGCGCTGTAGGAAGTTAGATCGCGCTATCGTTACGTTCACTTCAAAAGTATAAGTACTGGGAAAAACGCTGGTGAGTTAACTTTGTCTTACCCAAAGAGCGGGGAAATGATTATATTTAATTTTTGAATTTGCAGCTACCTATATTGGTATTGCTGTAATATTATAAACCATAAACTTTCCTATATTATTTAAGTATATATATATGGAGGGATATATATCCGATATGAAATTAATATAATAATATGTTAATATCGATATGAAATTTCGAATTGATGCCTGCCTATATATGAATAAATATATTCGTATTTAATATTTTTTCGATTTAAAATAAACAACTAAAATTTAGTGATAATTTCGTTCAAGCTTCATTATTATGAAACAAATTAAATATAATTTAATTATTAATTAAATTATAAATTGGCATTATTGTTAATAGTACAACAATTATTAGAAACTTTAATAATAACCTATTGATAATTAATTACGAAACTATCCGCTTTATCTCTTTTCATACAATATAAAGAATGACAGTTAGAAAGAGAAGCAACGAATATGTACGAAGCGCATCGTTTCGTTTTTTAACAGTTTTGAGTTTGCGTTACGATATATTTTATATCTGTACCTCGTAACGTTTTTTGTGTATTACCATAACCGATATGAAAAATAAGTACATATCGGTTATGGTAATATTGTTATCGATATATATTTCGAGTCGTTTTCGAAGTTGCGTCGTTTTGAATCTAAATTATTTTTTATTTATTAAACATGTCCAAAAAAATCGAATTCTATCTTGCAATACAACAGTATTCCAGTATAACTAAAACTCAGATTTTGATTCAGAGAAGAAAGATTAATTTCATTTTGTGTTAAAATCAAGAGGAACGCGGAACGGAAAGAGGAACCCTTGTGTACGCTCTTTTTGACATAAATTATGTAAAGTCTTCATGAGTTTTGTATTTAGGGTCTACAATTGTTTAGCAGACATTGGTTCAAATTTTTGAAGAAAAAAATTTAATTCGAAAACAACTAGTATATACCCATCATATAGTAACCAAAGTTTTTTCGATTTTTATTACATACGTTTTTAGAATGTTTTGACTTAAACTTATATAGTTTAAGCTATTAAAGTTGTTTTTTATAAAAAACGGCTTTTTTTTCTAAAACTGGAACGTATCTCCGACTTTGTGCGTGTTTTGAACCAAAATCGTGATTTGCGTCGCATTTTTATAAGGAACGAATTAACTACGCAAATCGAGGTTTAGGTGTAAATGTCAAAACTGTTTGTTACGTGTTGGTACACGTTTACTTTAAA
Organism: Podotricha telesiphe; assembly: GCA_038994665.1. Classification (NCBI taxonomy): domain Eukaryota; kingdom Metazoa; phylum Arthropoda; class Insecta; order Lepidoptera; family Nymphalidae; genus Podotricha; species Podotricha telesiphe. The sequence continues at coordinate 72,330 of JAOYRR010000286.1, read as the reverse complement.
AGTTGGAATAACATAATTCCATTGCATATATATATATATATATATAAAAACACCTAAACCTCGATTTGCGTAGTTAATTCGTTCCTTAAAAAAATGCGACGCAAATCACGATTTTGGTTCAAAACACGCACAAGTAACGACAAGCCGCCATTATTATCATCTCCCAGTCTGATGTTATAATTCAATGACGCCACATAATATTGTTGCTTAATGCAGCGTCCCCTATTTTTATGTCAATAGTGGCATTGTATTCCACATTTTAGCGAAGGCGATTCTTGCGATCGGCTTCATATTCTACATCGGTCTAAATTGATAAGTGTCGTAATAAGTTAAAAAGGAATAAAATATGTCATTACTGTATTAAATTAATTGTAAGCTTAATTTAAATATTTTTGTGCTGTGATTGTAAGTTGTTTAAAGAATATGTCTGTTCTGTTATTTTATGGCTTATAGGCGTGCCAGTAGAGCACAATTTACTTCGCCATTGGCGAGAATGAGAAAGACAGGTAGTAGGTTCAGTTACATGTGTAGGTCTCATAAGTCTTATGAGGTAAATCGTAATGGTATATGGTACTAACACTTAATAAATTGCATTAAGCGCGCAAAAGCGCTTGGTTACCAAAAGGCGCAGGTTCGAATGCCGCTACGTAAATTTTTTTATGAGTTTAAATTTCTAAAAATGTATTCGAAATGATTATAAAAAATAAACAATTTTTATAAGTCTTATCATTCAGTATTTTAAATGCAAATCATAAAGTAATGTTCTGTGTTTATTTTAAATTGGCTGTAATTTTAAGTTGATTGTGGAACAAAAAATTACATGGAAATGTTATACAGTGTATACATGAACTTATTTCATATCTAATTTCGTTTCGGTTGCGGAATGATGCCACTGCAATTGTAGTCCGTTTATTCAAATTTTGTTTTATAATATTATATTATTTTTCAACGTCACTGTTACCTTGACTACGGACACTATCTATGATTTCTTAAAATTATCAGTGTCTTTAAAAGTGGACCCTGATTTTGCTGAAGGAACCATGATTTATGTAAAGATCTGCTTATTTTCAATAAAAAATCCAAAGTAAAATTATTAAATTTGTTTAAGTAAAATTATTTTTGGTACTTACAATAACATTTTAAAGTACAGCTTCGGCCGACACCATATGTGTAACTAAGTTGTTCACCCATCTATTGGGTAATAAGGATATAAAGTAAAAGCATAAATAAATTCTTACATACATATATTTTGTACGTATTCTAAATATATTCGTATATTTTTTGTCTGATCTAGAAAATAATTTGATAATGTATCACACCTACTTGTTCATCATTTTAATTTTTTTGCTTACATAAGTAAGACAAGGTGACCAAATTCAGATGATACTTTACTAAAATGTATATTTAGAAAACGTACACAAATTTAATTTAATATTTTTCTTTACATACCTTAAATTTTCAAATATGTTTTGAAACCCAAGTTGTAGATTGCATGAATAGCTCGCTTCTGCAAGACAAATATATAAACTAATAGTGGCTGCATTACCCCAAAGTGTAATGCCATAAGACATAACACTATGTAAGTAGCTAAAATAAACAAGGCGGTCTGTTTCCACGTCAGTTAATAATCATATTTTTTTTACCGCGAAGGCTGCTCAGCTAAGTATATTCACCAATCCATCAATATGAGGTCCCCACTGTAATTTAGACCAATGGTGATACCGAGAAATACCGTAGAAGCAACAGAATTCACAGCTTCACCATTCAGAAGTACATTGGCATTAACAATTTTCGTGTTTGATGTTCTAAAAATTATACTCTCCTAAGTAATGATTTGGCGTCGGTTGTGGAAGATATAAGTGTTTTACGGAGACTTTAATATCAGAGAAGAATTTCTCAAATGTACATGCTTGCAACTTCTTGATCAGAGCTGGTTATACTATTGGCAAGTTTTATTTTAAATTTCAAATTCTCAGTTGCGATTCTTCGTTTTATGCAGGTTCACAATTTATTATGTTCCATATAATTTTAATTTTATCAAAAGAATTTATAATTTTTTACTTAATATGCAAAGCTTTTTCCATGTAAGATACTTTTTTTTAATAATTTAAAATATATCCCAATATAACTATGAATTAAGAGACTTGTTTTTAGAACTAAACATAGCATTGAATTTATAATAATTATTAATAAAAGTGAAGAATATAACAAGTTGACATATGACAAGTTGGGTTTATTATTATATTTTAAGTATTTTAGTTTTGCTGTTATATTACTTCTAAACTTTTCTTTACGACCAGTTTTCATCGGTATGCATATAATGTTTTGCCTTTGAATAGACTTGCTACACAGTTTGTAAAAATATTATCAATGCGAGCAGTTGTACAATTAATTATTCTTGTTGGCTCTAGAAATAAATTAACTAGGTTATATGACTTTAGTAAAGACCTGAATCTAGTACAGCAGGCAGTGTTATCTAGTAAATGTATAATAAAATCACCATATACAACTGTTAATTTCATAGTTGCAAAAAACAAGTTTACAAGTACTTGTTCTAAAATAGTTTCAAAGTATTCATATAACCCAGACATAAATCTGTATACACTTACAACAATGAAATGCTCAAGCTCAATTAAGTCCATTTTAAATAGTCTGCTCAAAGAGGCTCGCATTATTATCCCGTTCTTTAAATTTATAAGATTTTTCCAAAAAGAGCCACCACGAATTGCTAAATACTAGCTAGCTACTTGGTGCTTACTAAAGTTAAAAATGGCCTCAGATTTTCGAAGCCAGTGCTCGGTAATACAAAGTACATGCTTATTATTACAGTTCAAGAATAACTCAATTTCTAAGTCTTTATTCAACATAGCTTGAAAGTTTTGATGCATTAAGTTTGTATTATTATCATAAAATGGCAACTTCTTTAAATAAGGAAATCTAAACAAAATAATTTATTATTTTATTTTATTTTTATATGTTTTTTTTCACCCATCCATCATTCTCTTATTTCGCTAGATAGCAAACCCACACACAGTACAGTCAAAGCGCCTTTTTCACGTTTTCTATATTTGTGTTTTCATTTTTCGTGGATTAATGAAAATTGCGTGAAAATACGACCAAATTTCTATATTTGCGGCTAAAGTTTTTTTTAATCGCGAATCTAATTACTGCATGCATATCTATATTAAGATTCCAATAGGTATCGAATCGATTATTCTTTGCAAACGCGTCCTCAAATGCCACTGCTGAATATCAGTTTCAATTGAGGTAGCTTTTAAAAACTGCCAAGTAAGAAAAAAAATACATAATTGTTCAAACCATTCCTTGAATTTAAAGATAATAATTAATCTAATTTGTTTCTTTTTTGATTTGTCACCTAGGAACGCTCAACTCCCTATAATTGCACATTATTTACCACTCCACATTCACGGTGTCAGTATTCGCGGCATTTTTACATATACCCTTTAAAAAAAAATAAGAATATAAAAATATAAAAAAAAAAAGAATAAAAACACACATAGAATTAGACACATCGCATGTTGAGTCGCGGACCCGAGAATTTTTTTACATAGCTAGACTAGAACCCGTGCCGCTTGGAAACCGCCCAAGTGCTGTGACCACTACGCCATTCGTTATATGTATATAAAACAGAATTATGATACGCTTATTACAATTTATTTTTATAGTTCGCATCTTTGTAGGGAAGATTTCTAAAGATAATTTTGCAAGACTCCCCTTAAGGGTTCACGTGAAGCAAATAAAAGCGTAATTGATATTATTAACATTTTAAGTTTAATATTGTATCATTCTTTCATTTCATTTTTTATAATAAGAGATGAAAATCTCAAGAAAACGAAAGAAATAAAAATATTTTAATAACACTTAGTTGTATTGTCGTAAGGTGAGCTTATCACTATGAGTGATCTGCAAACATAAACAGCGTAAACGTGTTCAAGCAAGGACCCTTGTAGTACATTAACAATCGAATAATAAAAATAAGGAAAGTGGGAATCGAACCCATAACCAACCGCGCTTACACTGAGATCCCGTTTTTTTTTCGCTGTCATTGTTTTTTTTTTATAAAAATCTATAAAGTCAGAGACAAATAGTGAAGCTCCAAGGATTTATAAAAATATGTAGATGATTCAAAATGTCAGATATGAGCCCGTATACAAAGTACTTGGAATAAAAAGAAACAATATTTGGTCATTTGTTTATTACACAAGCCATTGGAACCCACAATATAATGTAGGGAAGGTTATCAATATTATTTTATTATAACATTCAGTTTAACTAAAATATCCATGCAACACTATTTAAAGATGGCGGCGCGGTGGATGCTTGAATTAATTAGATAAAGCTTCTGATACGAATAATATTTAGTCTAAGCGTTTATTGCCTTTAAATATCATACTGCTATCATGCTTAACTTTTTATAATTTTATATTAGTTTTGATACGTCATATTAATAATGTAATAAGAACTCACCAAGAAATACTTCATTATTTACAAATATGCGCCTTACTAATTAACCATCATTACTAAAACTAAAACAATTATATTTCAATTCCCGCGCATTTAATTCCCTTTCTTTTTTTAAGCAACATGAACTGTAAACCGCGAGTATCTTATTCAGCATTACAATTTATAAAAATAATATTATTTATAAGTTTAAAAAAATAAAATAATATGATATTTTATGGTTTTATTAAATCATTGAATAAAAATATATCGTGCTCCGATATATATTTATGTATAGTATGTTACACATTACAGTACATACAATATAGTTTTCACTGCGCATAAGGTAAAAATTTATGACATTTTTTTTATCCTTTTGGTTATATTATTCAAGTCTTAGTAGAAATCTCTGTTTCTGTGAAATACATATATACATATACGTACACGTATATGTTTCTCGGTAAAGGTAAGTTAATTTTCAAAATGGGTCCAGTAACGACGACAAAAGAACGCACCTAGAACCATGTCGCGTATATTAAAAGATATTTTAGAACTTGCAGCCTATAAGTGACGAACTGGTAATGTTTTTACTAATACTAAAAAAAATTATAGGGCGGTAAAATCAAAACAACTATTTAAGCAGCAAAGGGAAGTCGTGCAAAAATTTTATTTACGGATGACAATTTTTACAATTGAGCAATGTTTTAACAAACATAATACCATATCCATACTAAAAGCTCTATAAGAACTTTCCCAATGAGTCAACAGAGTACAACGTGGGTATTATCAGACTTCGGTGCTATGAAGAATTGACTGAGCTATATTTTTGTGAAAAAGGTATCAAACCAAGGACACAAAAGTATCGAGATTCCATTCATGAGAAGGCAGTTAAGCCCCTTAGCAACACCATGTTCAATAACCAAGAATGGTACTTTGAGCAAGACTCGGCGCCGGGTCATAAAGTTCGACCCAACCAATCTTGACGAGAAACGAACGTTTACATAATTCGTCAGAGCTGAAGACTGGCCGTCATCTAGTCCTGATCTTATTCCACTTGATTATGATTTATGGTTAGTTATAGGGATTAAGGCTTGCTCTAAACACCATAATAGTTTGGGGTCCCAAATACAATCCATCCATACATTACATTAAATACGAGAAATTTCCAAAACTGGCCTCAACGTTTAAAGGACTGTATTGGAGACCACTTCGAACAAGCTTTATATATTTAATGGTATTATATAAACGTATTATACTAACACACTGTTATACTCGTAGTAATAACTGTTACGTACAATAAAATAATGTTATTTTTCTTTGTAACAATATTTATGGCAAGACTATGTATAACAAGTTATTTATAAAATTGTAATATAAAAACTAAAAAGTGAAAAATGTCCTATGGTCAAAATATATTTTTATTCATTTTAAAACTTAATCTAATTAAGGTCATATAATCTAGATAAGGTCTAGTTTCTCTCTTAACTTAATTTGGTCCATATAAAAGATATTTGTTTATTAAACAATTTTATTATTTAGAATTTAAACTATAATAAATAAATTATTATAACGACATTCGTTTTTGTTTTTGCATTACGCGTATTCAGTAAAATATTTTTTTATTATATGCCATTTTATTTTAACATTTAAATATTTTAACTGTTATTCTAATATACAACAAAAGTATTGTTTTTTACACAATTATAACTTACCAAGGTGTTCAGCTTTAATCATATCCGCTCCCATTTCACCTATCATAATTGATGGAGCATTGGTGTTTCCACTTGTCAAGGTAGGCATAATACTGGCGTCTATAACTCGTAACTTTTTGACACCGTAAACCCTTAAAAAGTTGTCCACTACTGCTGTTTCCGGATTTGGGCCCATTTTACATGTTCCTGCTGGATGATAGACCGTAATTCCAACATGTCTTAAGAAGCATTTCCAATAATCATCGCTTTGGAAGACAAGGTCATTACATTGGGATACATTTACTCTCTGAACAAATGCATTGATGGATTTGAAATAAGGTGTGTTCACTATGGTAACCAATTTTTTAATACCCTCTGCGGTTGCTTCTACATCCCTTTCATCCTCAAAATAAGTGTAATCAATTATGGGCTTGTCGTATGGATTTGACGATCTTAAATGTATTGATCCTCTAGAAAACGGATGTAAAAGATGAACTCCAAATATATACAATGCCTTATTCACATTATGTTCCAAATAAGAATTTAAAACCTCATCTCTATAAGCTGGAAAGTGTTGTCTAAATGTTGTGGAGTTCTTCCAAATAATAGTTACATGATTTTGAAATTCAGGATATGACATGTTTTCGGTACGTGAGTACAATGCGCTTACATCGCTAATACTATTCTGTGCAAGCATGCCACTTTTATTATACATATATTTTATAACTTCCAACTCTAGAGCGTTTTGATCTTCTATTCCAGGTTCATCTCCGTATATCGGAACAGGAATATAATTATGGTCTTGTAAATTTTTACCGACACTTTTCAAACTCATTTTGCAAGATATATTTTTAAACTGCAAATGCTCTTGGGGCCCTATTCCAGACAACATCAATAATTGCGGAGAGTTAATAGCTCCGCCACTAAGTATAACCTCTTTATTAGCATAAAACGTTTTCTTTTCACCATTTACATCGGCTTCAACTCCATAAGCTTCATTTTGTTCATTGATAAGAATTTTGGTCACAAAGGCTCCAGTTATTATTTTTAAATTACTGCGATGCTTAGCGGTCTCTAAATAGGTTGCATAGGTACTACATCTTTTACCATCAGCAGCAGTTGCTCTTACTATACCGGAAACACCTAAACCTTTAAACTTTGCTGAATTTAGATCCTTAACTTTTTTGAATCCAAGGTATTCCCAGGAGTCTAATATTTTCTCGGTGATGTCTCTGTATGTACTATTAAATGTGTTTATAACTAAAGGACCATTGTGTCCATAAAAGTGTTTTATATCTGGATCTTGCAATAAACTCATGTCTTGCAAGTTTTCCGACTTTCTGTAATGCAAATTAACATTTTCTGGCGTCCAACTTGGATTACCTTCCTCTTCCCAAGATTTAAAGTCAGCGTCTCGGCCTCTCATATATATCATTGCATTCATAGAACTCCCTCCACCTAGCATTTTTCCACGTGGCCACCGAACAGATCCATTTTTCATTGCTTGATGGTTTATGCCATCATTTTCAGTAGCATACTGCCAATCATAGCTGGAGTAATAAAGGGAGTGATCCATGTAAGGTATCTACAACAAATCAATAATTTATAAGATAAATAAATAAAATTATATGATACATAAAACAATGTATATTTTTATTGTTGCAATAAATTTGATTTTATATTCAATTACCTCAGATTCCATACTTGGTTTGGGACCTGCTTCCAAAAGTAGCACATTCCAATAGTCAATTTCACTGAGACGGTTTGCTACCACGCTACCAGCTGATCCGCCACCCACGACTATATAATCGAATCTTTCAAAATCTGAAAGAACATAAACATTTCAAAAACTTAATAGGACAATAAATATGATATACTAAGATATGTTAGATTTATTATTGATGATAAATATTTGTTTTGAGGTAAACAAACTTTGTACTTCGTTCAAATTCAAAGTGAAAAGAGATCTTTTGATAAAAATATATTTTTTAAGGAAAACGGGGTACCAAGTAACAAATCTCTTATATACATTATGAAAATATTCATGCTATCCCCAGCTTTAAGCAAAAACTTACAAGTGTCGTTTTAATCACCTTGAACTTATTAGGTACCCTAGGGTACATCGGCGTAGAATTAAATTGGATGACCAGAAAATCAATCTTGTTTCTACTAAAATATATAACTTTCGCTACTAATATTATCTTTATGTATCAAAGTAAATATCTCTTAGAGCCAGCATAACATAATAAAACAAAATTCTTACTTAAATTCTTACTTCTCTCGTCTTTATTAGGATTTTCCGTTACAAAGCATTGTGTTGCCGCTAAAAAATTTATTGCTGATGCGAAGAGTTGTGGAGCTGCCCCAGTGGTTGTAGAGCAACCGCCAATGTTTCTAAGAGAAAAATTTTAATAAAAAAATGTACTTGTTAAACGTTTATAGATTATTGAAAGATAATGTTAAAATCAAATCATTTTTCTAAATAAATTCATCTTATACCAGTCTTATTAATTCAACATTTATTTATTAAAAAAATATTAATATTAAAAATCTTCTTTTTATATACAAAACTCCTCCGTTACTGAATGCACAACCGGAAAAAAATAATAAAAAATAGAAAAAAATCCAGGCAAACAAACTCGTCTAGTATATTATTTTACATTTTTTTAAATGTTAACCGCACACTTAGGTAATTGAGAAAACGTAAAGAAACTTGAACGGTTTTCAAGAGGCGCAGGTTCAAATCCCGCTGCATTCAAATTCTTAGTCTAGTATAATTTAGTAAAATTTTCTTGCATATAATGTTTGGTCACTTCAAACCTAATATTGTCTAATTTCAACTTAGAGTGAAATGCCAATAGTCAAAACTTTATTAGACTATTACTTTAATTAATACACAGCTTTACGCTTTTGCCCGCATAGCAGTGTAGGTAGAGAGAACCTAATGTCAGGACACTCCGTTCTCCACTTTTCACCTGAATCCGAGACATTGCGTGTTGCGTTGCGGAATTCACTGAGAAATTGAAGTGATTTAAGTAATATCATCATTCCCTTGAGTTTAAACCGAACCAGGCGCAGCCACATTGCGCAACAATGGCCTCATAAAATAACTATATATTGTTTTAACTATTATGATTTCTTTTACTTTTATATTGGTAAATATTAAGCTGAACATAAATTAACGGACTATTTAAATAGTATTACAATTAAGATCGTAATCGCACAATTAAAACTTTAACGACATCTCCGTTTAAGATAAATCCACTTAGTTCTTAATTATTTTTAGTTATAAAAATAGGTAATAATACACAATATAATAATAAATAAAGAATAGTGTATACATATGTGTTCCATATGTATGTATATATTGTGGACTTTAATAATTGATCAATCAATATAATCAAAATAATAATTCATAATAATTCAGGACTTTAATTGAAAAAAAAAAACACATTGACAACAAACACTTCGGATCCGAATTTAAGAATAACTTAGTAAAAATCAAAACGTTACATATATAGGACGCACTACGATATTACAGGCAACATTATTTTAATTAATAGTCAAAATTGTATATCAATACAAAGTGTATATCACCATATACAAATTTGAAATTTCTATTATAACAAAAAAGGAAAAAAATGTTGACTAAATATCTTCTATACTTTAACAAACAAATATTATTTTTGATCAGTTATGAACAAATGTAATTTACAAGATACACGATTTTTTAATTAAATCAGATTGTTTTGTTTGTATATCAATTGAGGCACACAAGGCACTTACGATAACATTTTGACGAACGCCTTTGGCAGGCGAGAAAATAAAAACAACTGTAAGTAAAACGCTTGCGTTGTTTCGTTTATATTATGTTGAAAATAATTAAATAGTCATTAAATACGTGCAAAACATTTTGGCTTTTTATGAAAGGTTTCAAACTTGTTGGGTGACCTTGAGAGTAATCAAAATATGATATATATTTTTTGTCTCCGTATATTATATGTTCTTTACAGGGAAGGCGGATAGCATGCATAGCATACATCACTGGCTTTTTTTATTTTTCTATAACAATGCAATATTGCAAAAATTGTAACGGGGTCAAATGAACATATTATAAATTACATTTCTTGAGTTTTATTTGACATTTCATGGTTGTAATATGAAAAAAGAGTAATACTGTTTTTTTTTTATTTTTCTATCTGTCACTGTACAATAAATAAGCGAAGCAAAAATTTCGTTTTACTAAAATTACGCGGACAAAGATTAGTATGACAGGTTGTACAGTTTTTGTTTGTATATAGAAAGAGTGCCACTCAAATATATTTTCAAAAAATAATACATAAATATACATTAAATTAATAAAATAAATGTTACATACTCTACTATGACTTTGACATATAATTTTATATATAGACATATGTATATGTCGCTAAGGTAGCGCGAGGACACTAGTTATATTAAAAACCCGTAATGAGAGTCTTCTTTTATTACTTCCACGAGCCACTCAACTGTGGAATGGCCTACGATTATATCGGTTCAACAAGGGTACCTCCAAAAAGCGCGTATATTACCACCTTAAAGGCCGGCAACATCCGTGTAGCTCTTCTGGTGTGACACGGGGTCATGGGGGGCGGTGATCATTTACCATGGTGATCCGAATGCTCGTTTGCCTTGTCTACAGAACAAAAAGAAAAGAAAGGGAAATACCATTCTAATTTGAGACTGCGTGTTCGACGTCGTTCGAACCTCGACGCCGCCCTTTATACTACTACTTTCTTCCTAGCGAGACCACAAACAACGCGCTTACAAGCCAGACCCACTGCACTATGATATAAATTCATTATTTTAAAATTCATATAAACAGTTATTTTTTAATTTACAAAACAAAACAGGAAGTCCAGAAAACCTTAAAAAAATTACGGCAACTATGTTTCAATAAATAAAATCTACAGTCATCTATCATATTTTGAGGAAGACCGACCGTGAACACCGCACTCCGTCTTACCAGAGAGGAGTATGAGAATTACTTTAATCATTCCTCCTAGTGGAAATCGAACCTAGAGCCAATCGTGTTTACAGTCAGTCACTGTCTCACTGCGCTACGAAGTTCTTAGAGATGCTTAATATAAACTGATTACTGCTGATTATAAGATGTACTTAACAATTATGATGTAAGCCGAACGCTCGTTTGCCTTGTCTAATGAATAAAAAGAAAAGCCCAAACGTCAAAATTTCAAGATATTTTGAAAGAGTTCTGTGTAAGTAACAAGAATATAGGACTAATAATTGAATATTATCGTTACCGATGCCAAGTTAATGTTTCCCCGTCTTCGATTTTCGAATTATCGAGCTGGTACACGGTGGTCCATTACTGCACATAGGCCTCTCAACTGGCATCGCCACTGAAATCAATTATTATTGATAATGGGAAAGAGAGAATTAAGATGAAGTAAGTCATCATGGCGCATGAGATGACGTCTTACTGTATTGTGCTATTTGTTGTGAGTACGAATCACACTTAAATTTAATTATTCCCCTTTTCTCCTCTAGTGAACAAGACAAAGCGCGACTTTGAGTACACTGCTATGCGGACAAAAGCGTGAAACTAAGAATTAAGAAATTGCATAGAGCTACTTTCGCTGTCTTAAAGCCACAGCTTACTTACGAACCCGTCGTTTTACTAAACTGACACTGTGGCTAGAAATTACTAAAAATTAGCAAAATGGTAGATGTGTGAAAAATTGTTTTATTAAAATTAAAGGTAAACGTGCTCGGCTATGTGACCTGGGTGCAATAAGAGGACTTACAGAGACAAGAAGAGGTTAATTAAAGTGGAAGAAACAAAAGAACCTTAGGTTATTTAAAACTTGTTTAAAGTAATAAATCAGCCAACGTCTTTTTATATATGACTAATAATTGGTATCGATATAATAATTGACAATATCTTAACTTTGTACTAAGACAATATCTTATAAATATACTAAAACTATTATGCTTTGGTTGGATTAGACCACACACTTAGAAATGTAACAAATATGATACAACACACTTCGGTATTTTGCCACTATTTTTGACGAAATAATTTATAACAAGTGTTCCGGTTGTATCAATCTAAAGTTAAATTTATGTATAAAATTAGATATTGATATAATTGTGCCTGCCGTATTCTAGTCCGCAATATAACTTAATTTGGAGAATAGATTTGGCATAAATAGAATTGTCTTTGTATGCCCAATTTAGACAGTCTAAGAACTGTGTTACCGAGCAACAAGGAACGATGAAACGCAGTGTTAAATTACAGTGATATAGAATACAAATTTCATTGCGAGATTTGAATTTTAATCCACTTTATGTAAACATCGCTAGAAATGTGTATTCCACGTGGTCCTTAAAATGGACGCTTTAATCTTATAAGCTTGACTAAAGCGGATTTCAGAATGTTTTGGAACTGTATGTCAGGCTGTACGGAATATACTCGTACTGCTACTTATAAGAAAATATTATTCTGCATATTGTATGAATGGATACGTTTATTTATTCCTTAAGTATATTTAATTATGCAATACCAGCGAACCGGTCCGGCTTTGTTCGGATAATTCAGCTTATATTTTCTTATAATTTTTGAGGACGAGCAAGTGAGCCTCTAGTAGTAACAATTTACTATTTTGTTTCTCTCGTGGTAATTTTTATTGTGCAATGACTCTTAAGATATTTAGTACAAATGTACTAAATATCTTAAGAGTCATTAAACAAATGTTTAATGTAAAGTGAAATTATATCATCCATGACAAGCTTTAGGTAACTCTCGTATTTAATAAGATTAGCAGTTTCCGTAGGACTATATTAATTTAAATCGTTTTAAAATTACCGCATTTTAAGTGACTTTTGTTCTTGCTTAAAAGATAGACTGCTGTAAAGGACAATATTAATCTACATTAAATGCAAAACTTATTTTATGTATTTAATTGGATATGAAGTAATATTTTCTTGTTAAAAATGGCGTTAAAAACTCAATATAATTTTGTAATACTTAAAAAATATATATTCTATGTAAAGATTATGTATTTATGATACTACTATACTTAGCCTTGCTATAAATATTGTTACAAAGAAAATCAAAATGTTTTTGTTATTCGTAACATTTATTACAGTGTATTAGTTTAATATATTAATATAAAACCATTAAAAATATATAAAGTAAATTCAAAGTGATCTCCATTGGCTGCAATACATTTCTGTGTAAGGTGTTTTGGTACCTTTTTCATAAAAATATAGTTAGTCACTTCTTCATAGCTAACACACCACCAAACCATCACCGAAGTCTAATAATGCCCACGTTGTACTCTGTTGACTAATTGGGAAACTTTTTATAGAGCTTTCAGCATAAATACGGTCAATTTGTTTGTTAAAATATCAATTGTAAAAAAAAATTCAAACAGTTTTTTTCTGTGACTTCCCTTTGCTTACTGCAAAAGGAGTTGTTTTGATTTTATCACCCTATTCTTTTTAACTGACAATTGCCACCACTGCAGTGCGTCTCTTATAGGCTACAAGTCCTAAGTTATATTTTAAATTATTTTCTTATATTTTTACTGTTTTGATCGGTTTTTTCGCTTACTTTTTTAAGCGGGTTTTTCGCTTACTGTTTCGATTGGGATTTTCGATAAACACTATGTGGACGGCCGGAACTTTTTCTGTCATAAACACAAATGGTTTCATTGTACCTATCAATAGCCCGGTACAAAAACATTTGACTAATACCAAGCGTATGGAAGATTTTAAAAATTGTATTTGGCATCATACCTTCTTTATGTAATGCAATCGGTTTTCTTTATCATCCCAGTCCATTTTAATATCACAATATATTTTAAAAATATAGGCGCGAAAATAAGTAACCACAATGTCATATAAACATGACAGATTCCAAATTCAAAAGTAATATTTTGTTTATTTGTGATTACAACAGTATTTATGGCCATGCTTAGTATTTCTAGGCTGCATTAGCCGTTTAATTTTTGCATCGTTAGATTATAGTGGGAAGTTCTTTAGTGTTATAACGCGCCTAGATTTTAATCTTAATACTACATAAAAATCCTGTTCATCCTTATCCTTACCTTATTAATATTTTTATTTATAAGCCAGTCTCCTTAAAACAGGCACTTAGCTGGACGTACTTTCAGTATGAATTCCTGTCTAGATATTGTGAAATAATCAAAGTCCAAATTGTTTTTAGTTTTAATGCTAATATATTATGAACCAATCACATAACTAATATTTCTTTCGTACAGCCAGGAAAAGTTTATTTGTTTGAAAAAGAAAAATGAGTATTTATGATACGAATACAGTATTTTGTTTTAGGATCTGGCAAATGCCAACTTTCAAGAAAATCCTAGAAATATGGTCAAGCAAATCCCGTTAGACAGTTGAAAATTATTGTTTTTTAAATGAAATGGAAACAAGGAACAAAATCGGATACAAGAGGATTTATCCAATATTGCATTTAAAATTCGATTCTTGTCTTGTGACTACAGTACTTTTACTAATTTCAATACATTTTTTTTGATAAAAATTTGGCCTCTGTAATGTAATTTATATTAAAGTATTTATTTTTAATATTTAGTATATAATAAAAACTTTAATGATGTTAAAGTATACACCGCATGGATGTGTTAGATATTTCACACTTGAAAACTTTTGATAAATCAAGCTAGTAAGTTTTAAAAATAAGTAATTTGATATTTTGTCCAGTCAATGAAATAAACTCTTCATTTTTCAAACGTAATTTTTAATTTAATGCAATAAACTTATTTAATAACAAAAACAAGAATGAAAACAATTAAAACAAAACAAATACTTAAAACAAAAATAACCAGTAGAATTCCTATTGGTTTCTACACACATTTACGATGTTCAATCACAAAACATTAACCGTAACTTAAATTGCACGGTCAAATTATGTATCAATCTCTGTTTTGCCAAGGTATGAAATTGTCCATAAATATTATTCAGTAACTTCGGTTTCGGTATCTGTTTTGCCAAGGTATTCCTGTTTAATCATATCCGCTCCCATTTCACCTATCATAATTGAAGGAGCATTGGTGTTTCCACTCGTCACGCTTGGCATAACACTGGCGTCTATCACGCGAAGCTTTTTGGCTCCGTGAACTTTTAAGAAGTTATTTACTACTGCAGTGGCCGGATCGGGGCCCATTTTACATGTACCAACTGGATGGTCGACCGTAAGAGCGACGTTTCTCAAATAACATTTCCAGTAGTCGTCGCTTTGGAACTCCAGGTTATTACATTGTGTTATATTGATTCTCTGAACAAATGCGTTGATGGATTTAAAATAAGGTGCGCCTGTTATCTTTACTAAGTTTTTAATGCCCTCTGAGATCGTTTGCACGTCCCTTTCATCTTCGAAATAACTATATTTAATAATAGGCTTGTCATAAGGACTTGATGATCTAAGAGTTATAGATCCTGTAGAAAGTGGATGTAAAAGAATAACACTAAATATATATAATGATTTCTGCGCATTTGGTTCTGCAAAAGATGCTGCAACCTCATCTTTAAATTTGCCGAAACGTGCTTTTAGCCCTGTTGTATTTTTTCGGAAAATGACAAAATGGTTTTGGAATTCAGGATACGATATGTTGTTGGTACGAGAATAGAATGCGCATACGTCGCTGAAATAGTTTTGTGCAAGCAAGCCACTTTTGTTATACATATATTTTATCACTTCGAATTGATAAGCATTTGGATCTTCGCTTCCAGGTTCGTCTCCGTAAATAGCAATAGGAGTATAACTATGGTCTTGTAAATTCTTACCTACATAGGCAGAATCAATTTTGCAAGTAATATTTTTAGATTCTAAGTCGGCTTTCGGTCCTATTCCAGACAACATCAATAGTTGTGGCGAGTTGACTGTCCCACCACTTACAATAACTTCTTTATTTGCATAATACGTTTTATTTTCACCGAATACATTTGCTTCAACACCAATAGCTTCGTTTTGGTCATTGAGAAGAACTTTAGTCACCCAAGCTCCAGTGATAATTTTTAAATTGCTTCTTTGCTTAGCCGGTACTAAGTAAGATGAATATACACCATTTCTTTTTCCGTTTCCAGCATTTACTGATATTATTCCTGAAACTCCAAATCCTTCATATTTGGCCGCGTTAATGTCTTTGACTCTTTTATATCCAATATAGTCCCAGGAGTCTATTATCTTCTCAGTAAGGTCTCTGTATGTACTATTAAAATTATTTATAGCTACAGGACCGGTACTTCCATAATAGCTCTTTATGTCTGGATTTTGCAACAAATTAGCATTTTGCAAACTTTCTAATTTTCTAAACTTAGCGTTAACATTGTCTGGCGACCAACTAGGATTTCCTGCATCTTGCCAAGATTTAAAGTCGGCGTCTCTGCCTCTTACGTATATCATTGCATTAATTGCACTGGATCCGCCCAACATTCTTCCACGAGGCCACCGAATGACTCCGTTTTTTACGGCTTGATGGTTTACACCATCACTTTCTAGGTCATATTGCCAATCATAAAACGTGTTATAAAGTTGAGTGCTCAAATTTGGTATCTATAAAAAAATATAAGAATATTTATACAATTAGAAATATATTTATTTTAAAAATTAAGAATGATTGAAGAATGACTACTTACCTCCGATTCTAAAGGTGGTGTAAACCCTGCTTCCAGCAGAAGCACATTCCAGTTACTGACTTCGCTGAGGCGAGCTGCTACTGCACCTCCAGCAGATCCTCCTCCCACGACTATAAAATCGTACTTTTCAAAATCTGAAATGTAATAATGACATAGTGAAGTGGTTAAAATACACAAATACAAATTACTCTAATAAAATGTCCTTGTATAAAAAAGTTCTTACTCCCTGTGGTATTAATCGGCGCCTCAAACACAAAACATTGCGTAGCAGCCAAAAAATTTATTGCCGATGTGAAGAGCTGGGAGGCCCCTCCTGTGGTCGTGGAGCAGCCGGCTGTGCCAGTACTAACGGAACAAACATAAGTTACTTTATGTATACATATGTATATTTAATATAAAGTGTGTAATGAAAGTATAAAGGTTATTTTTTTTCTAATAATTTGTCTAAAAGTTAAAATTTTTTATATATATTCTATATATATCTGCATGAGTTATCCATTTATAAACTAATCTGTGAATTATTATCCGACTATCATATAAATTAACGACCTGGATGCCCCCCATTGATATTGACTTCTGAACCATGATTTTGTAAATGATTTTATTATAAATTATTATAATTTAACATGGTATGTTTTAGTTAGTATTGTTATCGGGTAAAAACGACATTTTACTTTTTATAGTCCACGCAAACGAGACCGCGGGCTACGAGCAAACAACGCACAGCTATACCATAAAACTATTCCTAGCGGAGCGTAGGGGGGTACTAAGAGGGGGTTTTCCAAGTTCCAAGAAGATTTTAAAGCTTTCTATTTTTCTAAAAATAAAATTGGGAAATAGAAATACAATAAAATTTACAAAGTCCACTCAAATGACTCAAATGAGGGTTTAGTATACACACGTTATTTATCTAAGTTATATTAGCCACACTATAAAATACTTACAACAACATTTTGAAGTTGAGCCGACGAGACGTACGGAACTGTAACTGAAACGCAAGCTTTTTCTTTTATATAATGTTCAAAAACAAATAAAATATTAAATAAATAGCAAAAAAAACGTGAATATATTTATTCATGATTCGACACCTGTTGCGTGGCTTGTAAAACAATAAAATAATCTAACATATATAGTTTTTTGTCTTCACATATCTCGTTTTTTGTTTTTTTTATGTGTAGTTTTACACGAATACTTTTTAAAAAGCTTGATTATATTCTAAACTAGGATAGTATTTAATATTTATATTAGCTTATATAATTTAAGAATTATCTGTACATTATAATGTACTAATTAATATATTAAATAATTACTACACTAATAAATAATATGTTAATTATATTAAAGTTTTACAAGGAACATTAAAAAAAAATGCCTTTGTCGGATGAATTCCTGTGACACAAGGACAGTCGTTTTAAAAATTACACCGCTCTGTACGATCGAGGTAGTACGTGTACAAAAAAAAATTATGAAGGCATTTGGTAGGCACTGGAAATTTAAGAGGTTATCTTGAAAACCTCAAAATTGTGACCATCAACGTTAGTATTTCATGCATTTACATTAATTTCAGTGATTTCTCCAACTCTGTTGATTATCTTTCAATATCTTGTAATTAATTCGGCTATAGACAATTTACCGAATGCCTTTTTCTTATAAGTTTCATCACCTCCTTTTTCTGTATAATTTTTTTAAGGGAAATATTTATAGTGCATACCTGTACCTACTCTTTGATAAAACTTTAATTCAAAAGAGGGTTCAAAATCAAAATATTCTTGATAGAAATAGACTATTAAACACTTTTGACATAATACGTACGGTTCCCGTAACATTTCACATTGTTTATTAGGACGTTTTGAGAAGGCGTCAAAACGGGAATTTCGTATTTCTTCTAAGAAAGCGCCTGGTAAGATTACCTTTGAACTCTTCTAAGGTCGAAGAAATAATTTATCTGGCCATAAGTCCATAAATTCACAAATTTGATGCAAAACTAATGGATATATCTGTTTATGATCCATATTTAAGCTTATATTCATAAAATATTTGATTTCGCCTTTACAGTCAAAAGAACCCACAAAGTAAAACTTCACATAAATATAACGGAATCTGTAATACGTTTTGTATTTTGATTTGATAGATTATTAAGAAATGGATACCTGTTCTTCTCACTTAATAACTCACTAGTTCGATCGCTCGATTCCGCCTAAAATCTAATTCAAACACAGTTTCGATTTCGGTCATTTCGGTCAAAAATTGGCTGACTCTTCGGCCATGTCACATTTTCAAACTCAAAAACTAAGCTCTCGTGGATAATTAATACTTGGGTATCGTAGGGTAAGTTTGTTGCACGCGAACCTGATTCCGAGGCACCGTAAACTATCTCCATAAATTGCGTTTTGATATCAATTATAATATAAACATACTGAATGCGCCATCTAAATTTTTGTCTAATATATGCCCGCGTAAGCACAGGAAACGGCCATATGCCGAGGCCTAAGAATGGCAAGTTTTACTATAGAGTAATACTTGCCATTCTTAATACTTTTGCAGTAGGACTTACTACCTCTTTGTAGAAGTTAAAGGGTGAAAGGTTTCACTGGGTCCTAAAGATCCGGACCTAGACATAGCTTCTTCTTTATGTTGGTTACATTTAAAGGGGTTCTTAAGACGAAGTCATCAAGACAAGAAGTATTTTATGGTAACGTGGCAAATTACAACCATTCCACAGAGTGGAAATCAAACTCACGGCCAATCACGGTAATGGTCAGGCGCTGTCCTACTACGCCACGATGGCGTCAACAAAATAATATTTCTAACATTTTAAAAGTATTATTCATGCACTTATTAAATTAAAAAACATTTTTAGGAAAATTGTACAAATTTGAATGCCGCGTGATTTAAACCCGCGCCTCTTGGAAACCGTCCACGAACTCTGACCGCTAAGCCATGCGTTCTTCATCTGATTACGTAGAAGCTCTTAAACACTTATTACAACTTATTTTTGTTGTAAGGATCTCTATAGAAATATTTTTATATTTTTTTTGCTAGAGTATTCTAGGAATAATCGTTTGGCGGGAGAGAATGTTATTATTAAATATTTTGAAAGTGCTATTGACACACTTAGGAAATTAAAAAAACATTTTTTAGTACTATATAAAACAATATATATATATATATATATATTACTACGTCCTAGAATAATATGTTAGATTTTCGTTGCAATATTGCTTTGACTTCTGCCGAAAAGCAACATTCTTGACGTATCTTAGGGGACTTCGCATCATCCACGTAACTAATTAAATTATTTTTATATAACCGAACTGATGAATTTACAACCTAGTATCTCGTTTTTTTTTCTACAACTATTTTACATAGAAATTGAAAAGATCCAACTAGATCGTCTTCTTGAACACTATATTTTAACCTGCAATCTAGAATTTTAAAATTGCTTGACGATTTGTCATCCCACCATATTTAAATTGGTTTTCATAGAAATGCTTCATAACATTTATTTTAATTGTAAGCGATATTTTGTATTAACTGAAGACTGTAATATACACGTGTACGAAATTTATATTTACAAAACTGTGACAAAGGAAACACACATTTTTTAAATATATACTTTTAAGTGTATGTGTATTATTTCACAGTATGTTTTAGATTCTCTTCATTTTATATTTGGCATTTAGATTTAAGTTTGAATGTAATAATTTTATTAGAATTTATATTATATCTGCAGTCACTGCTTTTAATGATAGGGTCAATTATGCATTTTCTTTAGTGGACTATTTCAATATACCTTTTATTTAAGAAAAAGCGTATGTTTTTTAGAACAGATAAATGAACGTTCGGGTCACTAAGGTAGAGATGAGGCACCAAAAATAACTGATTAAACATTATTTTATTACACTATTACGGGACAGTCCAAAATTTCAATGCAAGGTTTAGAATTTAATGCGTTTTATGTAAACGTCGCCAGCACTGTGTTGTCTACGAGGTTCATAAAGTGGAATGATCTTATGAGCTGGATTTAAGCGGATTTCAGAATAGCTTGGTACTGTATGTCAGATGAATGTTATATACTCGAAAATATTGTCCTGCTAATCGTGCAGGACAATATAATACACGCATTTTTTAACATTTTTTAAAGTGTTGTTTAGACAACGTATAAAAATCCCGCTGCGTTCAATATTTAATACGTTTTAAGTTCTTTGATTTTCGCGATTATTACACATTTTGAAATTAAACTATTTTAAACGAATTAATCGCGTATAATATTGGTATTCGAAAATACATTTTTAGAACCCGTCACAGGTAGACTCTACCGTCTGTTTAAAATAGTTTCATTTCAAAATGTTTAATGCGTTTCTAAATATATCTTTTTTTATTATACACGCATATTTTTCCGTGAGAACATTTTTACTCTTGTTTTTAACCTTTTTATTTTTAACACGCGTTTTTTATAGTAATGTGATGTCAGAAGGAAATTACTTTACCAGTAGTTGAGTGTTATCAAAAGTGTGAAATGTCAATTTAGAGAATTAGGAATAAAACATGTTAATATTTTATAATAACATATATTATTTATAAAACAATCAGTATGTAGACAATAACCTACATTTAAACATTTTAATAGCCATTTTTAAGCATTTCACCAATATACAAAAAAATTACAAAAGGGTCAACTTCTGACTAACATATGATTATTTTCTAATAAAATAGGAATCAAAACACATAATAAAAAAGAATTAAAGCTTCAATATTACTATCTTGAACTTACGGTAAAAATAATTATTTGGTTTAGTAAGTGAATGCTATTAAATAAGAACTGCCAATAGTTTTCCTGCAGGATTTAAAAACAATTTTACTCTTTTTATCCTTGGATCTAGGATAAAAATAGCATCTTCTTTTGATTTTGAAAACCCTAGGATCAGCTTCATCTGAGTGAAGTCTGCTCTTTCATCAACTTACAAATTGTTACCCTCATATCTTAGTTTAAGTAAATAACACTGCAATAGAGCATCCACAGCGTGGCTGGTTTCAGTAATCTAAAAAAACATTATGGCAAACTTATCAACCGTCACTCTAATAATAGTTTAATAATCACAATCAATGTTATATATAAGAGTATTTTACAAATTCATAGTTTTCGCAGATTATGCCAAATTAGCCCTTAATTATAAGAGTGCACGTTTTTCAAACCTTGTTGCTGTAGTTATTTGAGTGTATTCTATATTATTAATGTTTTATCTAAATTCAAATTCATTTCATGAAGTTGCTTACAATATCAGTTACAATAGTAGTAATGAGAACGTCTTCACTTGCATGTAAATGAAATTATTCTGTACAATCATATTGTTTAAATTGATGATGATGATTTGAAGGGGTATAAAACAACAAAAATACGAGTATGTATATAAAATATGTCTGGTTAAACGATGCTTGTAGCATCGTGTTTACTAAGCTAAGATGTTTACTTAGTAATAGACAATTGTATTTCCAAATAAAAAAACTTCCTTTTTGGGTTCAAAGCAATTTATTACACAACAGAACAAAAACAATCGTAAAATACTAATAAAAACTTAAATTGTCCATAAATATTATTCAGTAACTTCGGTTTCGGTATCTGTTTTGCTAAGATATTCCTGTTTAATCATATCCGCTCCCATTTCACCTATCATAATTGCTGGACCGTTGGTGTTACCACTGGTAAGGTTAGGCATAATACTGGCGTCTATAACGCGTAGCTTTTTGGCTCCGTGAACTTTTAAGAAGTTGTTTACTACTGCAGTTGCCGGATCTGGTCCCATTTTACATGTTCCTACTGGATGGTATACTGTTAGAGCAACATTTCTCACGAAACACTTCCAATAATCGTCACTTTGGAACACCATATCATTACACTGGGTTATATTAATTCTCTGAACAAATCCATTGATAGATTTAAAATATGGCGAGTTTACTATTTTTGCAATTTTTTTAATACCCTCTGCTGTTGCTGCTATATCTCTTTCATCTTCGAAATAGCTGTAATTAATCATAGGTTTATCAAAGGGATTTGATGATCTTAAAGATACAACTCCTGTAGACAATGGATGTAAAAGATGGACACTGAATATATATAATGCTTTTTGTGCATTAGGCTCTACATAAGATGCTGCAACCTCATCTTTAAAATTACCAAAGCGTGCTTTAAGTCCTGTTGTGTTTTTCGAAAATATAGCGAAGTGATTTTGGAATTCAGGATACGACATGCTCTCATTACGAGAGTAGAATGCGCTTACATCGCTGAAGTACATTTGTGCAAGCAAGCCGCTTTTGTTATACATATATTTTATTACTTCAAATTGGTAAGCGTTTGCATCATAAAATCCAGGCTCGTCCCCATAGATAGGAACAGGAACATAGTTATGGTCTTGTAAGTTCTTGCCGACAGAAGTTGAATTAATTTTGCAAGTAATGTTTTTGGATACCAAATGATCTTGGGGACCTATTCCAGACAACATCAATAGTTGCGGAGAATTAACAGCTCCAGCACTTAAAATAACTTCTTTGTTAGCATAGTATGTTTTATTTTGACCGAATACATTTACTTCGACTCCAGTAGCTTCATTTTGGTCGTTTAGGAGAATTTTCGTCACCCACGCTCCAGTGACTATTTTTAAATTACTTCTTTGTAGATTTGGTTCTAAGTAGGCAGTATATGTACCACGTCGTTTGCTATTAGCAGCAGTTGCTCTTATTATTCCAGCAACACCATATCCTTCGAACTTTGCTGCGTTAACGTCTTTGACTATTTTATGTCCTAGAAACTCCCAAGAGTTTAAAACTTTGTTGGTAAGATCTCTGTATGTGTTATTGAATGTATTTAAAACTGAAGGTCCGTTACTGCCATAATAGTTTTTTATGTCAGGATCTTGCAATAAATTCAAATCTTGCAAACTTTCGGACTTTCTATAGAACGACTTAACATTTTCAGGTGTCCAACTGGGATTTCCTCCATCTACCCAAGATTGGAAGTCTGCGTCTCTACCTCTTATGTATATCATGGCATTCATTGAACTGCATCCGCCCAACATTCTTGCTCGTGGCCATTTTACTTGTCCGTTCTTCACTGCTTGATGGTTTATACCATCATTTTCAGTTGCATATTGCCAATCGTAATAACTGTTGTAAAGTTGAGGACTTAAATTTGGTATCTACAACAATAAAGATAATATTACAAAAAAGTATAGGAATAAAAATATTTTTGTTACAATTATGCGTATATTAAATTACTAATATAATATTATTTTATAAATTAAATATAAAAGCAATGTAAAAGTAAACATGATTTCATATATGACTCACGTCAGATTCTATTGGTGGTTTGAGACCTGCTTCCAGTAGCAGCACTTTCCAATTACTAACTTCGCTAAGACGAGCAGCAACCGCGGCTCCAGACGATCCTCCTCCCACGACAATAAAATCATACTTTTCAAAATCTGAAATACGGATAGTGTTATAGCACAGTGCTTACAAATAAGCAAAAAAATAAAGACTAATATTTGAATTTGAATATTCCTAAAAATTAATTTTATTTTTAAAAGTTTTAAAATTTTTAATTCTCTATAAAAAATAATAATAAGGTAATGTTAAGTTTTCCATACTGAAAAGGACATAGTAATTTAGTTAGAATCAGAATTGTTAATAAAATACAACAAAAAATAAATAAAAAACTGAAGTTGCTGAAAAGTAAAACAAAATGTACGATTCTTACTTCCTGTGTCGTTACTTGGAAAATCAAATACAAAACACTGAGTTGCAGCTAAAAAATTAATTGCTGATGTGAAGAGTTGTGAGGCTCCTCCAGTGGTCGTGGAGCAACCAGTAGTCCCACTACTAATAAAAAAAATGAATTTTGAAATATCGTCACTAACACGTCATATATATATATATTGAAATAATAAAAATTGAATGTATTTTCGTGGATTAAACTTATAAGTAATATTTTATTATTAAAGATATAAAATAACAGTTAAAGCAATTAAATTGAGTGAAATTCCTGAGACACAAGTGCTTATTCACACCAAATATTTTGATTCTTCCAAAGTTTATGTATTTTGTTAGAATAGAAAGCCCTATGTGGTTTTTTTGTTAAAAGTTTTATTCAAATATATAATTAACGTTTATTTGAAATTCAGTAATATTTAAAGTTTTACACATTAATATTTTAATATAAATAAGATTATGATAATAAATATATTTTTGACACAAAAAAAGGCACTTACAACAACATTTTGAAATACAGCTATGGCCGACGAGAGCTATGGGAGTAACTGTGACAGAATTGCCTATGTGTTCGCTTATATATGTAATAAAAACAAATAAATTCTCACTAAGCACATAGCGAAAAAATAACGCTATTTATGTATCGACACATGTTGCCTATAACGTGTCTAATTAAAATACAAACACATTTTTCAGAGTTGACGCGTCTCTATCGTGCAACATGTCAGTAAATTGAAATAAAAATGATAGATTTTTTATAATTTTTTAAAGTGTTGATTGCACACTTAGGAAATTGCAGGTTCACATCCCGCTGCGTTCAAATTTTTATACGTTTTCTAAATATGTCTTTTTCATAGACACCATTGTTTTTTTTTGCCTAGATAGAGAAGGGCGGTAATTTTATGCTTCAACAAGTATTATCTTATTATTCAGAATGCAATTTCAACTCGGTGTTTGAGTTTGAGTCGGACCACTTCAGTATTGATTTTCAACATATATTTAAATTGAAGAGAGTTTATCTTAATAATTGCTAGGTAAGTTTGAGCTACTGAATTACTTTGCACCACTATTATATAATATTTAAAAAAAATTTTAAAGTGTTATTTGCACACTTAGGATTTTTTTTCTAAATATGATTATTATATCAGTAATATCCAACATCCAAGGCCTAACAGGCTTAACTTATTTTCTTATTAGTGAAATGTATGAAATAATAATTGAGGCCATCGTGGCGCAGTTGGACAGTGACTTACAGCCGTAAAAGCGATTTGTTGTGGTGTCGATTCCCACTCGGAAGAATGATTATACTTAAATTATTTTTATTTCTTTGTTCAGGTACCGAAGACTAAGCGCGGCATTGAGTTCCGCCACTCAACATGCAATGCCCATATTTCAGGCAGAAAGTGGAGAAAGGAGTTTAGATACTGGGTTCTCTCTGACAAGCCTGATATGCGGGAAAAAGCGCGAAGCTGAAAAAAGTATGGAAATTTGTGTAGTGTAGTTGAAAGTATACCTGCTATCCTTGCATGTAAATTATTAGTTTACCGTACGTATACATGTATCAATTGGTTCCTGTATCTAACAATAATATTAAAGTTACAATAGATTAACTATTGCTATATATTTTTATGGCTATTATATATTGCTAGGTATATTATAACTACAAACTCTTGACAAATTCAAGTCGCAACATAATTTTTGTCTATAGAAGAATATTCACGTTTCATTTCAATTACACTTTATTTTCAATTTTATTCTACGTGGCTGACACTACTGGGCAATAGCAAACAGGTCTTAATAAAGCTTCCAGATGAGGTCGTAATTTTAATAGCAGCTTCTTCTGCCTGAAATAAAACATATATTATAATTCTTAGGTACCTGGAAATTTTACACTTTAATTTCTGCCTGGTATGATATTGACCCAACGATTCCGAATGATGTGTGATTTTACAAAGAAATCTAAAAATGGCTGGCAACCTCTTTGACGCCACCTATATCTAACTTTTAGGTGCATAAAATTGCAACAACTAATATAGTACCAGTCGACAGATAGGGAAATGCTGTCTCAATTCCAACAGCTTCTAGTCGTGTAAGTATTTCATTACAAGCAGAATGCTGTATTCATTTGCAAGAAACAAATTTGTTCCATTTTCTTATTGCAATATTATTATCAAAAAAACCCATGTGGTTAATTAAAAAAATAAGCGCTAAAACTTACCAGTTTTGATCTGTAATATATTGAGTAAATGCAATAAACAGAAAAAGCAGCTACATATTCTGGCTTGTCTCCTCATCCGTATTTCTAAAAATTAGAGGCTTCATTATCGAGTAAATATGCCTGAGTAGCGATATGCACGGTGCTAAAACAATGTTCCTGTCTCATTATATAACAGTGCATGTCAAACACATGGTTATGTGTAATATTTGTTATATTTGTTTAATGTATTTATAATACTTTATTATAAAATATTAGTAAAATGTAATTTTTTTTTCATATAAAGTTTAACTGCACTGAGTTTCATAACGTCCGAATCATTTAAAAATAAAAATGGGCCCTTTCACGTATAGAATCCATTTATTTTTCCAATAATTGTTACACAATAAAAATACAAAAAATATACAATATAATAAACTAATACATACAATCATATTAAAGGTACACACTGCATGCATATAATAATAGTTGTTTACAATGTTAAAAGTTTAAAAAAAGAAGAGGGAAAGAGAAAAAAAAACTAAAAATAGGTTAAAAAAGTAAAATACAAAAATATTAATATAACTCTACTTGAGTAAGTTCTTTGATTTTCACGATTATTACACATTTTGAAATGTTGGTGTGAGTGGGTTTCCTATACACTGTGTGGCCTACTGTGCCATTAGGATTTATATAATCCATGGATGGTCCGCGAGGCTATTATAATACAAATACACCCTAATTTCAATAGAGAAGCCAGTTGGAAACTTTCTACCACCTGGGACCCAATACTGAAAACTTTGAAGTCTCAATCCGATTGCACCAGAGAGCAAGATACAGTCAACTCATTCTGCTAGAATCCAGGGCAGTACGCGAGGCAACTAAGAAATCGTTGGCGGTAGTTTGATATAATAATTGTATCAACTGACAGACGAATGCCACCTTAGGTATCCACCTGTGACCACGGACTACTGTAAAGTGTTAGAACCGTGGGGTTCTAAAATATATTTTCGAATACCAATATTAAACGTGATTAATCCGGTTAAAAATAGTTTCTAACTTAAGTAAGTTTGGTAATTTATATGCTTCAGATTTTTAGTGGTTGTATGAAATATATAAATTTTTACTCTATTTTTATATACATTTGTTAAAGAAATGAAACAAATATGTTTACTACTTATATATTTGTATGTAACATACATTGAGCATTTCATACATAAGATTAAAAAGATCCTAAAATTTACACTTCATACACTTCCATTATGACTTTTGTTTCAAATTATTGTACAAAGTTATCTCTTTTGTCATTTTTTGTTTACTGCTAGTATATATTTGATTATGTCAATACCAGGTAAGGGTACCATTACATCTTTGAAAAACAGAAGTGTAATGAAAATCAAATTTAACAAGTTTATTCTTATTTACATCCTTCATTTTAAGATTTGTTTTCTTTTTTTTCTGGTTCACTCTTTTACCCACCTTGTAGGTTCGCCTGCAATCTACAGACAGACATTGCGTGCTGTGGGCAGACCTCAACGCCGAGCTTTGTTTTATTAAAGTGATGAAATTAAAATAATTAATATCATCCCTCTGAGTGGAAATCGTACCATCAAGAATATATATACTTTAAATAGTATGTATTCGTAATTTAATAATTACATAATGAATATTATATAAATGAATATTCTTGTAATTTATTAATCTTTGTTATTCTTTTTCAACAGAGATGCATTAAATGTGAAACTGTTTAAATTTCCAATGGGGATTGCGTTTCAATTTAAAACGAAAATTTTACATAAAACAATGGTTATTTTTTCTCTATTATGTCATTTAGTTTCCAATTACTACTGTGACATTCAAGAACACAGAGTCGACGACTCTGGACTGACTGTCACGTTCAAAGGATGAGATTGAGAAAGAAAGCTAATGACGGAGTGGAGAAGTATGCGATTGGCGTTCCGTCCTCTCTAACTACTTCGCTAGAGATAAAAAGGCAAGCAAAATAAATTAATAGTATATATTTTTTAAAGTGTTATTCGCACATTAAGGAAATTGAAAAATACATATTTAGAAAACGCATAGAAATATTAACGTAGCGGGATTTGAACCCGCGCCTCTTGAAAACCGTTCACACGCGCCTCTTGAACAGTTTTTATACGTTTTCTAAATATGTATTTTTCAAAATAATAGTAATTTATATTACAATTGTATTAATAACGAATTTATTAATTTATAATTAATCAAAAAAAATATTTAACACTTCATTATCATCACGTTACTGATAACAATATGCATATACTATGAAGAATCAATACAAACACTTGATTCGTTAAAATCGTGGAAAGTGAAACTTGAGAATATTTAAATTTATCATTGCTATATAATTTACGCTTTATGAAGACATATGTATATTTTCTTATGAATAAAGAAGAATAAAGCCGAAATTAAAATCAATATTACGTAACGTCTTTTAAGTATTTATACTAATAATGAATGTGAGGACTTTGCGCAGTGGGGCAGCTACTTACGATGGTTGTGAGTTCGATGTCTAGTCGAGGAAATTATTATTTTTTAAATATACATTTTAAGTCTTTTAAGTATTTACACTAATAATGAATGTGAGGAGAAAGTGAGTTCGATTTTTACTGGAGGAAATTATTATTTTATTCATGTTTTGATTTCCCCCTGCTCTGGTTAGACGGAATTGGGAACTCAAAACTCAAAATCAACACAATAGAAAGTGTAGAAAGGAATGTATAATTTTTTAAAAAAATTTTTATATAAAATAATATTGTTAATTTAATTAACGGTTACAACTGCACAAAGTGTAGGTAGTGTTCAATCAATGTTAATTCAATGCAAAAGCTTTTTTACTGTAGGTATATAGCATGTGTCTTTATCGTTTAATGTCAGTTAAACCCTTATCGTTCTCTATGAGTGCGGCAAGGATCTAATAAATATATTATTAAATAATAATTTCCGATAAGCTATATACTTGATTATAATGACAGTACCTCTTGTGCATTATCATTCAATATGTATTATTAATATTGTAAATGATGGTAATAGTTTCAAATACTACAAATAAATCTTAATAGAACGGTAAATCTTGTTTTATATTGTTGAGTATCTGTAATTACAATGTACCACACATTTAGTTACACGTGTTTGCATATATTTCGTAGCGTCTGGAAAAATATTTAACAATCGTAACCGAAATAATACTTTTACTTTTAAATATATACATAACATATTTATATATATATATATATAAAAAAACATACAATAGGAAGTATTGTTGAATTTCATACAATTCATTAATAACCATATGAGCAAATAACGTCAAGGACTAGCAATTTTCACAAAAAATATTGCTAATTTAACACGGCTGTCTTCTCATTATTATTAATGTTTTAGTAAACTTTTATTCAATTAAAATATTTCTTACACATTCCATATTCATAGTATGGATTTTTATTATAATATTTCCATACGAATACAGTTAAATAATGTATGTCAACTTTGATAACCTTGATAAATTAATCTTGATATAGTGTCAAAGACACTCAGTTCTCCACTTAGCACCAAATTCAAGACATTGCATGTTGTGTGGCGGAATTCTGCGCCGTGTTTTTTGTCACGAGTGGAGAAACTACACCACGATGGGCTTAATAATTTAAAATAATAGTTAGAAATATATAAGATTACTAGCGAACTCTTTGCGGCTTCGCCCGTGTGAACTATAGTTTCATATTTTTGGCGGCCTTTTCGTAAAACAATAAAATTCCTAGTAAAACTTAAAGAATCCCTAAAACATCAAGTACCTACATATAAAATTTCATGACAATCTGTTCAGCGGTTTGGCCGTAATAACATGACAGACAGATAGACAGAATTAAAAAATATACTCATCCTTAGTTCACATTCCTCTTATAGAAGCTTTCCATTTTATAGAGGTTTGAAAATACTTTGGAACGTCCATGCGTTCTTATTCTGTTTCTTCTTATTTCAAATGATTGAAACAAAATGACCAAAATGATGTCTAGACAAAGCTCTCGTATGCACTGCCATAAACTAAATGAAAAAGCTTCTTGTTAATTAACATTGTAAATTGGGAATGCTGGCGGAACACTTTGCATAGCTTAACATAAACGAAACTAGAATAGTTTTTGTGATAAGATGCATTTTGAAATGAAATTTGAACACAAAAATATATACAAAAAGGAGTTATTAATCTATATATATTCTATTACATATATTGAAAATGTAACTGATCGATGTCTCTACATGGATTTTCATTTCATTTCACTTCACTATTTCCATTATATATGAAATAATGTTGTGGGCATCTATCTATGTAATAGAACCCAAAACAATCCTTTTTTTTGTCTGTCTGTGCGTTCATGTACGCTAATCTCAGAAATGACGTAACTGACTTAAATGCAGTTTTGACAATTATATTCAGGTAAACTTCCCTTAACATTTATAGTTTATTTTATTTAATTGGTTCATAAATACAAAGTTACAACAGATTAATTTCAGTTCAACAAAGTTGCTATTACAAAATAACTGCTTTATTAAATAGGCTGTAAATTTCATCAATTCACTGTATAGATATAGTGTGTAAATGATAATTATTTTCATAATTCGACCAAATTATAAATTTAAGCAAAGTTTGAGGCTTAAGTGAGAACAGGGGCGGGCAAAAAAAGTAAATAGTTATAACCGTAAAGTTTACGCACGCGTAGCCGCAAACGGATCGTTTATATTTAATATTTCTTTATTTCCATATACACAACATAACATTATATAAAAATAGGGGCTTCTTAGCCATCTCTTCCTGACAACTTTTATCTTTTAAAACATACAAATGATACAAAATATGAATAGAAACTATTTACGATATTGTCATCTGGAACTGAGTTATGTTCTACGTTATTATGAATCGAATTGCTAGACTTTCAATTAGCTCAAGTTTGATATCGCTCGCACGCATCCACATTTTCAAGAAATGGTAATAATAGAAAATTCAGCTTCAGCGGAAAAAGCCGCAAAAAAAGATAGGCAGTCTTTTTGAAAATACTGCGTTTGACACTTTACGCCTGAATTTCAGACATGCCGTGCTGAGTGGCGAATTGTAACGCCGCGATTTCATCTTACCAGAGTGGGGAAAATAAGTTTAAATATAACCATTTCCCGAGCAGGGATCGAACTTACAATACGGACGGACGGTCAGATGCAGGCCTCTTGCGCACAATGGCGAATATATTTAGATTAAGAATTTAATAAATAGATACGATAAAATACAATAAAGTTATGCTAGATAACTTTGTCGTATTTTATCGTATTGTAAAAAAATTGTCATACACACAACAATACATTTTCAAGGTATGATCACCGGTACCTTAAAACCAATATATCTTTAAGTGTAAGCTAAATGTTCATACAAATAATTTATACGAGTTTTGAATAGTAAAAAACATGTTTAAACATTCCTGTAGGCTTGTTACTCAATGCCGCCAGGATTCACGAAAGATTGTAGTCCCTGTGGCCCTGGCCAGAGGCGGTGGAAACGGAGAACCGCGAGGTTTTAGTGGGTAAACGGACGGCCCATATCTGCCGGCCCGGAGTCCCACATAACCGCGTCCGAGCCCCCAATCGGGCGGGTATCCGTAAAGGATTTCCTCAGGATAAAAAAAAGGCTTGTTACTCAATAAGTCTAAAATCATCTCGCCATTCTTAAAAATATATATTTATTTAATGAATAAATTTGTTAAAGAATTAAAAAAACGTATTGTAAATTTTTATTTACAGTTAGGGTAAAGCCCATAAATTCTTTACAACACATCACTGCCATTGAAAGTTGAACCTTTAGGACTTCTAATTAAATTTGTTTTTTAGTTAACTTAAATATATTTTGATAAGAACTAGCGACGCTACGGCTGTAAAGTATAAGCTGTGGTAGTCATCTATTAAATTGAATTTTGATGGCTCCAGTTTAATTCTGACTTGTGCTGCTATTAAATGTTATAACGTTGGTTTTGAAACGTTTACGTTTTAACGGCCTCATTGGTCCAAAATATCCATGATGCAATAGGTTCAGTCTATTTACTTAGTTAAATACAAAAAGCCAGTAGGTGATGAAGACTTTTATAATTTGGTTTATTCCAATCATAAATATTTAACAATAGGCCATATAGGCCATACCAATACCAATAGGCCATATAGCGAAGTGTGACAAAGTCTCATCAATCCCACCACCACCACTCGGGAAAATTATTATATTGTAATTATTGAAATTTCCCCTCGGATACCTCAAAGACTGAGTTCAGCCACTCTAAGCACAATGTCATTATTTCGGGCAAAAATTGGTGAACGTAGTGTCTTGAAATTAGATTCTCTCTGACTACCCAGCAGGGCATTGCTATGCGGGATAAAACCTGAAGCTGAAAATAAATAAATATTAGCTTAATACAAATATTTAGCTATTATAAATCCTATAATTGAACGCATGGCTTATCGGTCAGAGCGCTTGAACGGTTTTTAAGAGGCGCGGGTTCAAATCCCGCTGCGTTCAAATTTTTATACGTTTTCTAAATATGTCTTAATCTCATAATTTTCACTATAATTAGTGGCGTTCAAATTATAAAGTAGTTGATTTAAGGATGTTTGCAAATAGTTTCCGGTCAGGGCGTTCATTATTGATATTTGGCACAGTTCCCAAATTTCTAGACTGTATCAACTTCGTGAGGCCATTTATCTTGTGTCGATGGTTCATGCATCATAAAACCTTTACTCTGTGGTTACTACATTAGAAAGATAAAAAGGATTCATACTTTATGTTTATTTTCTTTTCTATACGTGAGTAATGATCGAAACAATTAGGCTATTGGCAGTAATAACTATATGATAAATACAGCTTACTTATTCGAAACGAAAAATAGATTTCCTTTTGATTTAGACTGTAAGCAGTAAATAAAATGAAAAATAAAATTGTAAGCTTGTACTCCTTGAATGGTAACAAGACAAGCATTACCAAAATAAAGATGACAAAATTCTGGGAGCTGCTGCTCAAATAAAACATGTTTATATTTTAAACATACTTTATTTAATTAGGCGCCTTAGTGACACAGTTTGAATGCTTCTGATTGCAGAGAACAATCGTAAATTGGAACCATTCCGGGGAGATAGTTAATATTGGGAATGTTTCAGTAAAATAAAAAAAAAGGAAAATTTCCGTTCACTACCTACCACATAGCATCGAAGAACTGTGCAAAAATAAAATATTTGATAGAATTTTCATTCTGTGTAGTGATAATATCCACTACGGTTAAGCCTAATTTTGGATTGTTTACTTCAGTTAAGCCTGGCAGTATTTTACATATCCTAAAACCTACAGACAAGATTTCTCTTTTATCGTGATATTGACAGTTCGACCACCCAGATTTAAGTAAAGAGCATCACTCAGCTATCGAATTTTACCAAAAAGGTTGGCATTTTTAAGGATAATTAAGGATAATTTATTAATCCACTTCTAAATTTACGGATAGAGCAACTGGTCTAATCCTATATATTATAATTATCCTCGCTTCTCGACCGTTATTGACGTTAGGTCCACTAAAGGGGTTGAATGCTTCGATGCAATGTCGCACGAGCAAGAGACATGAGCCTTAGTATTCATCATACTAAATCAATATAACATAGTGTATGGAACAATATATATATATATATATATATATTGATTAATCAGTTTCAGCGTTCTTCCTCATACCAGGGTAGGCAGAAAGAGCTTACGAGAACTGATTTACTCCTCAGAGTGGGGTCGAACACCTTTGACTTTACAGTCTTAATGCCACTGTGCCACGGCGGCTTAATTAATCGATATGTTTTAATCCCTTTATACTTTATAGTGATATTTTACCAGCTTTCATTAGTTAATGGATCAAGATCCCGTAAGTCTTTAGATACACTTTGTTTTTATGCAATATTCATATGTCTGATTGGAGTTAATCTTCTATTTATTTTTTTATTTCTTAAAATAAAGTATATTTCTTAAAATGTATTTTTTAAATTCCCTTGTATTCGTAGTTTTCACAAACGTGGTGCAATTATGAAATGACTGTCTGCGTAACGTGAGGGTTGTAAGTTTGATTTATGATTTCCAAGAATAATATGCTTATAATTAAAGATTTTTTTTTATTTTAAAATATACTTCACATTGATAACATATAATCTTGAAAAATTAAAAAATATCTGAAATGTATAATGGTTTGAAGACAACAATATTGGAACCCGCACTATTTGAAATCAATCATCTAAGCGCTCTAGCCAATTAATGTATCCGAGCAAGTAGCTTAATTGGTTATAGAATTTTTATACGTATCTTAATTTTTTTCATATCTGATTACACAAAGCATATCGTTGGTTTGTCTGAAATATTTGAATCAACAAAAGGAACATACATATTTACACATTGCATTCGGCAGCTAATTTTAATCGTGTATATTTAGTGTAATGGTCGCGCGGTAACGAGATTCCTACTGTTCCACTCTTTAGTGGCTAATTACTGGCACGTTTGTGGGCTTAACTAAGCCAGCATGGTGTTGTAAAAATAATCGTTACTGTTATTTTTAAATTTATAGCTTACTAGCGACTAACTCGTGATTCACCCGCGTTTACTAGATGCTGTTTTGTATTTAAGACGGCCTTTTTGTAAAATAATTAAATAACTGGAAAAGCTAAAAGAAATAGGAGAAAAAAGTTTACCCCAAGACCTTCAAGCATCTCAATACAAAATTTCATCATATTCGGTTCAGCGGTTTGAGCGTGATGGCGTCACAGACAGACAGAGTTACTTTCGCATTTATAATTATAGTATGAATTTACTTGTTTTATAGTTTAAAAATATATCTAAAGGCCAGCGTGGCGCAGTGGGACATCGCCTGGTGTTTATACGAGGGTTATTTGATTCATTCCCACTAAGAAGTATGATTATATATTTTTTTTATCTTTGCATTAGTAAGAGACACAGCGTGGCTTTGAGTTGCGCCACACAACATTTATTATATATGTTTCTCACTGAACATTTAGTATATAGTTATATAGAAAATTCCGCTGCCGAAGTCGCTGACGGTCGTCGTGGAAACCCTCAAGGGAGGCCTCGGAGTTAAGACTGACTTGAACAAGAATTCCCTGTATTTCAATCGCCAGGTTCTTCCCTCAAGAACTGTCATAAAACATACTTTAACAATTAACAACAACAAATATTTTTTGAATATAAACAGCAATAAAAAAATGGTGTGAAACAAAAATGGATTTAACTTCTGTCTTGCTTTACAGATGCTTTAAAACATTTTTACCTCAGATGCCTCTCACATTTAATAATAAATATATTTACTTAACAGAATTATTAGTTAATTATATAACGCTATTGTAATATATCTAGTAAGTATCTAGATATGGTTTATTTATAGCTGTGGTCGTGGGTTGAAATAAACTCATGGAAATATTTATATATAGATTTTTTTTAACTTATTCATATCAACAAATACATCCAAAATCGCATTCTATTTGCATTTCAAATTTGCTCATTTGAACTTCCAATAAAAAAATTGATTTGCAAATACTTATAAATGTTCTTTTTTGAAATCGTTGCTATTTTTTAAAAGGAAGGATGAAATTCAAATTGACGAAAATGAATTTGAATTTCGAAGGAATGTATTTGAAGTTCAACTGAATTTGATGCGTAAAAGAATAAACTTAGAGTTCCAAACCACATTATTGTTATACAACGCAAGTGTTTTCGGCGTAAAGAAAATGGCGAACAAATTAACTAATCATCGACTTTCTCTTTCGCAAAATGTCAAAGATCAAGACTTCTTGGATCGAAAGACAAAAAAACATCAAAATTGATTTCTTTTCAACTTCCAAATTACTACATGAAGAACATCTGTTTCCCACCTTTTCATTGATGTTCATAGAATGTGATATATGTAAATAAAAACGTTTTTAGGCACAAAATATTCTAATTAAGCATATATATTGTGTAAATAAAACTAATTAAACGTACATATTATATTGAAAACTCAATACTAGTGAATCAAGCCGACAATTTTTTATTTACGACATTTATATGGGTTACATAGATCAAGGTTCTCATAAAATACTTTTAAAATATAAATTATTGAAATGTCCTTGTTTTTTAAATAATTTACTATGATTTTTGCCTCAATTACTTTTTTGGATATCCTTATTGAGTGATCTGATTCAAGGCAAGGGCCGCTTAAAAAGGAAGGTTATTAGTAAGTATATCTGGAAATGTTATTTTTATTATTTTTAATATTCAAGTTTATATTTAGATTGACATTATAGAACTTAATCAGCAGCAAATCTTATTCCGAAAATAAGAAGTTTATTAGATTAATATACGGACGTACAGGCAATTTCTTATAATACTATTTAAAGCATAAATTTATCCAGGTGCCTAAATAATCTATTGATAAGTATATACGATGGCAGTTAAGTTAAACATCATATAAGATAAAAAATATATAGAGAAGAAACTCCTTAGCATTGGATGAGTTTACCGTGCCCATCGGGTGGTAGTAAGAGAAGCTCGAAGTAAGATTTAAAATTCATATCACTCTCAAAATTTTGGTATAATTTATATTTGTTCAATTCCCTCAGTTACTTAAAATAGTGGAGAGTGAACCAATGCAATTCAACGTGGTATATTGAATTTGTCAGCAGCTAATGCCACTTTCAACCGGAAATCATGACATGGCATGTTGAGTAGCGAAACATAACGCCGCTTACTGCCTTAGGCACTAGAGCGGAGAAATGAAAAAAATATTTTAAATATAATCATTCCTCCCCAACCCGTGTATCCATGGTAATCAAACCCACAACAGTGGATTAGACGCTGGGCCTATAACGCAAAGATAGCGTTATTTAATTCTTTATTTTCAAATTAGTTTTTCATTTTAAGATATAAAAAGACAGAACTCATGTCAGTTACAATCATTGAAAATAACGGAAAAGCTTCGTGGGTGAGTAGATTGTATGCACAATGCGCATATATACAAAACGATTAGTGGTCCTAAGCTAATACTATATAATATTGGCCCTTTATTTAAAAAACTCGTATCAAACTTAAAACAAATCATAAAACTAGTTTCTTAGTCATATTTATGTAAAATAATGATTCTTTCTCATTTTACTGTGAAGTTGCTGTTTTTAATTAATTGATGCAATAGTTAGTGGTAATTATTATCAAAGCAATATTCTTCTCCATTTAGATACAAATTCAACAAAATCCATGATAAATATTTCAATAGAAAGACATCTCATATTAGACAAATTTGTTCTTAGTTAATTATATAGAAACCGTTTATTCAAATCAGAATAGTTAAAGGGTAAGGCTTCATGTGAGGTCTCCTAGAGCCAGGCTGATGTGTATTATGAATGTCAGGTGTTTATTTAATGAACTATTTTGCGCTGCTCTTTGTATTTTTGCATTTCATTAAATATTTCAAGCAGACCATCGTGAAGCAGTGGGACAGACTCCGATTGTATTCGCAATTGGTTGCCGGTTCGATTTCCACATCAAAATATTTAAGTTACTCGCATTCGCCTGCTCTGGCAAGACAAACACGGTGTTGAGTACCGCCATTCAACTTAAGCTTGCCAAAAGCCGGGATCGAACCAGAGACCTTCCGATTTTCAGTCTACCGCTCTCCCAACTAAGGTAGTGGATAAATATGGAAATCTCAATATTAACTAAGTATAAGTAAGTATAGAAATGGGTTTTTATAGAAGGTGCCCGATTCGCCTACAAAAAAAGAACTCGCAGAGTAATATTATTTATAATGTAATGTATACTATTAATTTAAATATCAATTTTAATTAGATAAATTAACGTTTAACACTTTTTCTGCATAGCGTGGTATTCTAAGAGAACCTAGTGTCAAGACACTCCGTACTCTATTTTATTTTATGTTTTCATTATTTCCTAAAGTTGCATATTTTTAAACAATTTTAATTTTTATTTCTGTACATTTAAAAACAAATTTTGTTCCAATACATTTATTTCAAAGTAGCTTAACTTCAACTTTACTTTCTAATGAATATATTCTTATGAAATCAAGCTTTATAAATACTAACTTTGGATAAGAAACTTTTTCAAAAATCCTTAAAAGCTATAGAAATGTATGAAAAAACAAATAAATATGAATTCGCAAAGTTTGTTTTGCAGAGTATTTTCCTGATACAAAAATACCATAATAATCCAATATCCGAGATAAAAACCAAATCCGAGCTACTCGAGTCCTCCTCCTCCATATAAGAGTGATGCGTCATTATTTTTATGCAAATGTTTGCCAAACGATGTTATCAAATAATAGTTACTGGATGAGAGGGAACAATTTTTGTTTTCGCAACCCCGTATACATTAAATCAAACCATTGTGGTGCAGTAGGGCAGCGCCTTACTATAAACGCGATTAGTTGTAAGTTCGATTACCACTTGGGAGACAATTCTTCATTATATTAAAATTATTTAAGTTTCTCCTCTCTGATAAGATAAAGCGCATACTATACACGTTAGGTCTCTAATACAGACGGAAAGCGTAGAACGGAGTGTCTTGACATAAGGTTTTCTGTGTTATGGGGAAATGGGCATGAAGCTGTAAGACGAAATTTTTTCAATATTTTTGCATTTTGTAACCTCGTAACAAATATTTTTAACATTTTTAAAAGTGTTATTCACACAATTAGAAAATTAGAAAACATTTTTAGAAAACGTATACAAGCTACAGTATTCAATCTCGCGCGTCTTGGTTCGCTATCGGTTCTACATCCGGTTAGGTCAAAATTCGTATGCGCTTTTCGCAATTTATTTTTGTTGTTAGCATCTTTTAAAAAAAATATACATTTTATTCAAATATTACTCGTGACAAAACTTACAAAACATCATTTAAAAAAATTGTACAATTTTCAATATTACTAGCCAAATCTTCTTCGTTTACAAAATCTCTCCAGTAATACAATTTATATTTTATACTTCTCGAAAACTTATATTTCATTAATTTTACAAACAATACTCTGTAGTGCACAGGCAGGTTTGCGTAGCAATATTTTTATTGAGGCTACAGCGAACGACCTACTTACTTTATTTGAGATATAATTAAGATAACCGAACTGAAATTATTCTGAATTAAATTTGTTATCTAAAGCAAAGCTTTGCTGAAAACAGTAGGGCATTATGCAGCTAGATCGATATATGCAAAGTTTTCAAGCTAGAGAAGACAAGCTAGAGCTGTTTCTATACGATATTTTATGGTTTTAAATGGAATGATTATTATTTTGTTATATAAAATAAGAATCACAAGCTTAAGATGTTAGCTGATTGATTATGTGCAATATATTGATATAACTTCCATTAAATGTGATTCCAAAAAAATGGAGTATCGTATTGGATTTGAAATATATCAAAACATTACTTAATTAATGATTTTATTATATTGTATGTGTCCATTGTGGCGCAGTGGGACAACGTTAGACTGTTTACGCGATTTCTTGTGGGTTCGATTCCCACTTAGAAGAGATTATAATTTAAATATTTTAATTTGTACGCTCTGGTACCTAAGACTAAGATAATAGAGTAGGTTCTCTCTCACTACCTTGCTAAGCGGGAAACTTCGTGAAAGAAGAAGGGAAAGATTTTACCGCTCTCAGAAGACAAAGCACTGCCTTGTGCTCCGCTAATCAACACGCAAAACGGAGGACGTAGTGTCTTAACACTAGTTTCTCTGTATCTCGGGAAAAAGCATGAAGCTAGAAGAAAGATTATTTTAAATTTAACACTTACTGAAAAATTATAATTACAATAAATATTGATAAATTTAAGGTCCAATGGCATCTGCTACAATCTATCTCAAAATAATCTCTAAGAAGACAGCTGGTAGCCGAGAGGCATGAGTATCTTAAAACGGAACAATAAAAAGTGTACTTATTGAAAGACATATTTGAAAACGTATAAAAAATTGAACGCAGCGGGACTTGAACCCGTGCCTCTTGAAAACCATTCACGAACCGTTGAACTGTTTTCTATTTGTTAAAAAAATGTTAAAAGTGTACTTATATTAGCACATTAAGGGTGTGATATATAGGAATTGCTTGTAAGTTTAATTTATCAAAGTCGCCTTTATTTTATGTAAATGATTGTTTCACTTAAATGAAATGATAAAACTTGGAAACGGTACGCGTTACATGGACGTATAAAAATAGGCCTATTTTTTACACCCTTTTGATAAGAGCTGCGTGCAGATTTAATTGAAATCTTTTTATTTTAAAGTGAAGGCATTACATCATGTGTGTTTGTGGGTATTTTTATTCTGAATAATGTGTGATTTATTTAACATAGGTCGCAAAGTTATGTGTAATAAAAAACGGTAATGTACTAAACGTGATAAAATAATGATTGTTATAAGCATATTGTTATATTAGAAAGAGGAACTATACTATTTTTTGCCTAGCAATTTCTCAGCAAGACTAGCGTCCGAAGAGGTTTCCCGAGGAAATAACTACATTTTTTGTATTAATCGCCAATTAAAATGTTGAACATCAGCGTTTTTTTATTTTTATACCCAGTGACCTAATTAAACTATGTCAAAATCAAGGATCTTATCAAGAGTAAATAATATTAATTACTATTAAAAACAAAATCTACAATTATGTAGGTTGCTAGGTAATATTATCGATTAGGTAAATAAAAAAATATATATAAATATTAAAACTATGAAAAAAGTATAATGATACTCAGCTATATGATAAAATTTTATGGTAGCTTGTTTTAAAACTAACATTCTAAACAATACCTGTATTTCAGTTATTTTAACTATGAGGAAATGTATTAAGTTTGTCAAAAACTTCAAACCACAAATGTCTTAAGACACAAGTAGTATTATGACGAAAAATTAATTATTTAAAATAAATTTAACCTTCTTAAGTTCAAGTAATATTACATAAGTAATGTAATATTTTACCATATAGGGAATACAATATATTGACATTGAAAGCCAATATATTTATTAAAACACACATTTAAATAATTGTTTTAATCATTAATAAATAAAAATATTAGTATAATACAAGTGCATTTTAATTTTACAATCATAGATTACAGAATTACTACATAATTTATTGAGCAGTTAATTGAACAAATATAAATAAGATTTTTACAGAAAAATAACGACAACATCTTGTTCTATTGCTTGGCCTTGCTTTCAAAATGTATTGCATATCTGAAAGTAAACATAAGTATTTAGTAATTTTACTTTATTAGTTTCATTCTAATATTCTTCTGCGGCATTACAATAACTACAATATATTATTTATTATCTATATGCTAATTAATATCCTTAAATATAGCTCCATAAGCTCAAAATATTATATTTACTCTCTTTATGCATCAATATATTATGTATCTTTTAGTCTATTATATCAATTTGTATATTATGTTAATATACAACATGTGTATATATATACAAATATATATATATACATATGTATATCTATACCACCCACTAACTTACTACTCCAAAAGTAAGTACCCAAAGGTTGTCAGAAGGTATAGTTAAATAGAGATAAGACCACCTTGTGTGCTTCACCATTGTTATTTTCTTTTTGTATGTATTTTATCTGTTCCTACTTTTGTGATGTATTTTATGTTATGTATATGTTGTACATACTTGTAATGTAGTTATCTTTAAAAAATATCTACTTAAGCTCGAAACATTTCTGGAATAATCAATAATAAAGTGATATAAAGTTTTGGTGTCTTCTTTTATGGCACAAGATGCTTGACATTTGTGTTGTGATAATACTGTGCCATTGCACAGCTTGTCTTGTAGTAGCTTCTACAAGACTTTGCTAACTTTCCGCGGCAGAAAAGGAAATTTATTAAGTCCTTATTGATTTTGTTATTTTAAGTCCTTTTAAATTTATTAAGTCCTCATTGATTTTGTTCCAGCAGCAGTTGTTGTTCAGTTATTATATACACAGTGTACACTTA
Source organism: Podotricha telesiphe (assembly GCA_038994665.1). Classification (NCBI taxonomy): domain Eukaryota; kingdom Metazoa; phylum Arthropoda; class Insecta; order Lepidoptera; family Nymphalidae; genus Podotricha; species Podotricha telesiphe. The sequence continues at coordinate 29,466 of JAOYRR010000286.1, read as the reverse complement.
AATTTATAACTTACCGTATATTTGGTAGGAAATCACTTTTTCATGTTGTAAATGACATTAAGGGTTGTAATCCCTCAAAAATTTACGTCATCTATATATAGCGCCATCAAACCCTCGTTTGGCCGTTGCTGATGATCAAATTTATTTGTGTTCCTCGAAACGCCATATATAAAAACTAAGCGTGTCATTTTATTATAGTTTTCATAAAAAAACGTATAAGTAATTTTAAGCTAAGTTACACTTTCGAAATTGGAAATCGCTAATTCTAAGCTGTCAAATGAGAGTACCAAAGTAAACGTCATAACGGATTTACGTAGTTCATTTAGTTCACATAATTTCCACGAGCTGTTTGACAGCAAGGCGCTACTGCATCTTTTGACAAAAGTTTCAAAAGACGAAAACACGTGAAATTGCAATTACCAATATTATTATAGCCAAGTTTAATAAAAAATAAGATACCCTACATAGTTGTCTATTTGATTAGTAGATACATTCTACTTTTTAAAATACAGATCTATTATTTTTAATCTCTTAATTCGATGGAAAATGGAAAACGGAGTGTCCAAACACTATATATGCTGGATAAAAATAAAAATAAAATTATATTTACGTTTAACAATTTTTAGAAATGATGCATATATTCGAACAGAATGGTAGAGCCAAAAAAGCTCAGTTGGGAGAGCGTTAGCCAGGTGATCTAAATGTCTCTGGTTCGAATCCGGGTTTCGGCATTTCGTATAACTTTTCACAAAGATTTTTTTTGTACGTTTTCTTTTATAACACTTGTGTAGATAGATAAGTAATTGTTCTGATTAGCATCGATTAAATGAAGAGTTTTGTACTTTACGTAAACTAATATTACTAAGTTTTTTATTTAAGTTTTTTATTTATACAAAATATACTATATCAAAATTATTATATTTAAAAAAGTTTTTTCCACATAATCATATCTTTGTTTCCAGCTGTGTGACTATGTAACACTGTACAGTGATCAAAACATCGGGTTATCGAAAATGTATCTTCGAATACCAGAATACGAGTATACATAAATAGTCTGGTTAATTAAAATAATAAATAAATATATGTATTTTATTTATTCTAATAAAACTTCATTCTTATAATATTAGTTTTTATATAAATTATTTTTAATAAGAAATCACTTTATATTATAAATTTATTTGAATATGCCACGCGGCCACCGCGTCACAGTTGGACAGTCAATGCAAACGCGTCAATGCAAACGCGATTGGTTGTGGGTACGCGATTTAATTATTTTTATTTTTCCGCTCTGGTGAACTAGTCGTGTCGTTGAACGCCACTCAACACCCAATGTCTCGAGTCTTGACACTAGGTTCTCTCTGACAGCCCTGTTATGCGGGAAAAAGAGGAAGCTGTAAAAAAAATAAGCCAACTAATGTGATTAATAAGTGCACGTGGGCGTCCACCTGTATGTAAATCTTTTTGGTTATTAAAAATTGGTTTCAGCTTTTTATTTATATTATTATTTATTACTTTATAATATGAATTTAATTAAAATGTTATCAGAACGTACAAAGTTCGCATAGTTAACGATTGAAAAGAACGTATCCGTTCCGTTTTCGGCTTTCCACCCGAATTTGAGACAGTGGAGGTATTCGTCGTACTTTGTCTTACCAGAACGACGTTATTCAAATTTTTTATTTAAATATGAACGTTCTTCCAGTATAGATTGAACCCACAAACATCGTGTTTACATTCAGACGCTAACCACTAGGCCACGATGGTCTAAGTAAGACTACCTTGTAAAAAATAAGCACATTTACCTGTTTATACAAACACGTGGCTCCATTTCATATTCTTTGGAGATAGACTTAACAAACACTGCGATGTTCTAATTAATTTATATTTTCAAGGTATTAATTAATTCTTGCAATGCCGCACCACAACATTGAAGAAATAAAATTGAGAGGACTAGAGTACCAGTTAAGTCTGAAAAACAATCAAATTATAAATAACTCGGGAGCATTAATTATTTTTATATCATTTTCATTTCTCTGCTCTAATGTCAAGAAAAAAGGTGATGGTCTAGATACTCCCTCTAGTAGTATACTAGAAAGCCTAGTGTCTAGACACTAGGCTTTCTTTGTCTGCCCTGCTAAGTGAGAAAAAATGTGAAGTTGTATATTAGAATATATTGTAGAAGTAGTAAATTGCTTTTACTTTAATTAATGATATGATAATTTAGCTTCTATTATTTTGTAAATTTTGCCCAGCGTCTTTGCATAGCCTTTTAAGCTGCGAAATCCTACGTTAACTAAAATCTTTTTTTAAAGCATTGGTGCTTATTGGTGCCCTCTTATTTGAATTGAGACCACAAACATTGCGCTATATAATGTTGACACCATGATAAAACTAATGTACTAGTTTGAGATAATTATTGTATCAAATGAAAGACAAGTGCCACCTCAGTTTACCTGTGACCACGGACTACTGTAAAGTGTTCGAAACGTCGGGTTCTAAAAATATATTTTCGAATACCAAAATTATACGCGATTAATCCAAAATACAACAAAAAAGTGATCTAATAAGAAAGTACCTTTATTTGTGTTTAGGACAGTAGAATAGTGGTTGTATTTTCCATATAAAAAATATTATCGCTTTCATTCAAAGAGTATGAATTATATGAAATGTAAATATATACGTTTGAGATTTCAATCTACAAAGGTTATGTTTTCCGACAGCTCAACAGTGCCGTCACAGTGCTATGTCATCAATCATTATAGGAAATACTGTCTGGGCATTTTTTTTGCTCAAGTCACGATTACTTATCGCATATGGAAGTAGCGAGTTTAAGTTATTATTATCGAAAATATTCTTAGTAAAAAATTAAATGAGTATATATATATATATAGTGTGTGATATACATATCATTTTCAATCAACACTTTTTTCGCGCATGGTAGTCAGAGTGAACCAAGTCAAAACGTTCGGTTCTCCAATTTCCGCCCAAATTGGAGACACTGCGTGTAGGCCGATTGGACTCAATACATTGTCTTACTAGAGTTGACTACTGATTGTAACTGGAGATTAAATAATATAATAATATAGAGATAGAAATAAAATGAAAATTAAATATAATATACTGAAAATAATGCATTAGCTAGTTCTTTCTAAGAGTGTCTACACCTTCTGTACGAGTATATTGGCGTATGATAAACTCAATAAGAGTAAATATAACTCCGTTTTTCACTTTCCGAATTTCCCGAATTCAAGACATTGCGTGTTGATTGGTGGAATACAGCGTCACGCTTTGTCTCATCACCAGAGCGAAGAAATAAAAATATTTTTTAATTAAAATCATACCTCCTAGTGGTGGTCGAACCCACAACCAATCGCGTTTACAGTTAAACACTATGCCATTGCGCCACCTTGGTTTCAATACAATTTACAGATATCCCCAACAAACTGTTAATACAAGTCTTCCGTCAATTTCCTGGCCCATAAATTTTATTTTGGTCAAGTTCGTCGATCTACTTTTGATACGGCTATAGCAATGAGAAGCAGGTGGCATTGATAATTTCGAAAACATTTTGAGTTTACTTTCAAGGAACATGCCCATATGTTATATAAATAAAATAATGTTACGTATTAAAATTAAAATAAATGACCTCTTTAGAATGTAAATTGCTGTTTTTTTAAAATAATAGCATGTAGGTCGAACAGATTACAAAAATGAATTATTATCATTTGGAGACTTGAAAGTTATATTGATTAACATATTTTTGGAAACATATAAAAGTTTTAAAGCAGCGGGAATTGAATCCGCGCTTCTTGGAAACCGTCCAACTCATGGCTTAGCAGGTTAGAGCGCTTGGACGGTTTGCTAAAGACAACGGGTGTAAATCCCGCTGCGTTCCAATTTTTATACGTTTTCTAAAAATATGTCTTTCAATTTCCTAAGTGTGTGAATGACACCTTAAAATGTTAATAAAGATATTGTTTAATTTTTTTAAATTATCATACCAAACATTTTATAATATTTAAGTAATTTTTTAAGATATAAGTGGATATTTTTACCCACATAATTATGCTCACCTAACCTAATTTACATAGGTAATAAATAACCTAAATTATATAATGTGATGAAACAAGGCGAATAAAACAAAAACTTCCGGCAAATGATTCGTTGTAAATATATATTTTTATTCAGAAATTAACATACCTTACAAGATTTGCTAACAATTTCTATCATCTTCTATTCAAATTCTATTTCAAATCTTTTTTTGTTTTCTTATATATAAGAAAACAAGAAAAGATTAAACATTAACATCGTGGAAATAAGTGTCTGAGAAGAATAATAAAAAAAAAGGCAAGCAGTTTGATACTGTTTCCCTCATCGCAAGTAGACATTGAGAGTCAAGACACTTCGTTCTCCGCTTTTCGCTTAAATTCGAGAGATTGTGTGTTGAGTGACGGAGCAAAACACTGGTACTTTGCGATCAAATTCGAAACATTATGTTTTATATAGCTGATTTATGCTAACACTAGCTGTGCCCCCGGCTTCATCCGCGTGGAATTTAAATATAAATATAGCCTAAGTTACTTCTTATTATATCAGCTATATCCCAGTGAAAGACCTGTGAGTCGGGCGAGCTGATGCGACGATGAGTCACAACAAACAGGCAGACAGAAAGGCAGACAGACAGACAAAACTTTTGGTATATACCGTGTATACATATATATGAATTTAGTAAAAAGCGGTTACCTTAATATTACAAATAGCCATTCCTATTTTATATAGATATATATACATATTACATTCATGTAATAATATAAAAAGCATCCCTCATTTCACAAAGCGCAAATTGATTCTTTCCAAATCATACATACTCCATTAGTCATGCTATAAAAATGAGCCAAGATCGTGTCAGTGATGAAAGGTCGCGATTGTCAGGAGGGACGGGTCGAGAAAGGTTGAATAATATTTTTATGCGGTGCTCATTTAGTAAGGTACCTATACTTGTATACGTATGTTAAAAATACCTTTTGGAATAGTATTTTTTTTATTAAAACATATATTTAGAAAACGTATACAAATTTGAGCGTAGCGGGATTTGAACCCGCGCCTCTTGAACACCGTTCAACGTTACTTGAACGGGTTTTCAATGTCCTAAATGTGTGAATAACTTTAAAACAAATTATAAAAAAATATTTTTTTTACTATTATTGCAATTAAGTCTTGAAGTTTATAATAACTGGAGAGGTTAGTTTTAATATTATGATGTGTACATAAATATTAATGTACCAACACTTTACATAAATTAACAGTGCAAGGCGAATGTTTTGATTTATTTTAATCACTAGATTTAAGCTTTATAATATTTATTTATTATATTATTTCATAATATAAACATAGTACTATGAAAATGTATTATTTTAAATCATTTAGGTAATTTTGATTTCAAGTCATTTATTTATATTATATAAATAACACTATTTCAACCAGCTCATATATATTATTACCGAGTTAATTTCGATTATAATTTGTTACATACCAAAGTCTAGTCCAATAATATACCTAATTAGTACCTATTATGTATATATATAAAACCTTCACAAATAGAACTATTTCAATCATAGCCGCAATTATAAGCTGCTACGAGCTAAGTAGCGCTACAATATTATTAACTGCATTTCGTTGAATATACGCGGGTAAATTTAACCTTTATTTGCTTAATTTATATATAAATTTCAGCGCTGGTAAAGAACTTTAGAAATGCATTTTCCACTTTAAAAATATCTGTTAAATCTTATAAGGTCCGTCACTTAAAGCGTAATTTTTGGAATTTGAGCGAAAAGTGGGGAAAGGAAGGAGAGGAGGAGGAGAACTAATGTCTAGACTAGACATTAAGTTCTCTATGACTAGCCTGGCAGCCTGGTTCTCTATCGCAAAAGCGTCAATCTGAAGCTGTTGAACATATAATATGTTATATATGTTTTCCATTTAGATTGATTATTATATTGAAAGGTGTCTACAATTCTCTAAGCTAACTTTAAAGAAATTATTTTGAATTGAAAAATTATTTTTTTAAAACAAAATTCGACTATTGAAGTACCCTTCATCTGTTGACTTAATGATTTCTAATAATTGCACAAGGATAAAATTATTAAAAAACTAATTTTATCCGCTAATATATAAGATACCATTACTAATATATGAGGCCATCGTGGCATAGTGCGACAGCGTCTGACTGTAAGCACGACGATTGTGGGTTCGATTCCCACACGAGTGAACAATTATATTTAAATTAATTTCATGTCTCTAGTTTGGTAGGACAAAATAGAGAAATGAAACTAATTTAAGTTACGGCGTTGAGTTCCGGCACTCAACATGCAAATCAGACAAGATTCTCTGCATACCGTACCATGATATGCGGGTTAAACCATGAAGCTGGAAATGAAAAAAATATTAGGATCTATTAATCGTAAATTAAACAAAAAATTATCGTAAATTAAAATATACGTTACTTTTGAAATATAAAGCAAAAAAACTTTAAACTTGCAAGACTAATGGTTATTTTATGTAATACTATTAAAAGAATTCCCGTTGAAAGTTGAGAAACAAACAACAACCTCCGCGGAAAGTTTCTCGAGAGATAATAAATGTAAACCTTTTAAAATATTCTTTATCACTATAGAATCGTGGATGAACCTGCAAGTAAGCCACTAATAAATATTATTATACTGTGTAAAAAGATTTTTATATATAATTTCGCATACTGTTTTAGCCTTTAGAAATATGTACGCCACTGTATAAAAAACTTGTTTAATTTGCATTAGAGATATCTACATTAAATTTGTAATGCAAATTTACGAAACAAGTATTTTTGACAAATACAAAAACACTTTATACAAAAAATAGAATATTAAGATGGAAAAATATTGTAAAAAATGCTTTCTTTAAGTAGCAGTAGCAACTTTGTATCATTTTTTACGAAAATTATGCAGACGGAGGTTTATTAATTAATTTCGCATGCATATGCAGGTTGTATAGGCCTTCTCCATATAAATTGTACATGCAGAAAGTCATATCAGTCATATAGTCAGTCAGTAAATTAAATTAAATTAAAACGGTATGAACTCATACCGTCATCTGAAAATTTTCCTCCATCTGAATATTTTTTGTAAAAACGATACAAATAGTTTTTTTTACTTAATTTTAAATGTTATTTTCCATTTCCTTAAAGTCGAGAACAGTGTCTACGAAATAAACAATTAAAATATATATTTTTTAAAATTGATAGTTTACCTACAGTACAATACATTTGTATCTATATATCGAAAACCCAAACACAAAAAATAAGGTTAATCCGTTAAAATTGAGCAATAAACGTTAATGAATCAACAGCTGGTGGTTTGGCAATGTTTATTTATTCGCAGCACAGATTTTATTTACTTCCGACTCGGACACCGGATTCCTCGCGGTCAAATAAAAATATAAATAAATCACAAGCTTGACAAAATATGCTTTTGTTACGGATAGGGGCAAGTTCGATGACCTGTCGTTTAGAGAGACGAAGCCTTTTATGGTTTCAGAAATATTAAATAAAGTTGTTTTTAATAAATATGGAGGTCATCGTGACGCAGTGGGATAACGAATGACTTAACCTGATGATTGTGGGTTTGGTTCTCACTAGGGTTATGAGAATATTTCAATTATTTTTATTTCCCTGATCACACAAGACAAAGCGCGGCGTTGAGTTCTACTACTTTAATCCGTAAAGTGGAGAACGGAGTGTCATGGCACTTGGTTCACTCTTTCTACTCTACGAGATGAAGCGCGAAGCTGAAAGAAGTGTTTTTAAAGACTACGATTTTTCTATACTTTAAGCATGAAACATTTAACAGTTTAGATTTGTAGTCACTGAGATACTGAATGTACCCAATTCATTATGTTATTTTTGTAGTCTTATGAAAACTATAAAAGCTTGGAGATTTTTATCTAAATTGTTACACACTACATTGCGCGCACACACACACAATACACATATACATACATATACACATACACACATATATACATAAACAAATATTAAATACTAAATTGTGTAGATACTTTGTTATGTTAAAATAAAGGCTAAAAATTAAATATTTAAGTTGTGATAACATAATTTCTACTTTATTTAAATCTTAACACAAACTTATTAATTTCCAAAAAGGAAACTTATTTACCAGAAAACAGAACAATTGTCCACTAAAAAGATAGAATTTGAAATGACAGAGCTTTTACATCAATCGGCGCCACTACACCTCGTAGGTCCATCGAGTGGGAATGGAACCGTCTACCATCACGTCTACAGATGCAGTCACACTGCATATATAAACATAAAGAAATAAAACTTCATTACAGTTAACACTCTTTACCGCTGTACTTATACTATAATAATAAAATAAAATTTGAGGAAACTTAGACGATTAGCACTTCAAAGTTTATGGTAACAGGGTAAAAAGACAACAAAGTGGACGACCAAAGTTTGTTACAGACATGACTTAGCTTGATATTAGGTAAGTAATACCTGTAGGTATCTGCTTCTTTTACTGCAAGTGTTTTTGTTTTTCTTAAATATTAAATAATATTGTTCTAATTTTCAATTCTTAATTTGCTTTTTTTTGGCTTAATTTGCCTTAAGGTTGCCTGGAAGAAGTCGGTACTTTAGCGATAAGGCCACCTAATCTTGTTGTATATTCTTTTGTTTTTTTTTCGCAGATTTTTATTTATTTAGCATATTTTCTGTTTTAATTTCTATTTGTGGATGTACAATAAAGAGTTTTATAATTTTCTGTTGAAAAAGTTCTCAGATTCAGAAGAAGCCGGTCCTTTGGAAGGCTTGCGTGGGGACACAGGTCCAACACGATGAAGCCCTTAGAGTATTTTACTGTGACGCATCATCCGGGATCCATCTCTGAGTAACCATAGGTAATTGCCCAGAGATGGTCACCGACAAATGCGTAGGAACTATGGAAAGTATGGAACACAAAGCTGGGGCTATAAAATGGAATTTGGATGGACTGAGTACTGGGCTATTGTATGAGACTACCGGACGTCCGTCTTTTCATCAGTCTCAGATTAAGGGGTTATTATTAATATAATATTGTGAATCAAAAAGCACCTTCAGCCTTATCGGAGGTAGATTTTTTTTTTTTTTTTTTTTTTTTTTTTTTTTTTTTTTTTTTTTTTTTTTTTTTTTTTTTTTTTTTTTTTTTTTTTTTTTTTTTTTTTTTTTTTTTTTTTTTTTTTTTTTTTTTTTTTTTTTTTTTTTTTTTTTTTTTTTTTTTTTTTTTTTTTTTTTTTTTTTTTTTTTTTTTTTTTTTTTTTTTTTTTTTTTTTTTTTTTTTTTTTTTTTTTTTTTTTTTTTTTTTTTTTTTTTTTTTTTTTTTTTTTTTTTTTTTTTTTTTTTTTTTTTTTTTTTTTTTTTTTTTTTTTTTTTTTTTTTTTTTTTTTTTTTTTTTTTTTTTTTTTTTTTTTTTTTTTTTTTTTTTTTTTTTTTTTTTTTTTTTTTTTTTTTTTTTTTTTTTTTTTTTTTTTTTTTTTCGAGTGAACAATTATATTTAAATTAATTTCATGTCTCTAGTTTGGTAGGACAAAATAGAGAAATGAAACTAATTTAAGTTACGGCGTTGAGTTCCGGCACTCAACATGCAAATCAGACAAGATTCTCTGCATACCGTACCATGATATGCGGGTTAAACCATGAAGCTGGAAATGAAAAAAATATTAGGATCTATTAATCGTAAATTAAACAAAAAATTATCGTAAATTAAAATATACGTTACTTTTGAAATATAAAGCAAAAAAACTTTAAACTTGCAAGACTAATGGTTATTTTATGTAATACTATTAAAAGAATTCCCGTTGAAAGTTTAGAAACAAACAACAACCTCCGCGGAAAGTTTCTCGAGAGATAATAAATGAAAACCTTTAAAAATATTCTTTATCACTATAGAATCGTGGATGAACCTGCAAGTAAGCCACTAATAAATATTATTATACTGTGTAAAAAGATTTTTATATATAATTTCGCATACTGTTTTAGCCTTTAGAAATATGTACGCCACTGTATAAAAAACTTGTTTAATTTTCATTAGAGATATCTACATAAAATTTGTAATGCAAATTTACGAAACAAGTATTTTTGACAAATACAAAAACACTTTATACAAAAAATAGAATATTAAGATGGAAAAATATTGTAAAAAATGCTTTCTTTAAGTAGCAGTAGCAACTTTGTATCATTTTTTACGAAAATTATGCAGACGGAGGTTTATTAATTAATTTCGCATGCATATGCAGGTTGTATAGGCCTTCTCCATATAAATTGTACATGCAGAAAGTCATATCAGTCATATAGACAGTCAGTAAATTAAATTAAATTAAAACGGTATGAACTCATACCGTCATCTGAAAATTTTCCTCCATCTGAATATTTTTTGTAAAAACGATACAAATAGTTTTTTTTACTTAATTTTAAATGTTATTTTCCATTTCCTTAAAGTTGAGAACAGTGTCTACGAAATAAACAATTAAAATATATATTTTTTAAAATTGATAGTTTACCTACAGTACAATACATTTGTATCTATATATCGAAAACCCAAACACAAAAAATAAGGTTAATCCGTTAAAATTGAGCAATAAACGTTAATGAATCAACAGCTGGTGGTGTGGCAATGTTTATTTATTCGCAGCACAGATTTTATTTACTTCCGACTCGGACACCGGATTCCTCGCGGTCAAATAAAAATATAAATAAATCACAAGCTTGACAAAATATGCTTTTGTTACGGATAGGGGCAAGTTCGATGACCTGTCGTTTAGAGAGACGAAGCCTTTTATGGTTTCAGAAATATTAAATAAATTTGTTTTTAATAAATATGGAGGTCATCGTGACGCAGTGGGATAACGAATGACTTAACCTGATGATTGTGGGTTTGGTTCTCACTAGGGTTATGAGAATATTTCAATTATTTTTATTTCCCTGATCACACAAGACAAAGCGCGGCGTTGAGTTCTACTACTTTAATCCGTAAAGCGGAGAACGGAGTGTCATGGCACTTGGTTCACTCTTTCTACTCTACGAGATGAAGCGCGAAGCTGAAAGAAGTGTTTTTAAAGACTACGATTTTTCTATACTTTAAGCATGAAACATTTAACAGTTTAGATTTGTAGTCACTGAGATACTGAATGTACCCAATTCATTATGTTATTTTTGTAGTCTTATGAAAACTATAAAAGTTTGGAGATTTTTATCTAAATTGTTACACACTACATTGCGCGCACACACACACAATACACATATACATACATATACACATACACACATTTATATACATAAACAAATATTAAATACTAAATTGTGTAGATACTTTGTTATGTTAAAATTAAGGCTAAAAATTAAATATTTAAGTTGTGATAACATAATTTCTACTTTATTTAAATCTTAACACAAACTTATTAATTTCCAAAAAGGAAACTTATTTACCAGAAAACAGAACAATTGTCCACTAAAAAGATGGAATTTGAAATGACAGAGCTTTTACATCAATCGGCGCCACTACACCTCGTAGGTCCATCGAGTGGGAATGGAACCGTCTACCATCACGTCTACAGATGCAGTCACACTGCATATATAAACATAAAGAAATAAAACTTCATTACAGTTAACACTCTTTACCGCTGTACTTATACTATAATAATAAAATAAAATTTGAGGAAACTTAGACGATTAGTACTTCAAAGTTTATGGTAACAGGGTAAAAAGACAACAAAGTCGACGACCAAAGTTTGTTACAGACATGACTTAGCTTGATATTAGGTAAGTAATACCTGTAGGTATCTGCTTCTTTTACTGCAAGTGTTTTTGTTTTTCTTAAATATTAAATAATATTGTTCTAATTTTCAATTCTTAATTTGCTTTTTTTTGGCTTAATTTGCCTTAAGGTTGCCTGGAAGAAGTCGGTACTTTAGCGATAAGGCCACCTAATCTTGTTGTATATTCTTTTGTTTTTTTTTCGCAGATTTTTATTTATTTAGCATATTTTCTGTTTTAATTTCTATTTGTGGATGTACAATAAAGAGTTTTATAATTTTCTGTTGAAAAAGTTCTCAGATTCAGGAGAAGCCGGTCCTTTGGAAGGCTTGCGTGGGGACACAGGTCCAACACGATGAAGCCCTTAGAGTATTTTACTGTGACGCATCATCCGGGATCCATCTCTGAGTAACCATAGGTAATTGCCCAGATATGGTCACCGACAAATGCGTAGGAACTATGGAAAGTATGGAACACAAAGCTGGGGCTATAAAATGGAATTTGGATGGACTGAGTACTGGGCTATTGTATGAGACTACCGGAAGTCCGTCTTTTCATCAGTCTCAGATTAAGGGGTTATTATTAATATAATATTGTGAATCAAAAAGCACCTTCAGCCTTATCGGAGGTAGATAGAGAAAACCTAGTGTGAAGACACTCCGTTCTTCGTCTTCCGCCTGAATTTCAGACATTGCGGGTCGAGTGGCGAATCTCAAGTTTTATTAATCTAATAAAGTCCATCGTGGCACAGAGGAGAGAGACTACAAATGCGATTGCTTGAGGGTTCGTTCCCCACTCGAAAAAAATGTCTGCTCTGGCGTTGCGTTGAGTTTGGACTCTCAACACGCCATGTCTCGTAAAATGGAGAACGGAGCGTTTTGACACTAGCTTCTCTGATAGAGCGTTTTGACACTAGCTTCGCTGACAGTTGTCAGCCCACAAAGCTATGCGGGAAAATTGTGAAGCTGCAAGAACAAAAAATAATCTAATATAAATCAAACTAGTGTTAAGATATAAGCGACGTATAAGTTATTGTAAGTGCCCACATAATAAATAGTTGCCAAACGAACTGTAGATAAAATGACAAGATAGCCAGGGCATTACTCTCTTCAGGGCATGACAAGTGAGAGAAATCGTTTGTTCTGCCAACAACTCAATACGACAAAAGAAATTGGGTATTAGTCACGGTTCCACATCTCACTTTCAAAGCGACGTAAAAGATAAGGACCTAAAAAAAAACCTTTACAATGTTGCCGGAAAATCGCAAAATCAGGAAAAAAAAACACCATTTTACTACATAAGTAACCACAAAAGGAAAATGTAAATACAAGTCATGAATCTTAAAAGGATGTAGCGAAAATAAATTTATCGCACTGATAACAATTGAAATTTTGTATTATTTTAATGCGCGCATCTCTCTTTAGTAACGTCATCTAACTTTACTCAATACTGTGACATGTGACTATTGTAAGAAGACTCTCGTATAGATTATGAATTTGTAAAACAATATAATCAAATACTGTGTTATGTAGACAACTGAAACAGTTTTTCTATGTAAATTAAATTTTATTCCAGCTTCACGCTTCATCCAGCACGACAGAGAAAACTCGGTGTCATTACACTCCGTCTGTATTATTAGTTTATATGTTAAAATAGTTTTTGAAAAAAAAATACGAGTATTTAATGTTGCAATTAACCAGTTATCGTTTAACTAAGAGGTTATTTTTCACGTCTTATGATTTTAGTTGGTAAGTTGATGTTGATAAATCACTTTATTCTTTACTCTCCGCCCGTTCAAGGAAAAAGGGAATTGGGACTATGAAAACCTAACCAGATCTAATAAGTATGTTTCTATATATGTCTTTTTTTTAATAATTAATATATATAAATATTAAAAAGCATTTGTAAATATATATAAATATTAAAATGCATTTTTTTTAAAAAACGAAAAAAATTTACAACGCAGCAGGATTTGACTCCACACCGCATTGAAACCGTTCAAGCGCTCTGACCGCTAAGCCATCCAGCTACGTCAATTCTTTAAAAATTCATCTCTATAGAGGGATTATTCTAATATAATAAAATTTTAAATTTTAACAATTGTGTATCATCAATATGTCAGCGTAGTTTAATACGTCACAATAAGCAGTTGTAATCGATTTTACCTAAATATATGAAGCTTTTGTTGGGCAATGAACTTAGTGAGGGAGTTGAATGACAGCTTGTGAATGACAGGAGGGAAAATAGATATCAGCTGCGCCATGTGTCAATGCTCTTTTTTTGTATATAACAGGGGTTTCTTATAAGAAACTCCTTGCTAAACTTCTGAAAATGATAGCGTGTGAATGATAGTATGAGTTGAAAGTTTCATAAAAATGATTGGTTGAAGCTTTCATCTATTTGCCTTATAACTTGAAAAGTGCGAGATTATTGACTTCTCTTAGGGGATACAAAATAATTATATTACTAATATTGAGGCCATTAGCCTGTAGCCTGGCTATTGTGCATTTTTTTGTAAATTGTACGTGATGAAAAATTTATAAACAACCATACTAAAGCGCAGCTTTGAGTTCCTGCTGGACGAAAATTAGCGTATATTTATCAGAATACAGTTGTTTTTTGACCTGTTAAAACAAAGTACGGTTTTAAAATACGAAAACATACTAAACCAATATAAAATAATTGTCTAATTTTTTTGTTACATTACTTTTTCCCTATAGTCAAATGAAAATATTTATTTTAAATAAAAGCAATGTATCATTATAATTATATTTCGTAGGTTTCACGGGAACGTATTAACTAAAATCGTGTTTGAGTGTCAAAGTGTCAAGGTGGCGACAAATGAAAATGTGGAATCTAGCTGCGCCATGTGGTTATTAGGGTAATAAAGTTATTTTCAAATTCTACTATGTATGTGTCAATTTTTTTTTCTTTCAATAGATGACTATGCAAATATAAATCCAAGGTGTAAATTGCAGTTTCAAATGGATGATATTTTTTAAAGTACTGTCGTATTATTGCTTCCCGCTTTTTGCCGTATAGGCGGGTACAGAGAGTGTGTTCACTCCGTTCTCCAGTTTCAGACAGGAATCGAGACATTGCGTATTGAGTGGCGGATCTCAAGGCCGTGTCTCCGTTTTTCCAGAGCTGAGAAATGAAAATAATTTAAATATTTCTCCATGTGGGTCGATTTCATAAACAATCGCGTTTATAGAATATAAAACAAACGTTGTTTTTTGTAAAATTTATTTACATTATTTTATTGAAGTTAATTATTTTTTGTTACAACTTATTTAACAAGCCTTGTACTTCTGTATACGTATATTTTGCTTAGATAAATAAAACTAGAGTAGGTTTTACCAGTAATTTACATATCAATCAGAACAATAATCATTTATTTATTTTTCATTGTAACTAAAACCACAATAGTCATCATATTACAAATTCAAATATGGAAAAAGACATTTAGAAAACGTATAAAAATTTGAACGCAGCGGGATATGAACCCGCGCCTCTTGAAAACCGTTCAAGCGCTCTGACCGCTAAGCCATGCATTCTACATCCAGCTACGTCGAAATTCTTATACGATTATTACAACTTATATTTGTCGTTAGCATCTCTGTAGAGAGATTTTTACAAATTTCTTCTATCCAAAGATTATTCTATGAATAATTGTTTGACAAGAGAGAATGCTATTTATTAAATATTTATTTAACATGTTTTAAAGTGTTATTTGCATACTTAGGTACTTGATTGAGTTCCAATTTTTGTACGTTTTCTAAATATGTTTTTTTCAATTTCCTAAGTGTTTTCAATTTCAAATATATTGTGAATCTTTTGACAGACAGTCGGACGTGTGAACAGATGTGGAACGTATCAAAATTTACCTATATAAAAACACTATTTTACTCAAACTCATATATCTTAAATGCAAAGCTATATCAGTACTAAAAGGATTAACCTTAAATCATTTAAATTAACTGCTGGAAAATACCTGTTTCAACATATTTAATTGTCCAGCTCACGGTTATCAACCGGAAGCATTATCCACAAAAGCAATTTCGAAGTCGGGAGGCGGTTATAATCGCGGACAACCAGGTTTTATGGGCGTTAATTCTAAGTAATGAGACTTATAGCACCTCCAGGCTTTGAAAAGAAAATTATTTCCAGAAATGCTTCGACCCTCATAATGACGTCATTTGGCTCTATCATTTCCATCTATAGGAGTTGTCATTGCTGTCTATTCTGTATAATAATACGCTAAATAGAGCTCCTGATGTTGTTAGTAATAATAGCGAATGATATGATAATTGTCTAACTGTGTTCATATTATTATATGTATGTAAATAAATACTTATAGAGGCTATCGTGGCGCAGTGTGACAGCGACTGACTGTGTGGGTTCGATGCCCACTCGTTGGTATGGTAATATAAAATTATTAAATTTTTTCCGCTCTAATGATAAGACAAAGCTTGGTGTTGAGTTCCACCACTCAACGCAATGTCCTGGATTCGGATGGAGAGTGAAAAACGGAGTGTCTTAACACTAGGTTATTGTTACTCTTATTGACTTTATCATACGCCAATATACAAAAGTTGTACATACTCTTACATAGAACTAGCTAATGCTTTATTTTCAGTATATTTAATTTTAATTTTATTTATATATTATTTAATCGTATTATTATCCAGTTACAATTATATTAATGTAATAAAATAATAATAAAAAACAAATTAAAACTTCAATCTTCGAAAACGATAGGATACTGAGATGCCATCGTCTTATAAGGTTAATGCAACCAGTTAATATACAACTTAAGTTTACATTATTAGCACACTAGGGACCCGCCCGCGAGAACTGTATCTTTTACCTAATTTTCTAACTAAAAATATGAGAGAGAAATGTAGCATTTGTTCATCCCTAGACCCTCATGTATGTCTATATAAACTTTCGTCACAATAAGTCCTGCTGTGATGGCATCATAGATAGACAGACAGACTTACTTTTGCATTATAGTACAACTGATTGAGATGAAAATTTATACAGAGATACGAGATCCAGGGCCTAGAGATGATCATAGGTTCTTTTTTCCTCCCTTTTTTTAGTTTGTCCAGGAATTTCATTGTTATGTAATAATGTCATAAGGTACAACTACTAATAATACGAAACAACTAATCACGCGAGCGAAGCCGCGAGCGGGTCGCTAGTATAAAATAAAAGGACTGCTTGTATTGTACACGTAAGTTAAACATAAAGCTGTATTAAAATTTAAGGTGAAAACTGGATTTATTTGTTAACAATAAACAGTTCCTTTTACATCGAAGCTATAATCCTGTGTATGAGCAAACAATAATTAAAACTTGATAATAAAATATGTTTGACTATTGAAAAGGAAGGTTTTAAGGAAAAATCGCCTTTATATTCAGTTCAACAGAGTTCACAATAAGAAAGTGGTATAATTTAATTTTACGCCACAATTACGTAT
Organism: Podotricha telesiphe; assembly: GCA_038994665.1. Lineage (NCBI taxonomy): Eukaryota > Metazoa > Arthropoda > Insecta > Lepidoptera > Nymphalidae > Podotricha > Podotricha telesiphe. Next base: position 12,136 of record JAOYRR010000286.1, on the reverse strand, counting down.
TCTAGAGAGGCGTTTGGAAGGTTGGACATTACAACTGCCTTGCGGAAAGCGATATTGGTTCGGACAAAGAACATTAAAGCTGAGGTAAGTTACGTCCTACACGAGTTCCAGATTTGATGCAATATTAAATTTTGAATTTATGAAAATATATCAAGCAAGTAATATGGAGAATTATATTTTGAAATATACCTGCATATAATAAAAATATAATGGTCACTGTCTGTACATGGAGGATATATGAAATAAAATAATCAGGGGCATTTATTAATATAATAGAACCTAAAACAAAGATTTTTTATTTTCTTATCTGTTTGTCTGTTTATCTGTTTATTTGTGCATGCTAACCTGAGATACAGTTAAACCGATTTAAATGCAATTTTGAATTGTTGATTGGCGGAGTTTAAGTCCCCGCTTTGTCTTGGGTACCAGAGTGTTCAAATTCAAACTAATCAATATAATTTATATATAAATCATGCCCGCAAGTGGGAATCGAGCCCACAACCAATCGTGTTGACACCACGACAGCCTCAAAATTATGAATCAATATTACAATACCCATTTAATATTAATACCTATATAATAATGTTTGAATTGTAACAATATAGTTATTTTAATACGGATATGTTAAATGTACGTCAATCTATTAATATTAAAATAACGAGCTACGAGTGTTTGTAACATATAGAGTGTTTGTAGCATCGACATGCAGATTAAGTTAGGAGCCAAGCTTACAAGCAAGATAACGTATCGTACTTGGGTATTTAGCTTAGCTTAAGCCAGACAAAATAGATTTCTTATTACATAATCAACTCTAATAAGTTTATGTAATAACGGATGCAATATGTAAAATATGAAGTGAACAATAGTATATCGTGGCACAGTGTAATAATGTGTTACTGTTTACACGAGGGTCGTGGGTTCGATTCGCACTCGGCGAAATTATTACATTAAATATACTTTCATTTCTTCGCTTTGGTAACTTAGACAAAGCTTGGCGTTCAGGTCCGCCACTTAACACGCGATATCTTGGATTCGGGCGGGAAGTTGAGAAAGGAGTGACTTGACACTTGACAGGTTCTCTCTAACCTCTGCTCTATTCTCTGGTATACGGATTATAGAGTGAAGCTATAACAAAATAGAATAGTGAACCAAAATATATTTTTAGTCTTTGATTTCCATTGCTCATCTAGAAATAGTTTATTAAATTTCTATACATATATGCAATATGTTTGTTATGATAACGGTATTGGTGCTGAGCTGAGCTATTTTTTATATAAGTATGTATGTAATTTTTTCTTTTTTTATTATTTATGCGGATCTCCAAAGGTTATACATATTTCTTTACATTGACACATTCAATAAGTTCTTTGATTTTCACGATTATTACACATTTTGAAATGAAACTATTTTAATCGGATTAATCGCGTATAATTTTGGTATTCGATCATACACATGGTCTACCTGTGACCACGGACTACTATAAAGTGTTCGAAACGTCAGGTTCTAAAAAGTATTAACGAATACCAAAATTATACTCGATTAATCCGGTTAAAATAGTTTCGTTTCAAAATCAACACATTTTCTTACTGTACTTAGGTAACTATATAAAACTAATTATATAAGAACACATCATCCGCAAATTATAACAGTATATAAATATATTACTCTCTAATGAATCTATATCTATATGACAATCGTAATAATTAAAACCAAATTAATGGACTGAACCTCATATAATAGGTGTTCAAGAAAATACACAACAATACACATTGTTTACGATAGACTCTCTGTCTTCATGAAAAAATGTAACCTCGTTTTTATATAATTGACGTGATACTTTATAGTTTATAAACCTAAATAAGCCCTGTTACATATATGTATGTAACATTTGAAAAGGCTTATGTAAACCTTTTCAAATATTAATGGATTTGCATTTGATATTCGTAACTTTGGACCACTGAACTCCATTAATAGTTCACAAAAGAACAACAAAATGTATTTTTTATTTACTTGTCAAGTTACAGTTTCAGTTCTAAAATTCCCATCGCCACCGAAGGCGTTAATGGCGCCGTCAATTTTAACATGGCACTCACACTTTGTCTTGGCAACGCGCCCATAGATAGCTTATTATATTATATTTTTCGCAAACCCAGTGCTTTTGGATAAATTATTTACTACTTTATTCGTATTTTTTAATAACTGATTAAAAATGTTACATACTGGTTGTACAAAGTTGCAGTCGATTTTTTCTTCCCCGTTTGACTACATTACATCACTTGTCTTTTTTTCTTTTTGCCTGTATTATAAATCAATATTTATTAATTTCTAATTAGGTTAACTCACTTGATGCATATTCAACTAATAACAAATATAAGCGTAAATCTCCGTTCCTCAAACAATTATCACAGAATAGAATTAGATAATGTAAAATTAAATACAGTTGTCTTAATAACTATTACTTTTACGGTATATTTTTTACAGGAATGTCTTATTTTTTATAAAACTTGGGTACATCAAGTTATAATTATAATTATATTATATAAAAACACAGACAGAAATAAAAAAACATCCTAAAATAGATGTTCAAACATTTGAAAAATGTTTTCGATACAATTGTCATGAAATGTCTAGCAATTAATTGTAAACGCTGTAGACAATTCCTTTATATATTTTAGGGCTTATAGGGCAGTTTAGGTAAAATGTCCACGGGGATTTACGGAAGACAGTTCCTGTGGTCTCGGTCTCGGTTTCGGTACTCGATCCAGAAGGAGCATCGTGAGGTTGTAGTGATGAAAAAAAGGATATAGTGTCAAGACTCACTTAGCTATCGGACATTGCATGTTGACTAGCTAAATTTGAAAGACATGATTTGTCTCAACAGAGACGAGAAATGGAAGTAATTATAATATAATCATTCTCCCAGAGTGGGAATCGAATCCAGAACCAATTGAGCTTACAAATACTGTGCAACAGTATCGCCGTGGCCTTCACAATGTCCTGTACTAATTTATTTTATATTAAAATCCTAGATACTACATGTAGTATCTGGTCTAAAACAAAAAGTAGATCACCCAACACCTATTTATAAATGAAAAGAAGAACACAAAACTATATTAACCATTAATTGCATACTTACAAAAGTATGTAAATCCTAAAAAAAAATATTAATTTTGAAACATTTCATTGAGCTCAAACAATTTTACGATCAAATGTGAATTGCCAAACATTATTTGGGTTTTCAACTTTTCAATACGTACAAACGTTCGATATTGTAACTGCACTGTACTGGGTTTTAAAGTCAGGTAATGATACCAATCCCAGCGGGATAGTACGGTCGGTGAAAAAGTTACAAGCTTATAGCAGAAACGATATCGGTACGTATATTTCAATATATATTTTTTTCCACAAAACATTGCCTAGTTTTTTTTTGATTGTATATTGTTTATGCTGTTATGATTTTAACTACCGGTGAAATATATTTACTGTATATATATCAATTATTGTCATTTCTCCGTTCAAGTAAGACAAATATACAACACACAATGTCTCGATTTCAAGCGGAAAGTGGAGAATAGAGCTAGACATTAGATCTCTCTGTTTGCCTGGAAATGAGGGAAAATGCGTGAAATTGTTATACAGAGTTTTATATTTATATTATATAAAGAAACATATAAAATATTATTTAACATATTACGTTCAATTGTGAATTTACAAAAACACTTTGTAATATTAAACATTAGTAAGTAAATAGGTAAATGCTGAACGCATCATAGCTGGCACATGATAAAATTACAGAACGCAGGTGACTAAGCAGACCACACTATGGCGGTACTCTACTCCTGTAATATCGATATTTAGTACCCAGGAAACTTGTTTAGTTCTCTGAGTAATATTCAAGTAATACGGGACAGAGACGATCTAGCGTTAAAATTCTCTGTTCTCCAGTTTCCACTCTATATTGAGACATTTCGTGTTTAGTGGCGGCTCATCTTACTAAATCGATAAAATAAATATGATTTAAATATCCTCCGTGACACATTGAAGCAATAACCACTGTGTGTCACACAATCAAGATTTACTTCAGAAAAAAAAGTCACTTCAGAAGTAATGAGTCAAGATTCACTTCGGAAAAAATAAATTTATAATGAACAAAATAAAAATGTTACTGCGTATTCATTATTTTCTTCACAAATTACAACTTTTCTATAACTTGACTTGTATCTATGTATCTGTCGATATAAAAAAGTCTTTCAACATTATTTTGATACACATCTAGCAATCCATTTTTTTAAATTTGCGTAACCGGATCCAATGACAATTCTTTATACAATGAAAATTATGTCTTTTCTAGGATACCCAGAGTACTGGGAAAACACATATTGCAGGACTCCAGCCAGCACGCACGCCGCCTCACCGAACTTGGTCTGGTCTTGGTCTGGCCATCACCCTCGGCGCCCGTCGCAGCACGGTGACGTTTTACCTATCCAGGGCGTGTATGGGCATACAGGGGCACCATATATGGCCATTGAACTTACCACTCCGATGTACAGCCTACGGCTCGAGGCGCTGAAAGGAGAAGAAGGCCGCCGCTATCTTGAAAAATTTTGGGGCCATGGTAGAGAAATTACCCTGAAAATTCCACCTCCCGTCCAAAACAAGTCCGAGGTATTTGATGCTCCGGGTGACATCGATACGAACACCGACGATGTGGGCGTCGGAAGAAGGGCCCTTCCGCGGAGCATGTTAAGGGCAACCTCTAGGCCCATTCGTCGAATCCGCCCGATGATTTGGGCAACCCCTGCCGTCTCGAACACAGCGGCCTAGCGATAAGTCTTCTGCTGCGCCAACCAACCAATACCAACGTATCATTGGCGTAGCTGAAGGAGCGGACCTAGCACTGAACCCTGTGGAACACCGTACAACACCTCCCAATAGCTCCAGCCGGTGTTCCCTGGAAAGGTTACAGACCTCCCGGAGAGGTTAGCCCAATAACGCGGCGCCGGTATATAGGTACACGATATAAAACTGGTGCAATGCTCTCATTACCTGTCCAACTTGGAATAAATAAACAAATATATATTATTAACTAAATTAAAACTAAGTAATTGTAACTAAAACAACTTTCTAAAATTTCCTTTTGGTCATTCGTCTTTATTGAATTTGATAGATTTCCAACAAAACATAGAAGGATATTCAAAGGAATCTTATTTGATACATTTTCATCTACTTATTATTTTTTGTTTCTTCAGAAAGATAACATTCAGACTGAAATTAATGTTTAGTTAAATAAATCCCATTGTATAATACATGAAAATGTCACTAGTAGTGTTATATAAATCAAAAATATTACAAAATATATAGCGTAACATGAAATACACCAGATTTTATCAGTTACAGTTAAAGTCAAGCGTTTAGTTTCAATTTAGGCCTGGCTTAGCGCAATATATCAAGATGGCGCCGTCCAGTGATTTATGAATGAGGCAAGTATGAAAAATTTTAAAAATTATTTATATTCCCTTTTTTGTTCTTCAACAAAGAAAAAGGCTTTACAGTTATCTCCAAGCGTTCTCTTTTATTTAATGGTGAAGTACCGAAACTCGGCTAATATACCGGCTTCTGTTAACGAGCCCTTTCGTTAACCCAAAAGTTGTATATATCTTTGGTAGTGTTTGACGAAAGGATGAAAACAAAATTTAACTTTTTCAAATATGTATGAACGGATGGGTCAATAGAACTTACTTTAATCAATCGTCCATTTAAAAACGTAAGCACTGAAGGGATATTTGTAGTTAATGGAATGAAAATAAACAGGTTATTAAAAAGCATATTTATTTTATTGATTGCCTTCGAGATGCGCTGACTAAACAGTTTCAGAAAAAATATTGTATTTAAGATTGAAGTTTCAGTAGAATTAAATCTCTGAAAGAACAACTCTGAAAGTTGAATCTGATTTATGCAAATATCTTCGTCAAAGGAACTATTTGTATATCTAGATTAATCTCTAGATTTTAGTTATCGTTTATTGAGCAATGCAAAAACAAGTATAGATTCTTTTGAAAGAGGTTATTGGTTCCCGGGGCAGAAAACTTGGCTTCAAATTTCTTTTTATTTCTATCCAAAACATTTCAAGAACTTTCGAAGTTAACCTCAGAAGGCAGACTCATACTTCACTTAACCAGGCAACTTTAAAATCTACATATAGTTTAAGTACTTATAGATGCTTTGCCTAGATTTTAGATCTGTGGTAATTTTAAATCAGATCGCAAGAAGTGAGTTAAAACAGTGCATTATGCCCGCTCATTTTGGTATTTCCTATCTATTTGGTTGCCTGGAGATATCTTTTATTGATAAGACCGCCTTTGTGTATTTTATGTATAAAAAATGTTGTGCGCAAAAAATACTTTTTATCTTATCTTATAGTGTTGCCTGATCTTCATCTTACAACGATTGATTGACATATATATACAAGCTAAATTATAAAAGCGTATTAAAAAGTTATTTTATAACTTTTGTAAATCGAGAATCTGAAACTTCCAAACCAAAATTTAATTAACAGTTAATTAACTTATCCATCCATGTCTCTATAGGTCAAAATTGGACTTGATTGTTTTGTCATAGCTATCTTATAAACTTGGTTAGTCTAAACTTTGAATACGCCAATTTATGTATGAATGGCACTCGTGTCAGATACATACCTATGTATATATAATATACAGTATTGAATGAGGGATTGGAGGACCGAATTCCGTCCATTATCACTAGTATTTAATGATGATTAATCGTGAATACTAGGTAATTAGTTTAATCTAACTCGTTATAGCGGGCCTTAACGTAATATGAATTTGTAATAGGTTATTTTATGGAATTATAATATTTCTATAGAAGGGTATGCGGAGAGAACCTAGTGACAAGTCACTCCGTTTTCTGCCTTCCACCCGAATTGGAGCGGAAATTAACGACCAGATATAAAATGTGAACAAAACATTGAAAATGTTAAAATGTGTAATTTTCTTACTAATGGTCGTGTATGTATTTATATGTATCTATTTGTTTTACTTCATTTTTATTTTTTGTTCCACTATAATAAACAAAAGATATACACACACATATTTTAATTTTCATCGAAAATTTAACTTAAGCAACAAATTGGTAAATTACCGTTTTTCTTTACCTTAATCTTCCTTATTTTAAAAGTTTAATTGGAAGCAGTATGATCATAAAAACCGTCTTCCGTTGGCTAACAAATGTTTTATTAAAAAGATTGTAAATCTTTGTTATACGTTATATTATTTATATTACCTTATTTAAGGTTTATTATTTAAGGTAACGTCGTACGAATAACGATGTTACGTTAAATAATTCTAAGGTTAAAAAACGCATAAAGCAAATATGTTCCGAGGGGTGTTCCTCCAGTATCATCGATACTGTGTTCTCGAAGGTCAGGTCTCCCCCTGCTTCTTTTTCCTTCATATATATATTTATTATCATTCTTTCGTCACTCATCCCCTCGACATGCAAACCACCTGACACAATAGAACAGTACTGACACTTTTATATTACCTTTCAAATTAACAATACAAAAGTTATTATTAAAATATTGTATTTAAAAAAAGAAGATTTAAATGTTGCTTCTAAATTATATTTATTGTACAATTTAAACTCGAAACAGCACAAAAAGCTTTTCTAATTAAAAGCGTTATATACTAACTTTGTCTAAGTCATTTATCACATTCATTATTGTGTTAAGCTCTGCATAATCGCACTCCTTTATGGAATTTCCTTGTGTCATGTCAAAGGGTATGCAGGGCTTCATGAGTCGATATCATAATTAATATTCTAACAATGTATTATAGTGTATAATGATTCGGCTTAATAGATGTTATGTTATAATAATACCTATATTAGTGACTTGTCGTTTCACTTTGATCGAAATTTCAAATCAAAATTAAAATGGGTTGTTACCAACGAAATGTGTTTTTAAATTTTAACCTAGTTTGTGTATTGTAAATTAACTTGGAAGTATATAAATATGAAAGTGTTTCATAATATTTCATCTTTAGCTGAGACCACTGTAGTTAAGCGAAGACCGTATCTTACTGTAGTCTTCTCCCTCATCTCAACGCAAGGACCACTGCACTTGTGAACGAAAGTGGGTTCTTTTATTACACACTAAAAAGAAAACATTAAATATTAACTAAGTGCTGACTGTATACGATATGATTGTGGGTTCGATTCTCACTCAGAGCAATAATTATATTTAAACTGTTTTTATTTGATCCGGTGCCACGACAAAACGCGGCGTTGAGTTCTGCCATTCAACACGCAATGTATCGGATTCCGGCGGAAGATGGAGAATAGAGTGATGGAGACTAGGTTCTCTCTGGCTACCCTGTTATGCGACAAAATCGCGAAGCTACACATCAGCGAAGCAATTTACTTCTAAACAAAACCTTTCAGTTCGACAACATTTTACATATTGTTTCACTCATGAATAAGTAATATAAGATACGATTTGAGTTTATGACTGCGTGCGCCTTTACAAAACATATTTCAATATAGTGTCGCAATGCGTCGTTTTGTTGTATTTGCTGCAACATTTGTTTTCTATAATTATGAGCGAAGACGTTTATATAAATGAAAATAATAAATTACGAGTTATTATTCATATAATTATTTATTTTACAGCTATATATCTCTCTGCCGTATGTCAAAACACTCCGTTCTCCAATTTCCATCCCAATTCATGACATACAGACATACATGACCGATATTTTAGATTATGAGTAACTAGTAAGTAGGAGTTATTGCCTCTTAAACAATGTTCGTATACTGTTAATTTCAAATCTTAAAAAAAAAAACTTCCATCAAGTCATAAAATTTCCAGCCATTGTGGCACAGTGGCACATTGCCTGACTGTAAACGTGATTGATTATGGATTCGGTTCCCACTCGTAGGAATAATTATATTTAAATTATTATCATTTCTCTGTTCTGTTATAGGATTTGTAATTTGATTCGGAGATGAATTGAATGGAGAACGGAGTGTCTAGGCACTAAGTACTAATTTTTTTCCAAATTTTCAAAATCTTAATGTTTCTTACTGCTCACAAAGATGCAACCATCGATCTTCTCAGAATTTTCAATATTCTAGGTTTTTATCTAAATTAAAACGTTGAACTTAACCTAAAGGATTTATTATTAAAAAAAAAAAGATTTGTGCAATAATTTTAATGTAAATCCATGTACCACATAAAAATTTATCTGTACATTATTATTTTTAATTAGGTACTTACAAATAACAACCAATTCGGAGGTCAGTCATTTAAAAAATAAATCAAATCAACTACTCTATTATATTACATATTTGATATTAATTTCCTATCTCTCCTTTCATATAATTACATATTTATAATTTACTATTGCACATTGTAAATTTTAATGTAAATGTCATACATTCATACATTTGTATGAACCATTATGCTCAGTGCTAGCGGTTGGTGTAATTAATAATAGTACAGAATTTGAAAACACGTATAACATAACATAAGTTATACAAGGCAAAATATAAAAAGAAGCTAGTGAAGGAAAGTCGTCGCGATGGTTGTGGGTTCGATGGCCACTCGGTGACATGTTTATATTAAATAAGACACAATTTGGCGTTAAGTTGTGCCATTTATCACGCACTGTCTCGAATTCAGGCAAATAGGAGAAATCATAGAGTCTAGGCACTATAATCTCTCTGACTACCCTACGCCATATGGGATAAAACTAGCTTTTTATAAAATTCAATGCATGCCAAAACAAATCTTTCACGCCCGGCTATAATGCGTAAAAAAGGAAAAATTGAAACATAAAAATCTCCAATTGATACTTCTTTAAGTAGGTTGTGATTTCTTGGGTGATACGATTTTGTGGCGACGTTATATATATAATAAGTATGTATGTACTCCGAGAAATAAGAATAAGCGTTATTGGTCATGTTTAAAGAAATTAATATTAAAATAAAGTTTTTGGGGAAAGGTCCAAGAATTCATCCTTTTTACTTACTAATAATAAAAAAAATATATTAAAATCTAAATTAAAGTCAATACCTACCTAGAAAGTATCATAAAATAACATAGCTCTATATTTGCATATAAAATACTCATACGAGATTGCTTTGTAAATCTATTAAAAATGATAAAAATGTCGATAAAAGATATAGGCTGGAAGCAGTTGGTATTCACAATACATTTATAACGGTAAATACTTGCGTGATCGATATGGTCTTCACTCCAGAGGTTTGGTTACCTTATACAATATACTCTGTTATCATTTTGTAAGATAACAAATCCACTTTGAACTCTGTCAATGTAAGAAATTCTTGTTATGCTTTTTTGACTCACTCCCGACGTTGCTTGAAAATTTGCAATATGTGTCCAGGTTTGAAGACCATACAATACATTCATAGAATATATGTTCTTGCCAGGACGAGCTAGATAATGATTATTTCGTAACTTACAATATGCAATAGCGTCGTCTCTTAAACCAATTCTACACTCTTCTAAACATTACATTCAATAACGTAAGAGTCTTAAAAATTTAAATAAGATCAAACATTCATAAATTATTTCCATTTTCAACTTCTTTCACAGGTCTTTCTTTTTTTAAGAAATGCGCTGACTTTTTATATATAAATTAACTAATTATACTGTATTTTATACTGAATTTATAAAATTTGTGTGTGGCGTTTGATGGGATTGCGGTGTTGTTAGAATTCCGTAGTACCATTAAATTATCTATATACATATATATAAAAACAAAGCGCGGCGTTAAGCACCAATCAAGTAATTACTCTGAAAAAATAGGCCTAAAGTGGAGAATTAAGTAATATATAACTATCAATTATAATATATTACATAAAAAGTAAACTTCCAGTTTAAAGTAAAATTCTAAAAAAACTTATTTAATTTCAAAGCATATATTTTTCGTAAATATTGACCCTACTATTTGAATGATATAGACAAACATTAAGTGTCCATTTTATATGACTATTTCTTAATTTACAATATTTTTTCGTTGACCTTGAGAACATTTGTTGTTATTTTTAAGTTATACATGATGATTTTAAAAGAATATATGTTTATATATATGATTTAGAGCAATATTGTTTGTATTAACAATGTATTAAATACATATATAATAAATACATATATAATAAATAAATATGTATTAGAATAAAACTTTTAGTAAACATATAAAAAATATTAACGTAGTGGGACTCGAACCTGCACCTCTTGGAAACCATCCAAGTGTTGGTTGGATTGGGTGGATTCTAATAGGCGCGAGTTCACGTGCCGCCACGTTAAAAAAATTATACATTTTCTAAAACTGTGTGAATAGCACATTAAAAATATTAAAATATGTGATAGAGAAACCTAAATATTTTTATTACATCAAAATACTTCAAACATTTTCCTTCTTACGTTGTAATATTTGTATATTTGACTATATTTTTGGCAAATAGGTTATTACTTTTAAACCTGGGCTTGAAATATCATACAAATTAAATTATGAAGTATCATTTTTTATAAGTTTTCTAAATATGACTTTATCATTTAATATCCGACGAAGAAGTAATTGCTCGACTAACTTAAATGAACAATATTATAATGCTGTCAAAACCAGAACCTCCTTCAAAAGAAATATGCTAGAAGTTTCACTTCAAACATCTGGAGGCCATCTCGCACTTTTCAAATAATACTCACAATATTAAAATTTCCTATGAATTTATTCTCTTAGTTACTAAAAATAGATACTTCTTATATATCTTGTGGGAAATCGAATTAATGTTGATATAAAGTAAAGTAAAAGTCTTCTAGTATCACCTAACTGGAAGAAAAGATACAAACTGCTTTTATTTTAATTTACAATCTTGATAAAAAAACAGCGCTTTCTATGTCTGTAGTTCAAAAACAATTCTCTGAACAATAGGAAAGTTTCAATTAATATCACAGTTTCTGTATTTAAAAGTAGGACAATATAAAGTTCTTAACTACACTAGAAACAGTAAGTCCTCGACACGTCCGCACACTGGGCGTCTTGTTGTCACCCGAAGTAGTACTGGGCGTTTGAATATCGATATAAATTTCTTGAGT